>CM056999.1:6956733-7556733 GCA_029891345.1 Dryococelus australis | reverse complement strand
GATGAGACATAGATCCTAGGTTAGCGACCTGTTGAAGGTAATTTAAAAATTAAGGAAAGAGGAATAGGGGTAAGGGAGAGTGTAGGGTTAGAGGAGGCAGGTTGGGTAGTGATCTTCAGTCCTCGGTTCAATACTTGCTGGGAGTAATTAAATTTTGTTATGGCCTTATGAATAATTGCATAATAAGTAATTAGCAATTACAAATTAAGTATGCATACAGAGAGTAATTACACAATTACAAAATACACATTGGGTGTGTTTAATTAGAATAATTAAACAATTGCATAGTTACTAATACTAATTACACAAGTACAGAGACTAATTACCAATTGCACAAGTACCAAGACCCTAATTGTATGTTCACTTGCTACCACTCCCAACTTCAGACTGAATTGAAATCGTATTTATCATTAATTAAATTCCCTGAGCCTGCCATGTGCTTCAGGCGAACAGTCTGAATTGCCATACACAGATCGCCTATTGCCCAAGTTGACTAATCACCAAGGACTTTACAACTCATGTGAAGTTACGTTTTTTAATCACATATATTGATAATAAAAGTGTGATCGGGTTTAAAATGTGCTCCTGGAACTACTACTACTCAAGGCGATGCATGGCGAACCGACCGAGCGGCAGTTCCACTGCTTTGCTCCCCAGCCACTGGTTGAATACTATAGCCGCCCGACAGGTGTTCTTATTCCAATGTTGTACAAATCCATACTTTGTTACATTTCTTCTCAATATTTCAGTAAAGCATTATTTAGTATTAGTTTATTTTCACTATACATCGACTTGTAACATTATTATTTTAAAATATTTTAGACTGTCTGGCATGTTTTTTCGTGTTTTCCCTCTTTCCTACTTGCTACAGTTATATGATTCTACCTCGGGAGGGGTTTGCGAAGTGGCTATTTTAAGGAAAATTCAACACAAGGCTTGAAAATTGGCTGAAATAGGGAACATTCAGCTGTAGTATCCACCATATTGGATCATGGTACTATATAAAGATGGAAATAATTTTAAAAATTCCCAGTTTAAGTTTGGAGGAGTTAAGTGTCACCGAAACAACACACCACCTGTTGCCCCACTCCAACTACTTACACTTTACAACTTATATTTTCACAAGTATTTTAAAAGTATATATTAATAATAAAAGTGTGTTGATGTTTCCTAGGCTTATTCGTGTAATCCCTGTTTCCTACACTTATTCTGAATCCCCGCGACTCCGACCCAGAGAGAATCCTCCGAGCACATGCGAGCACAGCTGACGAGACAGACAAATATGCTTATTTTATAATTCGATTAAATAATGTATAAGGTAGTTTTATTTCTAAGATTGTGTTAACCTTTTACGTTAAGTATATGGTCTGATAGATGGTGTGGTTATTTAGGGTCTGTGGAGGATATTCAGCTTGTAGATACGAAAGTGTTCTCTAGCAAACACGGTGAGCTCTATCCTTGCCTTCTGAGATACCCCATGGGAGGTGTGTGTTGGACGAACGATATACAGAAACTGAAGGTCCTGGTTGTGCTGGCTCTGTTGGCGATTACGGAACTATTGTTACCTCTCTCTCCTCTCGTCACCCTCGTGTATGCATGTCGCTTCACGTCTCACTGCCACTCCTCTAGTATTACTAGTAGACTCATGCAGCTATGGTTGGGGCAGATCAAACTGGAAAGAGGTGCAGTTTCTACAATGGAGCTGCACAAGATAGTGATGGAGCAACAACTGGACATGGTACTGATGCAGGAGCCATTACTGCTTAAGGGAATAATACCAAGTCTCCAAGGTCGCTTCGCTCTGTTTGGGGAAAATTTAATGGCAGGAATATGGGTATGTAACCCAGAGATTAACTATATTCCGATGGACGTTCTCTCTAACACGCATCATGCATTTGTCAAGTTGGAGATGGGTAGAAGTGTGATGATTGTATCGTCATACTTCCAACCCCAGGACCCAATAGAAAGACATATAATTCAGTGGGAGAACATACTGACAAGAGCAGATAAGAGAAACATCATCATTTGCACGGACATCAATGCCAAGACGGAATTATGGGATTCCCCATGGATGGACGATCGAGGAGAGGAGGTGATAAAGTACCCGATTGAGAAAAACTTGCAGGTTGTGAACAGACCAGGACACATGGCGACCTATATGTCACCTGCCCACGATACAGAATCGTATCTGGATGTAAACGTAGCAATGGCGCAGGTTGCTGTAAGTATTGGGGACTGGAGAGTTTCAGACGAGGCAGAGTCTGACCATAGAATGATCCTGTTCACCATCCAAATTAACGGAGAAAGAACTAACATACCAGAACGTCCCCAATACGTGACTGCCAAAGCAAACTGGCCACTGTTTAACAGAGTGCTACTCCGAGGCTTAAAGGAATACCAAGAAACGAAACTACAGTTGTCGCTGGATCTGAGGGCTAAGAGGATGGGGTAAATGATGATGTCTGCTTGTGAACAGGCAATCCCCAAAACCCAGAGAAAAGTGCCTCATCATCCCTGATGGGATGATGAGCTAGAAGTCCACAGGAAGGAGATTAAATACCTCAGAAAAAGGTTTAAAAGAACTTACCATCTAGCTGAAAGACAACAAGCCATGGGGCGGTACAATGTCGCCAGGACCATGTACCGGAGAGTGCTCTGAAAGAAAGGGCAGCTAGCTTGGAGAGAGCTAGTCACGGATAGGGGAAACCAAGACCTATGGGATTGGTCTATCGGATGGTGACAGGCAAAGTGAGAAGCTCAGAGGTGCTACCAGCTCTTGATGCTGATGGACATCTTCTGCTGTCATCCGAAAAGACCACGAGGCATATATTAGAAACATTATTGCCTGATGATACTGTGGCGGGGGATAACAAGTATCACGAGAGAATTAGGGCAGAACAGCTAAGGCCTATCGAATCGGAAGAAACTACAATTTTTTTTTCTCAGAGGAATTGGATACAATAGTCAAGAGAACAAAGCTCAAGAAAGCCCCAGGACTAGATGGGTTAACAGGGGAAATGCTCCTTTGGGCATATCCTAGGATATGCCAGGACTTACTACACCTGTTTAATGACTGCTTAGAGGAAGATATTTTCCCTTCTGGGTGGAAGAAAGGCCTCCTATAAGGGGGAGGGAGTAACCCGAGAAAGGCGAAGTCATATAGGCCGATCACCTTACTGCCGGTATTGGGGAAGATGCTGGAGCGCCTAATAAACCGAAGGCTGATGTAGTACCTGGATGTGGTTCAGGGAATCCATCCCAAGCAGTATGGCTTCATGAAGGGTAAAAGTACAGAAATGGCAGTTATGGACATGGTTGATCAGGTGCGAAACTATGACCAGACGTATGTCTTGGCGATATCCCTGGATATCGCAGGAGCTTTTGACAATGCGTGGTGGCCGCAGATTCTGTGACAGCTACGGTTTTTGGAGTGCCCCAAGAACATGTACGAAACAATCAAGAGTTTCTTGACAGATAAAATGTGCTTAACGGACATGGGAACGCACAGAGAGGAAAAGATGCTGACCAAGGGCTGTCTGCAAGGATCAGTCCTTGGACCGATCTTATGGAACGTGATCTTTGAGGGTCTGCTGCAGCTCGACCTCCTGCAAGGCTGTGTTGTGTATAGATACGTGGATGATGGGTTACTTCTTGTCCCGTCCTGGTCCAGGAAGGAACTGAAAGAGAAGACGGACCTAGCACTGAGAAAGGCAGATGGCTGGGCTGAGAAGTTCAAAATGGACGTCTCAGTCGAGAAGATCAACGCCATAATGCTTAAGGGGAACCATAAGTGGCATCCTGTGATCAGGTTCCGGGGCAGAGTCAACAAGATGGTGACAGAAATGAGGTACCTGGGAGTAATACTAGAAAGTCGACTTGCATTCCATGTATATGTGCACTACATGGTGAATAAGGCCGTCACAATGTTCCACAGATTCAGAGTGGTAGCTCCTGCGAACTAGAGACTTTTTGGGAGTTAAAATAAAGTTTAAATCGCTATACACACAGCATAATTGTGTAATTACATGTTATGCGGTTAAGATCCTGGTTGATAAATGGAGTGAAGATTATGGTAGCATTAAAAATATTTACTTTTAGCACAAAATGCTAATTTTGTTTTCGTAATTCAAGCAAGTCGGGGAAGCATGGTTTGAATAAATGTAATGGGTTTTCATGTATTATGTAACGGCTCAGAAAAAAATAATGGAGAGTTACAGCCTAACCTGCCTCGCGAACATCTGTGACTCCCGTCTAAAGATTAAGTCAGATGAGGGTGATGGATAGCTACATACCCCTCTGTTGTCTCACAGGTCGTCGGCAACCTCGGTGTCGTGGAACAACGGTGAAATTTTGTAGAGGGGAGTGTGTGGCACGATGTTTGCGGTGTTGGATTATTTGTTATGCAATTAAAATCTTAGTAGCCTTGACGAGACTCGAACATATATGTAAAAACTACTTATGTTTAGTTAATCATTGTGCAAATACTCTGTTACGAATCAGTTTACTTTTAGAATTACATGAAATTAAAAAAAAATTATAACTAAATAGAACTTGTGTGAAAATAAACATTCACTGAATATGCTTGACCTAGACACATTAGTTCGTTAGTGAAGCTAATTAATAAGTGTTCAATGCTTCACAGCAAATAAGAATTGGAGTTTATTCAAATCGATAGAGGTTACACACCACTGTAGTGAAGACTAATGACACGATCGTAAGATAGTTGTGTTTGTGGTTCCGACAATTCCATCTGACACTTACTAAAAAATACACATTTCTTTCCCGTTTAATAATTTGATCTATTTTATTTTGTTTATTTTTAACACCACTTATTTTAATTTAAATGTGTATTACGAAACAATTACTGAGGACTTGCATGTAATATGATTGTTAGCCTTATCCTTACACAATGTTTGAGAAAATATAAAATAATGTTGTAAATCTGAATCGTAACTTGGAAAACATAAGCCGTATCTATATACAAATATATTTAAATAAATGTAAGGGAAATGTCTTCAACACCAGGCAATCTCTTGTACTTAGCTCGACATGTTGACATGGCTACCATGTATTGTTAGAGGGTTAACGAAAACTTCGCGTCTTTGGAGTTCGAAGCATGAGAGAGAGAAGGGGAGAGAGAGAGAGAGAGTTCCATCTGGTGGCGCTTCCTCGTGGCAATTTCCAAAGTATTAATTTCCTCCCTATGGTTACGGGAGCCGGATCTCGGCAGCTGGTCTCTCCATATACGAAGAGGGTGCCCCGAATGAGCGTAAGAAGAGCATATTTGTCTGTCTCGTCAGTTGTGCTTGCGTGTGCTCGGAGGATTCTCTCTGGGCCAGTGTCATGGGGATTGAGAACAAGTGTGGGAAACAGGGATTAAACGAATACGCATGGGAAACATTAACACACTTTTATTGTTAATATGTATTTTTTAAATACTTGTGGAAACACAAGATGTATAGTGTAAATAGTTGGAGCGGGACAGCAAGTGATGTGTTGGTTTGGTGGCACTTGACTCCTCCAAACTGATGCTGGGAATTTTTAAATTATTTCCTCCTTTATATATTAACACTATCCAATATGGCGGATTCTACAGCTAAATTTTCCCTATTTCAACTGTTTTTCAAGCCTTGAGTTGAATTTTCCCTAAAATATCCACTTCGCAAACCCCTCCCGAGATAGAATCATATAATTTTAACAAGTTAGAAACAGGGAATATACGAAGTAACATGTCAGACGGTCTAAAACATTTTAAAATAGTAATGTTACAAGTCGATGTATAGTGAAAATAAACTAATACTAAATAATGCTTTACTGAAATATTGAGAAGAAATGTAACAAAGTATGGATTTGTACAACATTGGAATAAGAACACCTGTCGGGCGGCTATAGTATTCAACCAGTGGCTGGGGAGCGAAGCAGCGGAGATGCTGCTAGGTCGGCGCACCATGTATCGCCTTGAGTAGTAGTAGTTCTGGGAGCACATTTCAAACCCTATCACACTTTTGTTATTAATATATAATTTAAAATTCTAACTTCAAAATATAAAGAACTTGTTGATTAGTCAGCTTGGGCAATAGGTGATCGGTGTAGGGTAATTCGAGCTGTTCGCCTGGAGCACATGGCTGGCTCGGGGGATATAATTAATGATAAAGACAGCATCAATTCAGTCTGCAGTTGAGAGTGGTAGCAAGCGCATGTGCAATTAGAGTCTTGGTACTTGTGCAATTGGTAAATAGTGTCTGTACTTATGTGTAATTAGTATTGGTAACTGTGCAATTGTTTAATTACTCTAATTGCATGTAGTTAGTATGTAATTAGTATGAGTAATTGTATAATACTCTCAGAATGCATACTTAATTTGTAATTTCTAATTCATTATTATGCAATTATTCATTCGACCATAACGAAATTTAATTACTCCCAGCAGGTGTCGAACCAAGGACTGAAAATAACTCCCCAAACTTACTCCAACCCTACACTCTCCCTTACCCCTATTCCTCTCACCTTAATTTTTAAAATTAACTTCGACATGTCTCGAACCAAGGATCTATATCCCATCCCTACACCACCCCCTTGCCCTCACCTATGCCTATGGCCTACACACCTCCTCCAACCTCCTCAGTCGCTCGTCGACCACTGAAGAGTGAAGACATCTTCAGCAGCCGACCCTCTCCCCTTTTCCCCTCCTCCTAGATTTCCATCACCAGAGCTCATTGCTTGCAAGACATCAAAGAGTAAACATCTATTATTCCAAATGTCACTCGTGCCATTCTTGCTGCCACATCTAATTGCCAATCATAGAACACCTCGGTGGGAAAAAGAGGGGAAAGAGGGGCAGCCCATCTGCAGGAAGGGGTAGCCCCGCCCTCAACCAACAGCCAATAACAGCACACCTTGTAGGGGATGGAAGTGTGGGGAAGGGCGGTGACCAACCACAGCACAGGATATGGGAGAAGGAGATGAGAGGAGGGGTGGGGGAGGCCTAACATAACCTTGGAAGGGATAACACCACTTCGTATCCCCACCTCCAAGATCCTCTCCCGGGTTAATCAATTGGGCACTTGAGCCACTCTTACAATGGTTGAGCCAAAAGGAACATGCTCATACTATTGGGTGTTTCCATTTTATCCTCAGTCTTCATTCCGCCGCTGCTCCATCCCTGTCATCATAGCCCCGTGCTTCGCGCTGGCTGTAAATGTGCATGTACATGGACAAGTTTTCTATCGCATGTCGACTGTAATTGCTGCTTTATATACCCCGGAAAGTTGACTTCGCAAGTGCACGTGAACTTGGTGGCAAGTGGCAGCAAGCTGGCGACCTTACACGTGGACATGCATGTGACTGTCTCTCAGGAAGTACTTTCAGCTTCACGAGATTTGTTTGTATAACATTTCACTTGTTTTCATGGTTATTCAAGGTCATGGGGCGAGGGTTGTCACCTGCATCAAATATAGCTGCTGTAGTCTGTAATATAATATGTTTGCTGTATTTTATGTATTTTTCTCTAGTTTTTGTTTTCAAGGCCATGGGGTCAAGATCGAGGTCACCTGCATCTAAAATAGTGTTAGTAGTCTGTAATATAAAATGTTTTATGACTTTTATGCATTTTTCTCGAGACTTTGTTTTCAAGGTCATGTGGTCAAGTCGAGGTCACCTGCTTTCAATATGGTAGTAGTAGTCTGTAACGTAATATGCTTGCCAAATTTTATACATTTTTTAACTTTTTTTGTTTTCAAGGTCATTCAAGGTCGAAGTCACGTGCATCCACTATGGTAGTAGTCTGTAATGTAATATGCTTATTAACTTTCATGCGTTTTTTGCGATTTAAAAAAAATTAGGGAAAAAAGGGACACTTCGGGGGAACAAGGAACTTTTAAGAGAAAAAGGGAAATTGTTAGGGAAAAGTGGCTACTGGGGGACTAGAATGTTTAAATTATTTTTTAATGATTCGTATAATTTTTAATCTTTTTAAATACATTTTAAAATAATATTAATAATAAATTATTTATAAATTTTTTAATAATTTGTAATATTTCACGTTTTTATCAATTTTTAAATAATTTTATAATAATAATTTTTTTTATAAATATTTTCGAATTGTTTCAATTTTTTGTTTTGGGGTCAAATGTCAAAGGCCGTAGGTCAGGGGTCAAGGTTCAAAGGTCAAATGCCAGTGTTTGCTGGCTTCTAAGATGGCGGACAGTGATGTAACAACATGACGGCCGACCCAGCTCCCTGCACTCCTATACCAGATCCCGTTGGCCCCTACTACTTACGTATATCCTTCCTCTATCACGACAGAAATTGTACGGCGAAAGGAGCATATGAAACAACTTCATAAAAAAAAAAGTATGCACATTGAACGAAGTATCTTACATGGTTTGAATTAAGATTAACACAAAAGAGTTGAACCTTGAGTTCCAGATGAATCAGAATTTGAGATCACAAACACACAAATTAGGTTTCCAAGGAACCGAAATTCACAGTAAAGTATGGTTTACAAACTATGAACACATTTCTCAAAGGAACGAGGGAAACCCGTAGCATAGAAGTTAAACATTCTTGATACGACACGCATCTGAAGTCTTTACAGCATTCCAGTGAATGGTGCCTGGGCGACAACAAAAGCATGAGGTGATTGTGTGACATAATGCTCGTGCGGCAATAACAACTTAATTCCTGTTAACTAAATATTGACTGCGAAACAAGTAAACACGCGACAGCACGGCGGTCAGCGATCAGAAGGTACACTGCATAAATTACGGTCACGCGGAGAAGAGAGAGAATGGGGCAACACACATAAACTTTGCTCGTGGAAGAAGAATCACGGACATGGTCTGATGGCAAGTGACTACGATACAAGACGAGATGAATGCGAGCTGCACTTGCAAATTACAAGATTATACATAAAAAATAACATGTTTGTAAGACGTAAGTCATACTTATTTGCAAGGATAGCAATCAAGTGGGCTGTTGGTGACGTCCAAAATATTGTTAACCTAAACAGCAATACCAACATACATACTGCTTTTGTTATTAAACTTGTAGTACTATACTGCAAATATGACACATTCTTCAAACGACCAGCGTAAGCAATATTCACCCCCCCCCCCCCCCAATAACTGCAGTAAACGTAGATAACATTCTGACGCGAATAACGAAATTTAGTAGCTGCTACCCTGAAAACTTACTAAGGAACTGTTCTGTTTCACTTCTATGCTGCCTTTCCTCAGTGAAAACGCAGTTCGAAGTGAAGCGATCAGAGTTTTTGAAATAGGAAAACGAAATAGGTAGCTGGCAATGCTGGGAGTGCACGTTGCAAGCTGAGGGCTAACACAGCTAGAGAAAAAGTCGCACAAAGCTACGGTCTCTTTGATGTCAATGTACATAACATATCGGAACACTCTCAGATGAACTGTTTTCGGGAAATCCATGAGGACATTTCAGAACAGACGGTGAGGAGGAACTTTATATTTGGCACTGTACGCACTTTACATGATACGAGAGGTAAATGTAACCTCTGTCTTCCGTGCAGGCGGCATGGCTTGTGGCTACATCTACATCTACATCTCTGGTTCAAAGTTGCTGCCATAAAGACACCGTGTGTCGAGAACACATGTCATGGCTTGCTTAACACATGTCATGGCTTGCTTAACACATGTCATAGCTTGCTTAACACATGTCATAGCTTGCTTAACACAGCTACAGGTTGCACCGCAGCATTACTTCCTTGCTACACTTGTCAATAATGATCAAAGTAAGGCCGATCCTCTTTCATATAAAATAAAGATAATGATTCTTGTTATTTTTATTGCTGAAAGAGCACTTGCTGATGCAGAATTTTAAAACCATTTTTAAGATTATAAAATTAATCAGGCCTTTTATGGTAAATGAAATCCTTTCCGAAAGTATGCATATTTAGAAGGAAAAAAACATTTCATGAATCCTTCAGATTCCGTGGTAAGTTACCAAGACGAACGTCAAAACGTTTTCAACGGGATTTGCAAAACGAAAACTCAATTTGTTTGTAAATTTAAATTAAATGACGAAAAGCGAAGGAGTAGCATTAAAATTAAAATTTAAAATTCGCCGAGTCGGTTTATTTGCCGTTATTTCAGTGGTAGTCTCCTTGCCCACTTCTACTATTTACCACACACCTGTTGTTATTCATCTACAAGTACTTCTTCGAGAAAAACCCCGTCTGGCAACGTAAGTAGCACACGTCATGCGAGTAAATAACAGGGAGAAGTCCATCGTCTTAATACGGTGTGTCTTCACACGTTTTGAATAAAACCTTTGAAAAATCACTCCATGTATGATATGTTTGGTTGTTTCCTAAATATGCAATTTATTAAAAACGTTTTATACCTCTATCAACATAAAAGTGCCTTATTTTTAATTAAATTGAACTTTTATTTGTATTTTAGTTATAAATTACAATATTTCATTCATAATTAATACAAATAAAATCAGAGATAAAATAGGCGTGTTAGTGATGCCTAATAAGAAATAGTTCGTATGCAAAATGTTACTACACCGAGTGTATACGAATGTGGTCCGTAGTCCCTTTGGTGTAAGTTTCTATACTAGGTTGAACTTTGTTTGCACCAGGCGGAGGAATATCCTGGAAGTAGAACTTTAGCAGGGCTTAGGAAAAGTTGTAAATAACCGTGAATGGACTATATTTTCATAGCCACGCAGTAAAAGAATTCTGTATCTATTGCACATATTGCAAGCAGTCCTTTGTTAACTATATGCCAGAATAGTTCTTTAACGTTCAAGTAAAACATTATATGTTTACAACACAATGTTCAACTAAAGATATATTAAATGAATTATGTTTATGATATTTGTAATAAACACGACTTCTATAGTACCTGTTTGTTGAAATACACATTATCTTTACGTAATACACAGTATCGTTACGTAGTACACAGTATCTTAACGTAATCCACAGCAGTGTGTTGTTATATGTGCTGTTTACTTGCAGCATAACAAAAATAATATTTGCTAATAGTTACAAATAATTGTTCATAAGAACGCAAATTTTATTTCACTGTGCATGTTGCCCAAAGTTCAGATAACACTTCTAAGGAGAGCATGAATTCTGAGTGCTTAGTTGTCATAGTTCAAAAATCTCGTTGTGGTTCAGAACTTGATCAGAAAAGCGTTCAGAGCGAGAAGGCCGGACACGTAGGTGGGTGATGGTTCTAACTCTTTTATAACGGCATTTCACTCTTGCTTGACATTAAAATCGCAGCATTCTTTCAAATGAACCGTTGCAAAAAATTGTTTGTGGTTTTACAAAAGAATAAGATGGTGGAATACAAATACATGACGTCAACATCTCCGGCCACAGATCTGCATAGGTACTGAATTTCTACGCGAGGCACACTTGCTGCATCTACATGAAGTGCTATGACCTGCAAACAAGGGACTCCGTGTTCGATACCATTTGATTGCATTACATTTTTATATAAAATGATAGGTATCTTATTAGCTTACACATAGGGCGTATTTGAACAACGCCGACAAAAACTGGCAGGTTTTACCTTACAAAAATACAAGACGATAACATGTGCACCACCTTTTAAACTCATTTAGGAAGGGAGTACGGATGCACAAAAATTGAGTTTTTAATCTTTTTATTTTAAAATACATATCATGAAATAATAGCGAATAGAAGACAGATTGGTGAGTAGTGGTTTATATAATGGAGATCTTTCGCCTTTGAAAACATGGTTGGTAATATCTTCCTCCTTCATTAAGTAAATGGGCATTACCAACTTAAGTTTGCAAAACTTTGTAACACTAAGCTGTAAACGATTTTATGTCGCACATTATGAGTCTGCACATATAAATTAACTCTCAACGCGAACAGTTTTCCAGAAATCCATGTGGAAATGTCAGAAGAGAAGGTGACCTGTAGGCAACACACAGGCACAGAACCTATGAACTATAAGTGAGTGAGAAACGAATTTGCGCTCGCTATACTTAAAGGTGTAACGAGTCGTGTGTTAGGACTGAACTCGGGTCAGTTGCATTAACGAATGATGGAGGCATGTTGATGTATTGTGCAGCACCAAAGGGGCACACTAGTAAATATGTGCAATACGATGTTCACGGTTACTTCCGACTTTTCTGAAGCCCTGCTAAAGTTCTACTTCCAAGATATTCCTCCGCCTCATGTAAACAAAGCTTAGTTAAGAACAGAAAAGTAAACCCAAGGGACAACATACCGGATTCGTACGCACTCAATGCAATAACATTTTGCATAGGAACTATTTCTTACTAGGAGTTACTAAAACAACTTTTCTCCCCGTTTTTTTTCATATAATTTATAAATTAAATATTACAATTTATAAACAGAATATATGCAACAGTTAAATTGGAGTAGAAATAATGTAATTTTATGTGAACACGTTTATAACGCGCTTGTATTACGTGGCATGTTTAGGAAATAACCAATCACGTCATACAAAGGGTTAGTTTTTAAGAATTTAATTGAAAAAGTGTGAAGATCTGTGAGTTGCCTATCTGCCGGGTCCCTCACCTTCTGTTCTGAAATGTCCGCATAGATTTCTCAAAAACGGTTCTCCTGAGAGTGTTCTGAGAAGACAACCTTCTCTGTTGATTTAAGAGGTGCTGGTTTATAATATATCTTCGCAATTTATTAATATCTTAGTGTTACTAAGTTTCATACAAATATGGGTTAGCAATCCACATTTGTTTAGTGAAGGGTGGTGATATTACCAATTACGATTTCAAAGGTGTAAAATCTCAGTTTTACAAATCACTATTCATCGATTTGTTACCTAATCGCAAGTTATTTTTTATTTTTTAAATTAAAAACATTGAAAAAATCGACTCTCATAGGCGCATAGCTCCCTTAGTAATCACTCAAAGGGAAATAGTAATATGCTCTCGTCTTATATGTTCATATGAAATAACCTGCCGGATTTTGTCAGCGTTGTTCAGAAACACCGCTTGTATATAGGATATATCCATTTATATAGGAAATGACTAATGTGTAGATAGCAGGCCGCAAAAAAAACACAAAATATATATGTGAATATACGTGATGTGGTGGATTGTTACGCATTACTTATCGCCTAGCGTCCGGCTTGTAATTTTAATAACCCTGCCGGCACAAACCGTACCGCTAGTCATTTGACACACTGAACCAGTTTTACCTGGTTGTGTCAGCAGTGCCTGATGTTCAACTGAAGTTGGATGTCAACAGTGGTATGGGACTAGCAACACTAACCTCACGTTAGTATCAAACAATGATCTATACTCACAGTGGAGAGTAACTACTGCAAACTGCTGGCAGAAGTAGGCTCGTGTAAACACTCAACCATAGGACACATGTTTGTACGAACATTATGGCGTTGTACAGAGGTTTGTACTACATTGAATCATCTTGTAATTAAGTCTGTATGTATGTTCTTGAAGGGGGGAAACGGCCGAGCCTGTACGATTTAAAATACTATTTTAAGTTCATTGTTGTGAATATTAAAACACAGGGTGTGGGGCATCACTATTGATAACATTCAAAATTGTTATAAAGAAAATCGATTTGAATAATTTTAATTTCAGTGAATATTAAAAAAACGCATAGACAGTCATGACACGAATGCTGCTTCAATTCTAGTCGCAACATTTCATGTCTTGCTAAGATACCTGTTGATATCACGTGGTTTCGACTCGTGGTTCACATCTTATTGGTAATGTTGAAACCATTTATAAATATTTTAACAAGATTTAATGTAACTAGTAAGTATTCAAGTTACACAAATGTTTTTATTTATTTTTTACGTGACACTGTTGGAAAACAAAACATAAGCCAACCATCTAACATACTCAAGTAAGTGATTTTGTGACATTCCTGCTGGCAGTCTGTGACCCATAGACACGTGGCCAATACATCAGGTGAAAATGAGTCTACGTAATCTTTATTTGACTGTATTTTCAATCAAATATATTAATGTTTAATAGGTAATCTTTGGATGCTTCCATGGATGCTTACGCGGACGGAATACAAATCTCGTTTAAACACATCAACGCCTGAGGCAGGACTCGAGACAGCATCTCTCACCTGGAAGGCAGGCGTTTTAGCCATTCGCGCCAATGGAAGTGGCCCTAGTGAGAAATCTCGTGCAACAACTTAATTTTGGTAACGAACAGTGGCATTGTCATTCTACACACTCGTGGAAAACATCACACTAGTTTTAATGTTTTTTAGTAACATAGTGTACAACTCTATTTACACTTTGCAAACGGGGCACAGCAATATTTTGTATACTTCAAATTGTTTATTAATTAAATTTTTAGAGTACAAAGTTGTCAGTGTTTTTTTTATTGTGTTGGAATCATCAAGAAGGGGTAGTAAGTGTGACATCAGACACAGCTGAATCCCACCACAGGTATTCCACTCGGCAGCCGGAGTCCGAGCCAATAGGGGCTCTTTCCCGATACATTAGCCATTCAAACTTAAGGTCCGCTCCCAGAAACTCGCTCAGCCAATCAGAGAATAGGCACGCGCACACCACAGGAACCATCACGCCACCTCGTCTCTGTGCACTTATCTACTATGTGACAAGATATTACGACATGAGATACCTTCCCCATGATGCTGACGCCATGCCTGTCAAATACTACAGACAATGCTACTCCCGCTTACAGGATTTATTTATAGCCTGTTTACGCTTTATTCACACTTTTTTTATCATCACTTCTAAAAATCACCCCGTGTATCATGTGTTTCTTTGTTACCTAGATATGCAATTTGTCATAAGAGTTTATACTTGTGTTAACATGAAAATACCTTAGCTTTGGTTAAATTATAATTTTTATTGGTGTTTTTCAATGTCTTGTAAGAAATAGTTCTTAGGCAAAATATTAGTAAAGTAAGTGCTCACGAATGCGGTTCGTTGTCCCTCTGGTGCAATTTTGTAGACTTGGTTAGGCTTTGTTTGCACGAGGCGGAGGAATATCATGGAAGTAGAACTTAAGTCGCCCGTTTTGCAGAAATTCGCCATTATCGTGTCATCAATTCAGTTTATATATATATAAAATTGTTCATGGAAATGTTTGATTAAAGAACATTTACAATTTACCAGTTCTTACGTTTGTATCTAATCTACATGATGTGTTATTTCCTGCTTGCAAAAAGGCAGGAACTTATTGATAGAATAAAAATATATTCTCAAAATTTTACAAGAAAATCCAACACAATTAAAATGACGCACAAAAATATTTGTAAGCTCGTAAAATGAAAATGTTCTATAGTCGTACATTGTCAGTCGTTACGACGCAAAAATGACGAATTTGTGCGAAAGCGGTTTCAGCCGATCCGTAAGCAGGAATTGAGAGAAGTGTAAAGTAACTGTGAGTGGACTATAGTGGTGATTTCAAAAGTATTCAATCAAAGAGCTACACGTCACGAAATGATGGTGTAACGGACTGTATATTATGCGACGGCATAGGCGCTCTCTTGCGCAGTCAAACAAGCAATTGTTAGCGAGTGCTAGGTAGGTGCTAGGTGTTGCGAGTGCCAGGTAGGTGCTAGTTGTTGCGAGTGCCAGGTAGATGCTAGGTTTTGTAAGTGCCAGGTAGGTGCTAGGTGTTGTGAGTGCCAGGTAGGTGCTAGGTGTTGTGAGTGCTAGGTAGGTGCTAGGTTTTGTAAGTGCTAGGTAGGTGCTAGGTGTTGTGAGTGCTAGGTAGGTGCTAGTTGTTGCGAGTGCCAGGTAGATGCTAGGTGTTGCAAGTGCCAGGTAGGTGCTAGGTGTTGTGAGTGCCAGGTAGGTGCTAGGTGTTGCGAGTGCCAGGTAGATGCTAGGTGTTGTGAGTGCCAGGTAGGTGCTAGGTGTTGCGAGTGCCAGGTAGATGCTAGGTGTTGCGAGTGCCAGGTAGGTGCTAGGTGTTGTGAGTGCTAGGTAGGTGCTAGGTGTTGTGAGTGCTAGGTAGGTGCTAGGTGTTGTGAGTGCTAGGTAGGTGCTAGTTGTTGCGAGTGCCAGGTAGATGCTAGGTGTTGCAAGTGCCAGGTAGGTGCTAGGTGTTGTGAGTGCCAGGTAGGTGCTAGGTTTTGTAAGTGCTAGGTAGGTGCTAGGTGTTGTGAGTGCTAGGTAGGTGCTAGTTGTTGCGAGTGCCAGGTAGATGCTAGGTGTTGTGAGTGCTAGGTAGGTGCTAGGTGTTGTGAGTGCTAGGTAGGTGCTAGGTGTTGTGAGTTCTAGGTAGGTGCTAGGTGTTGTGAGTGCTAGGTAGGTGCTAGGTGTTGTGAGTGCTAGGTAGGTGCTAGGTGTTGCGAGTGCCAGGTAGATGCTAGGTGTTGCGAGTGCCAGGTAGGTGCTAGGTGTTGCGAGTGCCAGGTAGGTGCTAGGTGTTTGTGAGTGCTAGGTAGGTGCTAGGTGTTGTGAGTGCTAGGTAGGTGCTAGGTGTTGCGAGTGCCAGGTAGATGCTAGGTGTTGTAAGTGCTAGGTAGGTGCTAGGTGTTGTGAGTGCTAGGTAGGTGCTAGGTGTTGCGAGTGCCAGGTAGATGCTAGGTGTTGTAAGTGCTCGGTAGGTGCTAGGTGTTGTGAGTGCTAGGTAGGTGCTAGGTGTTCCAAGTGTTTCTCGGTAGCCGGAGTGCGTGGCTGGCCCCACGATTTTTTTTCCTAACTACCCTATAACTAAGTGTTAAGTGGGAGCTCAGTGGGTAGGGCGGGATCTTACTGCTTCTCAGGGCTATCCCCTTACTTTTACAAGAAAAGGAAGTCATGCAAGGAGACATGCATCGCGGCAGAGAGAAATTGGGCAGCCATGGCCTGCAATTGGAGCCATGACTACCTCCCTAAATGTACCCATAGCTAGCTATCACTAGAAGAGACTGGGAAAAATCCGCCATAGACAGCGTAAAAACCCAGTTGACAGAACACAATTCAAAATTATTCACTCATTAAACAGAAATACTACATGAGACAGAGTGTTGGTACACATGCTCTTGTGAGTAGAGATGAAAAGCTAGCAGAGTGGGACAGGTACTTTTAATTTCTTCTTTGCCATCATTTTGTGAGGAAGCGCTGGTCTCTGTTGGCCCAGCGGTCTCGCCGCCATGTCATATTCCGCGGAGTGGAGTGGACACGTCTAGGCGGCTCTTAGCAACGTGGTCGTGAGAGCCAATGTGAGGCGAGTGTGGGGCAGCCCCGGAATGCAAGGGCGGAGGAACGGCAGATCCCCGAGAAAACCCGTCGACCAACGGCATCGTCCAGCATGATATCCACGAGCGAACCCGCCGGGAATCGAACCCGGTTCGCTTTGGTGGGAGGGGAGTAGTCTAACCACCACACCACCGCAGCGTATGTGTCAAGTCCTCGGCGAAGGGCGCAACCTGTTACTACTGAGCATCACTGATGGTTCACCAGTGATTCTCAGCAGTAAAGGAACAGCTTGTGGTAAACAGTTCATATTTTCTTCTTCAGTAAGTTCATAGTTTCAGAACGCTCGGGAGTAGAATTTGTTAAAATTATAGAAAAGGGGTCAAATTGTGATTACAACTATCAAATTTAATTTATTTATTAATTCGAAAGACTACTTACGCATTTAAAATACACAAACATATGTTTGAATGAAGTAAATAAATTTATACAATAACATAAATTGTGTTTGGAGTTTAATTCTGTATTGCTTTTGTGGCATGACAGGCACTGAAAGTCTGACGTTAGCTAACTTCCGTCAATTAATCGATGTAGGATATTATAGGTAGGTTGGTATTGCAACATGTTTTATTTTTGTAACTGCCAAGTTAAATTTATTGGATTTCTGTTTCTTTTATTCGGAGAGAAAAATGTAAACAGCGAGGGTTTGGGGGAAGGGGACCTTTAGTTTAACGTCTTTCGAGAGAAGACATTGTTTTTGATGTTCTTACTTTGCTTGTATGGAAAACATTCAAATTATTGTAACTCTGGCAATTTTAACTTCAATGAAAAAATAAAACGCGATACATACGTCGCTGTTCGTATTCATACACATGCAGCAATACACACACACACACACAGAGAGAGACACTTTGATCAAAGTAAACCTTACACTCGTTGAATTTACGGTATAGGCAAATAAACAAATATTATTTACACACTTAAAACATGTCTTGAAAGTGCGGCATTTTCAGGCCACGAGTATTTCAATAATTATTGTTATGTTTTACAAATGCATTATTTACAAAACACGCAAACTTACTGTCTGTAAAATTCGCAACCTCTTAAACACGTGTTTTTCAATGGAAATCCTTGCAAGTTTACTTCACTAAAATCACATTTGTTATTCACTAGCATTAAATGATTTATTTGCAGAATCATAAGGCAAAATCAACACAGTGCACGTTTCCTGAAACCAACAATCTAAAATTTCAATATGTAAATTATATTAATGTCGCTTCATTGCGGATGGCAGTTAAGGAAGATGGCGGAACAAGCAGTTTTACGAAGCAGTACACACGTGCCTATTAATATTACACTTCACTTAATAAAACACACTACAACGGTACCTACAACCAACTATTCTTAAATAAAGCCAATAAAAAATAAATTACTACCGATAAAATACTCCGACAACACCAGCAGGAAACTCGTATAAACACGATAAAAAAATCACACGCACAACGGCATTCGCCGGGCTGGAAACTGGAAACACAATTATGGCTAGCCATTGGCTGGAAACTGGAAACACAACTATGGCTAGCCATTGGCTGGACACGTGTGATGTTCATACGTGTCGACAGGCTATGTCATAATTACTAAACATGATTTTAAAGTCCATTCTCTTAAAGCCAAATAAATCTAATATTTCTTTAAAAATATTATTTTAACCATAAATTTTGTAAGTAGAATTAAAATTTTAAATTAAAACTTTTAGTTCTGAGTACTATTTTCTTCCAAGCAATCAACGTAACAACATGCATCCTGCAGCAATTCATCAGCTGATATAATACTTTACAAACGAGAGCATTTACTGTTTACATAGTGTGTAGGTTGGTCACGTTATCTGTCAGTTTTTACCCCACTTATATGAAATGGACAATATTATTTAACGACGCTACCGCATGCACATGTGTATATATATATATATATATATATATATATATATATATATATATATATATATATTTATTTATTTATATTTATTTATTTATTTATTTATTTATATATCTTGGATCACCTATGATTTGTTTCACTGAAATTGCACGATTTCTTTGGCTCCAGCAAAATCACTCCTTTCAACAGTCTATCCACTCTCTATATCAGAATAAGTTCATATTTACTGATTATCCAGTTGAAACTGTTCCGTCCGGAATCTCTAAAAAAAATTATCACTAATTATTCAGTTTAAAAAAAATTCGCGTATTCAAACAGTAAAAAAATTAGTTATTCACAGTTGGTTACTAAACAGCTGCAGTATAAAAATACAGGGCATGCCTATGTGATATAAGTCAAATACGTTTTATTTTATCGCAAAATGAAAATATTGTCTACACAAAATATTCGTGGATGTGTTTGGAATCGAACCTCCACCCAAAAATTAAAGAATGTTGCAGTTTTCATGGTTTAGCATCAACTCGCTGATTCATCACTGCGTGATGGGTACTCGTATTATAGGTACTCGATATGAGAATATGATAGCAAGCGTCTGCTGGTTTCATGATGCGGAAGTACTTCATGGTTTAGCATCAACTCGTTGATTCATCACTGCGTGATGGGTACTCGTATTATAGGTACTCGATATGAGAATATGATAGCAAGCGTCTGCTGGTTTCATGATGCGGAAGTACTTCATGGTTTAGCATCAACTCGTTGATTCATCACTGCGGGATGGGTACTCGTATTATAGGTACTCGATATGAGAATATGATAGCAAGCGTCTGCTGGTTTAATGATGCGGAAGTACTTCATGGTTTAGCATCAACTCGTTGATTCATCACTGCGTGATGGGTACTCCTATTATAGGTACTCGATATGAGAATATGATAGCAAGCGTCTGCTGGTTTCATGATGCGGAAGTACTTCATGGTAAAGCTTCAACTCGCTGATTCATCACTGCGTGATGGGTACTCGTATTATAGGTACTCGATATGAGAATATGATAGCAAGCGTCTGCTGGTTTCATGATGCGGAAGTACTTCATGCTGTCGAAATATACAAATATCGTACGCACATACATGCCTTTGTAAGGTCCGAAAGTTAATCTAACTTAAAATTAGTTCAGATTGTGTACTTAAAAAAATAAATATAGTGGTTTCAATGTACAAGGTTATCGATGTCCACTAGTATCCGCCATTTTACAATGCAATGAGACACTACAGCTTTAAACTGTTATTTTTAGTGCATATCGATAAGTAATAATTTTACTAATTCGACAGTGAGATTATTCAATAAAGAACGAGGATTTTCACTTACATAAATTTTATTTTCTGCAAGCTGACTGATCAAATATTGAGAAGAGGACAAATTTTTAAAAAATACTGAATAGGTTCTAACATCCCAGTGTTGAACTAGCATATTTATAGCTAATCAGTTTGTCACTTCAAAATAACAGTTTCACTCTGTAAAATCTCGCTGTGTTGATCTGAATTAATCTTAACTTAGATTGACTTTCCAGCCTTACAAAGGCATGCACATGCTCAGGATATGTGTATATTTCAACAGAATGAACTACTCTCACATCACGAAACTTATAGCCATTCGCCACTGTATATTTCTGTTACTATGAAAAATACAAGAGCGACGATTACAACGGAAAAATCCCAGATTTCGTAAGAGACAGGCAACAAAGACCGGAATATCTGTGACATTTTGGGAGGAGGTTCCAGACCAACAACATTCAAAAACTACTTGTACAGGCACTGTTTTAGTTTCGTGACAAAATAATTCTACTTTATTTATTTCACACTGTAATGCACTGTTATTTAATCCTGGTGTTTAATTATCAATCAAATATAAATAACTGATTTTCTACTATTTAAATTAGTGGATTTATCTTAACTTAAGAGGTTAGTAGTTTAATTTTTCTACTGATTCCAAATGCATCAGTTACGACTAGCATTCAGTAGATATTTACTGATTCCGGTTTGGAGAGAGCCCCGCGCAGGGTGCCTCCCAGCGGGAAGGATTGCCAGTGATCATCAATGTCGTTAGCAGTATCGGGGCAGTAGTTGGCGTTATGTAAATAAGTGATGAGTTAAAGTTGCGAGTGTCTGGAGACAAGCCAACTGCGGAGTTTACAACTACTGTAGCAGGACGAGCTATGTCCCCTCTCTGAGGCTGCAGGTGAAAGGCGCCACTGTGAATATAAATGGCCAGTCTAAATGGTTTTGTCCACGCAGATGCGTTCATATATTGTATACAATCTGTAATTCATTGTTACAATGTATTTTTAATATTTATATATACATATATTACCTTCTTAGTTAGACACCACTAGGCTATCTGTTGTGCAGCATGTGATTTATGTCTTTACAGCACCAACATTGAATTTATAAGAGAATCATAAATGTGTTAGGAGGGTCACCTGAAGGCTTGCTCCCTCCTAGGTTTAATGACGTTGTATCGACTCTGGCTCCTCAAGCACACACTGGCAGGTCGACCCCTGCTGAGCGTAGTTCGTAGCGACACATTTTGTCCTTGAACTTCTTCAACGTTCAGCTGCTTCACATTCAGTTTCCTCTACGTAAAGACCACTGCGTGTATACAGGTTGATCCTCACTTCACGATAAAAACTTTGTGAGATGATTCTCTATGGGAGATTGGGTAGAACACATAGTACGCCATATGACATAACGTGGTCTTCCCTTCCACTTACAGTCTACTGTATCTGGGACGTTACACAAAAAGTGGCTTCAACTTTCTGCACTATACACAACAGAGAACGTGTAGTCCCTAGCGTATTGGACGTATCATTAGTTATGATACGTAGTCTCACAAACAACTGCTGCCAACGGTATCAAGAATAACCACATGTTTACTGTTCCTGAGATATTACAGGCCGTTGTACTGGTACGACTACAATTACAAACAAACAAAATGTTGTGTGCAAAGCCACAAATTATACTTTTCATTACCCTGTGACTGGAAAGGTTGTCATGAGAGAGACACGCCCTTAATAATCAGGCATCAAAATTAGTTACTTGCAAAATGCTGAAAAAGATGTACATTGGAAAATAAAAACTCGTCCATAGTTAGCCTGACTTGATACCTGCCATCTGCTAAAGTCTGGCGGGTATAACTTTGCCAGCCATTAGGAAATAAGGTAGTGCTCAATTGTTTACCAACAGAAGCATGTTACGCATCGACCACTATGACATAATGATCATGTATAGACTTAGATTAAGGGAGCACAAATAAAAAAATTTGGCATTTTTTATTTCATCTAACGTGGTTGCCTTTTGCAAATAACTACCTTAAATCCCCGGTTTTCAATTATGTTAGGTCATAGGACAAACTATGTTTCCTACGTCACTTTCCGTAGAGAATCATTTGACACAGTTTGTAGCTGAAGTTTGAGGTATTTATTTCTGTGAGAAAGGTAAAGTGGCGCTCACATTGAACATGCTTGTCTTGTGATCAACAGAACGCATGAGATTCCAAGTTAACTTCATATTGGTGGGTTTATTAATTAATTGACATAGTTCTAAGTTTGTAAAATTAAATTAAACCACAAGTTTCCTCTATAACTAAACTGTTGAAGTAAAAGTAATTAATTGCCTTTATTCCTTCTCTCTTCCAGCCTTATTATTTACTCTGATTAAACACAGCGCACGAAATACAAAATCGCCTATTCATAGGCGAGTACACATCAGAGCTGCCTCCTGCACGACACGTATACGATGGAGTCTGAGAACCGAGATTGTGCTCTTTTCTCTCTAAATGCATCCATCACCGAGAACATCGTGCTAGCGCGGAAGTAAACTTAATATTACTTAACAGCAATAGGCTAGTCACTTTGAATCATGCCAGTATATTTTGGAAATTGTTTTAATTTTTGTTGAAGTACTAGCTATTTCGAGACTGACAAATTTCGTCCAGGAGATTTGTTAAATTTCCACATGTTTCAACAGAGAAAATTCTAAGGGTACATATACGTTCGACCATTCCAAAAATCTAGGAAACATTTTTTTCAGTCAGCTTTACACATTAGTGACAATAATGTAACTTAATAACGACATAAAAAGACTCTGAACAGGACGATTTGCTTACTAACACAGTTCAACTGCAAATGTTTGCTGTAAGGCTGTAGAGTCAAATGTTTGCTGTAAGGCTGTACAGTCAAATGTTTGCTGTAAGGCTGTACAGTCAAATGTTTGCTGTAAGGCTGTACAGTCAAATGTTTGCTGTAAGGCTGTACAGTCAAATGTTTGCTGTAAGGCTGTACAGTCAAATGTTTGCTGTAAGGCTGTACAGTCAAATGTTTGCTGTAAGGCTGTACAGTCAAATGTTTGCTGTAAGGCTGTACAGTCAAATGTTTGCTGTAAGGCTGTACAGTCCAACAAAGTGTGTTCTTCGTGCTTGTTTTTCGTCACTCATATCTAAGAAACAGTGATACACCGCGGACAATCTTTGTACCTTTACATTCTTCAAAATGTAACGGCGTTTCGCAAGCTTGTATGTCTACACTACGTTGTTAGCAGTTGAATAACAGACGTTTATTCCGAAAGTAGCAGACCTGTCACTGGTGCAGTCAAATGGGGTGGGGAAATAACTTCACACACAGATTACAATCAATAGCGAAACGAAGTAACCAGGCGTGCACAGAATAGTTAGAAACATCAAAATGACAATGTTTCTCCAAAATATTGCTGTTACTGCTCATATTTATCGCGGGGACGCAATATGACACAGTTGTAGGACTATAGACTGTTCACGGTAAACTGAGCACTTCTCAACTGAAAGCCCTGCTTAGAACTACTTATACGCGCATTGTATATTCTTCCACCATACACATAACTAACATAACCATGAGCCCAATCACTTTATTTGTGTGTCTATCATGATAAACTGTGAAATTATTTTTAAAGGAAATACTTTAACTAATCTTCTCATTTTTACACTTATATAAATAGAAAAAACGGAATTCCAAGTAAACATTTAAATATTGACGAGAGTTTGCCTAGCACTTTTAATTCGACGTTAGCATATTGAACAATTTCCCCTCGATCGTCAGCAAATCAACTACGCGCATGGCACTAGTGTAGTGTACCCGTTCAAATATATGCAGTTCGGGGCAGTGACATTCCCCAGTGGATTGGTTATAAAGTTTTGTAAATGTCCGTGAATAGCCTATACTGTGGTGAGACACAGCCCGCACAATTGTGGCAAGACAGTGACTGCAAAGCTCAATGACTAATGCACTTTCTTGCTACGAAGTGATCCATAGACCGTGCTACTGTTGTAGGTTACGGCTATAGCTGACCACAAAGCCCGCGCCTCATTGGCTGTCATCACGAAACAAGTACTGTGTGCAGCACACACCAAAACATTTCTTACTTGCAACACCTGAAACCATATATCACTGTGGGCCGGTAAGGACGAAGCATGAAGGCTAAGGAAGGAAGGTCCAGGTTTAGGGTGTAAGGGCTGTGCGAGGTCGGGTTCCCGCTGAGCGAAGGCGGGGCCGACTCGCTGCAGATCGCCGCGGAGTTTGAACCCGCAACAACCCGCCCCTCCTGGTGACGTGTCTCCGGCCCGGGGACACCTCGAGCGCCCTTCGACAACTGGCGTCGTGCGACGGGACCCACCCCACGCGAAGTCACCACGGAGTGACGTCGTTGTATACCATCACACCGCCGAAACGTACGTCACAGCCCATACCACGGCTCCACTGCCGAGCAGTGCTGCCAACACGTTACGGGCTACGAGAAGTACAAGAGACTTTGACATGTATCGAGTAGGGACAGGAAAATTTCGCGGATTTATTCTACTAAAAGCCAGGCTCCAAGCACGTGTATAGTTAAGTCACGTTTTATAGGACATGATTGAACAGTCAATAGCAAACCTTCAAGGAAAAGAAAAGCACCCAATGGATCTCGTGCTACGTGTTGTGGAGTACAGCTGGCCACTCACTGAGGCAATGAACACTTGAGTATGCATACGACTGTGGGAGCCAGACTTAGAACCGGCGAAATGTTCGTGTCGCTATCAGAGGAGGTTCGCCTGGGCGACAGGCAACCCAGGCGTGCAGAGCATGCGGGCGGGTTGCCTACTGCCCGCGGCGCAGGGGTACTCACCGTGGCTGGCTGGCCGGCAGGTAGTGAGGCACGCGCGGGACGCAGGCAGTCGCGCACTGGCACAGCGAGTCGGGGAAGCGCTACCCCGTGTGCCGCTGGGGCGAGGTCCGGCTGAAGGCAGTAGTCGGCGCAACGCGAGCTCCGCCAGCCCCCGAGCCGCGCCGATCAATATCGCGCCGGAGCTTGGCGGGGCCGCCGCGCGCCGCGCCACCATAGCCCACACCCGCCCGTGTTTACACGCCCTCCCCCTTCTTACTTACCTCGGTGTAAACACCCCCTACCCCACCCCGCTGTTTACACCCCACTGTCGGCGGGACTACACCCGTCTGCGTGCTGCACTGCGCCTACAAGCCGCCCCTCTCCCTGGCGGATGCAGCTAGGGAGCTGCCTGCATCATACTCCTCGTCACACCCGACAAGTCATCTTCAACTGCGTCAAGCACGCCACGAGATCTTTACTGAGACGTGAACATGCCTCGCAAATAAGACCAGCACGTGGCTACCAAGGCGGCAACTGCAGTGTGTTCCATCCAGGCACTACAAATTCACCACTAATGTCTAGTACTATTGACTACAATAACAACACGATCTTGAGTTGGCCCGCGGCGACTGGCGGCTATTTCCACCGCTGTGGGCGAAAATTTCCTTCATATATCTTGCGAATTCGATGTGCCAAGCGAAATATCTCGTTTGGATCTGCGGATTTACTTCATTTTCATTGCCATGTCCAACAGAAAATATTGCTATAGCAGACGTATGCACGTGATCCATGTCAGACACACTCTCTACTCGGGTTTTAAGAAAGATTTGACACGAATAGTGTCAAAAAGCTACACATGTACTGTATTAAATATACAAGATCCATACGTTCTCGGCCTAACACGCTGGTACAAGACGGTGCGCTAATTAGCCCGGGAGGGGGAGGGGGGCGCAACCAACATGAATTCGCCGACTTAAATGGCACGTATCCGGGATTGGAGCGCAGGACGTAGCGAGCTGCTAGCGCCAGGTCGCCAACGAGTCACAGTCCGTGGCTTACTTCTCACCTACTGCACTTCCTAAGGAAGAAGCGCGCTGGCTTCACTGCGCCGCACTCTACAACATGCACTGTCGCAAAAATTACATTTTAGTTGTATATTAAATAATATATACTTTTCTTAACATTGTGAAATATTATACGAAAATGTAATTATTAAATTTGGAAAAAAAATAACACACAATTTTAATTAAAATATAAGCGTATTTCCATTTTTAATGCTTCGAAATTCCCATTTTGTTAAAAAAGAAAAACTCTGCAAGGTAGTTATCAAAATTATAGGCTAATCACGGTAACGTGGGCACATTTGAAAGCCCTTTTATTTGGAATAACAGACAGTTAATATATTTTATTTTAGTCTTAGATGTAGACTTCCGAGTGCGGTGAAATATACACACTGTTTATTACTTACATGGCAATATTTATTTAAAAAGGCAGTTAAATGTTAAAAATGGCCAGAAGAAATAATTAACTAAGGCATCAAAAGTTCTCACTTTACCGGGAACAACCTATACTCTAATTGTATGTAATAAAAATTAATAATAATTTTTAAAATATTTTTTCTAATTAAACCATTAGTCACGAAAGTTATATTTATAACTGAAATGATTGCGTATAAAATAAATTACATAAAATACTTGTAAATATCATTAGCAATTTTTATAAAAACAATAACAGTAATTTTCTTGATAGTCTTGCTCGAAGTTTATCATTATCATTACTTTCAAAATGTGCTTTCAAAATGTGCTTTCGGAAGCATTTACTTTCAAAATGTGCTTTCGGAAGCATTTACTGTAAAATGTAAATACGCTTAAATTCTTTTTAAAAATAGATTATTATTGGACTTATACAAAATGTTTGAATAAGTAAATTTTAGGAAAAATATTTTTAGTGTTAAAAAGAAATGTCCGTCCTCTTAGCTTATGGGTGGCCCCTATTTAGGGGAGAGTAGCATTCCAATAATTCTAGCAACGGCACAAACAATTAGTAGTTATAGCTACTCATACATTGAAACATCAGCTCCAAGTTCATTTTTGTCCCAAGCTTAACTTTATAGTAGACAAGACAAGTCACTCTAAAGAGATCACGCACCGCATTTGTGTGCTCTCAGTTTCGATTATATTTTGCATAAAAACTATTTCTTACTAGGCATTGCCAACACGCCTCTTTTCTCTCTAGTTGTATTCGTATTAATTAAAAATGTAATTATATCATTTATCGATATGGTATATATAAAAATTTAAATTTCACTCACCAAAAATAAGTTACTTTAATGTAAACAGAAGTAAAGGACGACTGTGACACATGACACATTTAGGAAACACCCAAACACGCCATACGTGGGGTGATTTTTCAAAGTCTTGACTCAACCGCGAATAGGCTTGAACAGTAAATATTGTTACTACTAGGCAGATGTAATAAGGCACTTGGCTCGCTCGCCGTCCTTTAACTAAGCTGACATGCAACTTAAATAGTACTTTCTAGCATGTTGGTAGTGTGCGTGTGCGTGTGTGTATGTGTGTGTGCTACATTGTAATGAGCTCTGCTTGCTGTAGTGTGTGGTTGAGCGGTGCATTGAAAGGCGCTCTACTTGCACGTCAAGCCAGCTTGAGCCACAGTCGGCTTACGCACTGCACGAACCTGAAGCCTAGTACACACGAACATCTTTCTTGTACAAGAAAGTGAGCACGTTTTTGTAAACCCAGACTTGCATCGTGTGAACTGCCGCCGAGTACGCTACTTACTAGCATACAAGAACTTGTATACTAGCTAGTGCCGTATAGGGACCTAACTATTTTTCGCCATCTTTCTTGTACAAGTCAAATGTAAACAAAACATATACTTTGTTGATGCTGGCAATAAGCAGATATGTTAATATTTGTAATACGATAAAATGTTTAATAGTCCCACTATCGTAAATAATTCTGTGTATGAATTTTAAAAATGGATATGTTTGTCTTTTCTTCTGTGAGTGATTGTAGATATTCTACATATGCATATATTTATTGCTAGAAATATGTCTGATTGGACAAGATCTTTTATTAGTTTTTACGACAGATGCTATTGATAATGCACAAATTAGCGGCACTGTAGTGTTCAATTTATTGTTCAACTTTATTTTCACTTTCTTGTTCAAGAAATATGCCCGTGTGTACTAGGCTTTACTCACAGAGACCTGTGGTGGTAAATAGAGCACTGAAGGAGATAAACTTGTCTGCTTGCGTCCGTGTATCCTTCCGCTACGTGCGGAACGAGCATTGCCGTAGGCCTCATCACTAATAACACGTGATATTCGCGCAAAGAGTTGATGTCAAGATTTATTTCACAATACTTTAGCAACAGCAACAGGAATCGTTTCAGTATTCACAGATGTTTGTCTAACATTAGGTATTCAGTATTCAGTTCGGGCCTACTCCCCTCCCCCCTGCCCTACCACCAGTGAAGTTTCCAACTTTACTGGGGGCATACCACTCGGTGTGACCGTTAGAACATATCCACGTAGCGGCAGTGACATTTTTCAAGTGTTGATTGCAAAAGTGCAGAATTATCTGCGGACAGCGTATACGTGGCTTAGTATTCTCAATTTGATTGGCTCGCAGGAGAGTGCAGTGGAGAGGCTGGGATCGCTATTAACAACGGGAGTAGTGTGAGGTGACGAGAGTGAAGCGAAGTGAGCACGGAGCAACGCCGGAACGAAGAGACGGGGAAACCGGGACATCCCCAAGAAAACCCTGCCAGTCAGAGGCACAACTCGGCACCATTCCCAAGAGAAAAAATCCGTGAGGTGCCTTGCCGCCTTGCCAGGAATCGAAACTGGTTCGTATTGGTGGGAGGTGAGAGCTGTAGCCACTGGGCCAACCTGATTGGTCCAGTCAAGTGTACTCTGTTCACGGTTTCCACACACTTTTTAAATCAAACCTTTGAAAAATCACTCCGTCTATGACGTTTTTGGTTGATTCCCAATTATGTTATGTTATGTATCACGAGAGTTCTATACTTGTGTTAGCATTAAAGTATCTTGCTTTTGGTTAAATAGAAATTTAATCTATAGTTCACTTATAAATTACAATGTTTGATTTACTAATATTATGAATTAAAATGGTCAGAAAATATTTGTGTTGGTTATTGGTAATAATAAGTTATTATGCAAAAGATCTGCTATTACATTGAGTGCGCACATATGCAGTGCGTTGTACTTTTCGTGCAAATTTTGTACATTCGGATGAGATATATATTTGCATGAGGTGGAGGAATAGCCTGTAAATAGAAGCTAAGCAGGGCCGTGGATGGGCTGCTGCACCAGAATGTCTTGTGATGTAATCACGCTGGCAGTAGATAACTAAAGGCAACTTCAAAACGAACGCAGTCTATCGAAGTCTAGCTCCGTGGAACTAGGTTCCGCTGCCGATCAGTTAGTTTGGTTATGCGTCGATCTTGTAACTGTAACACTGTTAGCAAAGTTGACGTGTTCACCAGTGTATCAGTTATTACAGTCGTTGTACTAAAAACAAACTGAAACTAAACTAATTGTTATAATCGTCTAAAAGATAAGGTATTGCAGTTTTAACACTTTCGACACGATGTCCGTACACGATACGGGGAAAGATTTGATAACAATGGCCGGGTTTTGAAATATCATAGAGCTACGTAGTCGACTCCAGTCTTCAGTTTCGTACGCAAGCAAGCGACACAGGCTTGAGTACTTCGTTTGTCAAGTGGCATCGCTCGGCCGAACAGTAAATACGTTACTGAGCGACAGCAGCTTGTACGAGCCATCAACAAGCACGATCTAGTGCTACGTAGTCGACTCCAGTCTTCAGTTTCGTACGCAAGCAAGCGACACAGGCTTGAGTACTTCGTTTGTCAAGTGACATGGCTCGGCCGAACAGTAAATACGTTACTGAGCGACAGCAGCTTGTACGAGCCATCAACAAGCACGATCTAGTGCTACGTAGTCGACTCCAGACATCGCTCGGCCGAACAGTAAATACGTTACTGAGCGACAGCAGCTTGTACGAGCCATCAACAAGCACGATCTAGTGCTACGTAGTCGACTCCAGTCTTCAGTTTCGTACGCAAGCAAGCGACACAGGCTTGAGTACTTCGTTTGTCAAGTGACATGGCTCGGCCGAACAGTAAATACGTTACTGAGCGACAGCAGCTTGTACGAGCCATCAACAAGCACGATCTAGTGCTACGTAGTCGACTCCAGACATCGCTCGGCCGAACAGTAAATACGTTACTGAGCGACAGCAGCTTGTACGAGCCATCAACAAGCACGATCTAGTGCTACGTAGTCGACTCCAGACATCGCTCGGCCGAACAGTAAATACGTTACTGAGCGACAGCAGCTTGTACGAGCCATCAACAAGCACGATCTAGTGCTACGTAGTCGACTCCAGTCTTCAGTTTCGTACGCAAGCAAGCGAGACAGGCTTGAGTACTTCGTTTGTCAAGTGGCATCGCTCGGCCGAACAGTAAATACGTTACTGAGCGACAGCAGCTTGAACGAGCCAGCAACAAGCACGACCTAGTGCTACGTAGTCGACTCCAGTCTTCAGTTTCGTACGCAAGCAAGCGAGACAGGCTTGAGTACTTCGTTTGTCAAGTGGCATCGCTCGGCCGAACAGTAAATACGTTACTGAGCGACAGCAGCTTGTACGAGCCAGCAACAAGCACGACCTAGTGCTACGTAGTCGACTCCAGTCTTCAGTTTCGTACGCAAGCAAGCGACACAGGCTTGAGTACTCCGTTTGTCAAGTGACATCGCTCGGCCGAACAGTAAATACGTTACTGAGCGACAGCAGCTTGTACGAGCCAGCAACAAGCAAGCGACACAGGCTTGAGTACTTCGTTTGTCAAGCGACATCGCTCGACCGAACAGTAAATACGTTACTGAGCGACAGCAGCTTGTACGAGCCATCAACAAGCACGATCTAGTGCTACGTAGTCGACTCCAGTCTTCAGTTTCGTACGCAAGCAAGCGAGACAGGCTTGAGTACTTCGTTTGTCAAGTGGCATCGCTCGGCCGAACAGTAAATACGTTACTGAGCGACAGCAGCTTGTACGAACCAGCAACAAGCACGACCTAGTGCTACGTAGTCGACTCCAGTCTTCAGTTTCGTACGCAAGCAAGCGACACAGGCTTGAGTACTTCGTTTGTCAAGTGGCATCGCTCGGCCGAACAGTAAATACGTTACTGAGCGACAGCAGCTTGTACGAGCCATCAACAAGCACGATCTAGTGCTACGTAGTCGACTCCAGTCTTCAGTTTCGTACGCAAGCAAGCGAGACAGGCTTGAGTACTTCGTTTGTCAAGTGGCATCGCTCGGCCGAACAGTAAATACGTTACTGAGCGACAGCAGCTTGTACGAGCCAGCAACAAGCACGACCTAGTGCTACAGAAGCGCGTGATGATGGTCGCGCCCTCCAGTACTAACACACACACGCATGGTTACTTCTCAATGGGCAAGAGAAATGAACACGTGACATAATCAAAGTGCAGTAACCAATCAGACTTACACATCTTCACGGGATCGTGTCCATTCACGGTTACGTCCAAGTATTCTGAAGGCCTTCTAAAAGTAAGTTTACTTCCAGAATATTCCTCCGCCTCGTGCGAGCAAATTCTATCCGAGCCTAGAAAATTTTACCAAAGGGTCAATGAACCGTATTCGCGTGCACTCACTTTAATATTTAGCATAAGATCTATTTTCCACTAGGCATTACCAACAGACCTATTTTCACCCTATCTCTATTCATATTAACTATAAATGAATTATTAAAATTTATAGATAACATAAGTAAAAGATTAGTTTATAATAAACAAGGTAATATTATAATAACATTACGTATAAAACGATTGTGATTTATGACTTTTTAGGAAAAGAAAGAGTGAGTGAGTGAAGAGATTTGGGCGGCTCTTAACATCGAGGTCTTCAGAGCCGATGAGGGTGATTGAGGTGAGTATGGAGCAGCGCCGGAATAAAAGGGAGGAGGAAACGGGAAATCCCCGAGAAGACCCGCCGACCAACGGCATCGTCCGGCACGATTCCCACATGCGAAAATCCGGAGCTACCCGGCCGGAGATTGAACCCGGATCGCCTTGGTGGGAGGCGAGCAGGCTAACCGCTCAGCCACCGTGGCCCCTAGGAAAAGAAAGGAACACTTCACACGTGGAGAGATTTTCAAAGGCCTTATTCAAAAGTGTGACGAAACCTAACGCGAATAAACTATAGCTGTACAATCCAGTTTCTAGAAATTAAACTGCAAGAAATATGCAGCACACATAAGCAGGGTATTCGGTGATTAGATATCTTCCAGTGATAAGAGAAAAATATATATTTTTTAAGGAAATATTTTTAGTCGCAATGCCAATAGCGATTTTCTCTTCGAATTACTTACCAACCTACAAAAAGGAAAATGCTGAGACGAAGAAACCAAATACTCGCCATAAAAATAAAAGTTTGTTTTATTAAATTCAATTGTTAGATTTTGTGAATATTTTATCCTTAGGTACAAATAATTGTTCCTAAAATAATTTTCAAATCATATTTAGGAACTGTAGAAAAGGGGCACACAAATGTCGGTTATAAAGTCAGACGAAAGGTTTTTAAGTAACATCAATTAAGGAATCCCCATTTATTTTCAGTGTTCGTATTTAATACTGAATTGAGCATTTTAAAATGTTTGCAATAACATTTCAATATTGGCATGGAATTTGGTGTTACACACAAAAACGTTTCCGTAAACGGTTGGTTTTATTTGACTTTGAGCGTGTAGTATTCAATACTCGGGTCGCAAAAAAAATACAAAAATTAAGTAAATGTCTGCAGATCTCGTGATTGATCCTGTAACAAGGCGTTAAGAATTTAGGTCGTTATGTAATAAGCAAAGCAGTAAATGGACGACAATTGGAAACAGGAATGAAAGGCTAACTGAGAACCGCCAGCAAAGGAAGGTGTGTTTGTATTGAATCACAGCCTCGTCAAAAAGAGAGTTAACTTAGCAGTAAGAAAGTTAAATTAATCTAGAAAAAAAGGTCATATTTTACAATAAACAATGCGAAAATAGTGCGTGAAGAAGGGTTCAAAGATAACTGTTCGATTGAAGGATATTTGTATTTCTATGTGGCGAATTTTGAGCAGTCTGTAAATACACCAAAATGTATGACAGTCACAAACAAAAAAAAAAAAAAATATGGTGGCAAAGATTAGGTCATCTGAACAGAAACTGCTTAAAGATGCTCAACTTCCCTTTAGTGAGGAAATACTTGAGCCATGTATACAAGTAAGGCAACATGTTTTGCTTTTAAAAAAGTTTAGCTGCCAAAATCTAAGGGAATTTGTGAACATCTACACAGCACTGTTTGATATCCTGTAACAACAATAATTAAAGATCGTGAAAAACATTTTCAAACAATAACAGATTTTTTACGTTATTGTGTATTTTACTTGTTCCCGTCTAAATTTGAAGCAGAAAATAAACTCATTTGCTGTATTGGTTACCTAGAAGCAGAGCATGGCACTAAGACTTTACACACATAAGTGTAAGTGTGAGTAGTACAGTAAAGTTCCTTCTGGCACAATGGCACCTGGCACTGGAGCATCGAAGCCGACCACCGCCATGTTGCAATTTCCCCCTTTCCTCAAAATGTCCCTTATTCCCTCAAAATCAACTAAATTACCCTAAAAATTTCCCTCTTTCCCTAAAATTTTCCCATTTTCACATAAAAAATTCATATTTTTCCCAGGCAGATCAGTGACTCCAAGCCAGAACAGCAAGGCAGCTTAGTGATCCTGTGTCTGACAGGTGAGGCTGATTAGCCATCCAGGTGACCTTGGATCAGGGCAAGTGCACGGGTCAGAACCTTTGATGTTGGACCTTTAACACAAAAAATCTTTTAAAAAATCCAACAAATTTGATATTCAAATTATTTTTAAAATATTAAAATATATTCTTATTAAAAATTATTTTGAAAGACTTAAATTTTTGGCAGTCACCCCTCATCCATACACATTCCACCATATTAGATGCAGATGACCTCGACCTTTACCTGTGACCTTGAATGGCATTGAAAACAAAAATAGAGAAACATACATAAAAGTCAGCAAGAATAATAAGATACAGACTACTGCTGCCATACTGGATTCAGCTAACTTTGACCTTGACCCCATGACCTTGAAAACAAAAACTCGACAAAATACATAAAAGTCAGTAATCATAATAAATTACACACTACTACCACCATATTAGGTGCAGATGGTGTCGACCTTGGCCCCATAACCTTGAATGACCTTGAAAATACTCAAGAAAAATACATGGAAGTCAGCAAGTTTATTATGTTACAGACTATACCATCATATTGGATGCAGGCGACCCTGACCCTGCTCCATAACCTTGAATGACCTTGAAAATAAAACTCGAGAAAAAATTTATAAAATCAATGAGGATATTATGTTACTACCACCATAGCAGATGCAGATAACCTTGACCTTGACCTCATGACCTTGAATAACATAGAAAACAAAACTTGAAATATTCACAAGAGACCTGTTTGCAGCAAATCTGCTACCAAGGTACTGAATGAGAAATGCACTTCACCTTTACGGGTCTTCGAATATCTTCGAATATCTAAGTAAACTGTGACTAAGGCTGAATTTCTTACCGCACCTGTCACACAAATATGACATACGACAGAGATTCGTGGCACAGTTAAAGCACCGATGTCGCCATACATTATGATCGAGAGTAAATGCCTTAAACAAAAGTGACACTGATGACGACGTAGTAGTTCAGGCAAAGACTCGGACAGGCCTGTTGGAGATCTAGGTGCTGGAGCTAAAGAAGCAGGTAACAAAGTCAATGATGTTCTAGGTACCAACCGAGTGATGTGGCACAGTGGTAACTCACTGGACTCGTATTCGGGAGGACCTGGGTTCGATTCCCGGTCCGGCCATCCTGATCTCGGCCTTCCATGGTTTTTCGAAATCACTACAAGCGAATGCTGAGATGGGTCCCAAACAAAGGCCATGGCCGATTCCTGCACAACCCTTCCCCAATCCCTCTTCCCTGTGCAAACTTGCACCGTCTCTAATGACCTCGCTGATGAGATGTTAAGCCAAACTACCTAGGTACCACTCCCGAAGATATCGATGACACTGCCGTAGCAACAATTAGCTCTGGAGCGCCAGAATACATCGCAGATTCATAATAAGACTTAGATGCGAAGAGGCAGAAGCTAGCCGAGACAATCCATCTTTCATTGGAGCTACTGTCAAATTAAGCCTCTGAACTTACCTCCCTAATGCTTATAATATACGCGCATGCAAGCCCTATGACGTCATATTGACTTTGGCTAAATCATTTTACACCATTAATAAATTTTGCGGCCACCGACCAGCCAATCACCGAGTTGCCACGTGATTGCAGCTGGCCAATCGCGTGCAGGCACTGAGAATTCACGTGCGGGAGTCAGTCTCTCACTTCTGAGGAGGAGGATTATGAGGAGGAGTCATTTTGGAGTCATTAGAAGTAATTTTAGAGTCGTTAGGAGTCATTTTGGTATCATTAATAATCATTTTAGAACCAGTATGGATGAGGAAGGGGACAAGGATTCATTTTGGAGTCATTATGGAGTCATTTGGAATCATTTCTGAGTCAGTTTGGTTGAGGAGAGGGGAGGAGGAGGAGTCATTTTAGAGTCATTATGGAGTCATTGTGGAGTCATTAGGAGTCATTTTGGAGTCATTGTAGAGTCATTTGGAGTAATTTTGGAGTCATTATAAGTCACTTTTAGACACATGAGTCATTTTAGTGTCATTAGGAGTCATTTTGGAGTCAATCTGGAGGAGGAGACATTATTGGAGTCTGCAACTTGGAACATTTCGGACTCTTTGTGTTGGCATGTGTATGTGTGTGAGTCGCAAATTAAAATGAATTCCCATTATTTTAAAATAAAATGATATAGTCCTACCTCCAAAAAGCTGAAAGGAGAACAGTTTATTTAATAATCTTGCTTTTTAATAAAAGTACATATCTTGGTTCCTCGGTATATTTCATAGCTTCCTGGTTAAACCGTCTTTACATTTTGCAATAAAGTTGCCTAGAACTACATCGAGTTTCCACTATGCTTCGCCAATGGCCGATGCACAGCTTGAACTTTGTACACAAAAATGCAGCATCACAGCAGGCCACCACCATCCTTTGCAATCGGTCATCGCATGAAAAAGGACTCCTCGTACACACCGCCCTCTCACATCGACGAGCATTTTGAACATATGTGAAAACACAATCGCAGAATCGGCACTGGTGACAACCAGTTAGTGATGATGCAGGTCGCAGCTCCATGATCATCGAGGTCAAAGGCAAGCCTTTGTTTTCACAATTCCTCTTCGCAGTTTGGCAGCACTTTAAGTAAACCCACATAATCGTTCGCCCAAGAAGAAAATGCATAGATATGCTTGTTAACTTTATGTATTTCTATTGAGCTCTTGTTTTCAAAGTCATTCAAGGTCATGGGGTCAATATTTAGGTTACCTGTATCCAATATGGTGGTAGTAGTCTATAGCTTATTATGCTTGCTGACTTCTGTGCATTTTCTCGAGTTTTTTCTCGAGGCAAGATCATGGGGCGAAGGCCACCTGCACCCAATATGATGGTAGTAGAATGTAGTACAATATTTTTGTTGACTTTTATGCATTTTTTCTTGAGTTTTTATTTTCAAGGTCATTCAAGGTCATGGGTCATTGTCAAGGTCACCTACTTCCATTATGGTGGATGGGTTATGACTACCAAGATGGTGGTCGCCTACCAAGATGGTGGTCGCTTACCAAGATGTCGATCGTTTACGAAGATGTTGATCGTCTACCCAGATGGCCATCATCTACCAAGATGGTGATCACCTACCAAGATGGTGGTCGCTTACCAAATGTCGGTCGTTTACCAAGATGGTGATCGCCTGCCCAGATGACCATCATCTACCAAGATGGTGGTCGCCTACCAAGATGGTGGCCGCCGACCAATATGGCTGTCGGGTGTACCTACCAAGATGGTGGAATGGGTATTTGTGAGTAATGACTTCTGGAGATTAAATTTTATAAAATAATTTTGAATAATTATTGAATAATTTTTAATTAATGTGTGTTTAAAATGTAGCCTTCCTATATAAATCACTCACCTACATCTTATCCTCGAGATCGTTGTTTTCCCTTCTAGAGATGAAAAACTAAGTGGGTATGGATAGCTATTCCTTTGTTGAATTACTAATGCTGTATGGGAGTTGAATATATAGTGTGCTAATTAATGAAAAAAAACATATTGTTTAGGTGTTTGTTGTGTAGTGCATTACAAGATGCCATGTATATAAATTATGCTAGATATCATACATATATTAATCAGATAATAACTTTTGTTATGTTAAGAGGTGTACTTAGAGTGAAATTAATCATGGTAGATTATCAATACACAAATACTATTTATAAGAGTTCTTATCTTGCAATGAAGCAATGAGTATGTTCTCAAATATATAGTTGTCTCCCATCCTTGATTTTTTTGTTTATCGTCGGTTGTTGGGTGTTTCGTTTCAGATCAATACATAGCCGTTGTATTTGGATATTCATCATGCCAATACTTTGGTTTATTTACTTGATACGTGATTAAAAGAAATATCTACTTATCCTGTATGTTTCTTGAATCACTATGTATATACTACTTATGTCTAAATATTGTAGGTAAATATGTATTTTTGTTATGCAAATACACATATTTTACTCTAGATGATTGATAATGTGTGTGCTCAACTCTCTTGATGTAAGCCTAACCTAACATGATCGGTACAATTTTTTTAAAGTTTCTCAAAATGTTAAGCTGTTTAGATAACAATTAAACATGGTGTTCTTAGGAAGATTGCGAGAATTAGCTAGCCATTTGCAAAACATTCTTCCTACAATAATTAAAAAAGATTCAAATGTCTTTGATTATTATAGGGTATGTTAAGTAATTCATTGACTTGCATTATGTACTGCTGATGTTTGTTGTGTAATAAGTACTTAGCATTTGTGTAATTACATTATATTAAATTAACATGTCTTTAACTTAGAGGTAGATAAAAATAGCAATAATTTTAAAGGATTATTTAATATTTAATGTTTAAGATGAGTGGGTTTAAACAAATATCGCATATATTAATTCATATATGCGTATTTACCTCTTCAGGAAATGAAACAAAGCCTGCGTTCGTATAACTATATATATATATATATATATATATATATATATATATATATATATATATATATATATATATATATATCTGTGTTTAGGTAAAAGTTTTGACTAAATCAGTATGCATGCTTGAATTTTGACGCTTTTCGAAGTAGATAACTATAGTTACATTTAAACAACACTTAATCTTCTTGTATGATAAAAAACGGTTTAATTGTATAAATTCTTGCTTCGCAGATAAGATCCGAGTGTCCTAGAAGGATCGAATCAACTGTTAAAAATAACAGATCCTAACAAACGTTACTTGATTATGGAGTTTTTTAATGTAAGAAACATGTTTTTATTGCTTTATAGAGTATGGGATAGCATGATTTGAGTGTGATGAGTTTTATTTGGATCTTAATTTGGTTATATATATATATATAGTGAATTAGAAAAATGGAATCTTGGTAAGGCTTTTTTCCTTTTGTATATCATTATACTTTAGATCAAATATGTGTGAAAATGTGTACTGGAAAACAGGTGATGGAGATTTGTTCATTTGTGTTGTATGATATGTTGATATATTTGTCAAGTATTTAGTTTTGTTTGTAAAGTTTGATGTTAGAGGTTTTGCAATTGCCTCGTATGATAAGTGCAAATGAGTTGTGTGAATGTGTGTTCATGTTTTGGAGTAGATTTTAGTCATTTTTAGTTAATTTTGGATTATTATGTTTATAAAAGGACTTTAGGTGTGATTGATTTTGTAGTATTGTTTGTTGTTGGGCTTGATGTATATGTTATGAATTTGATGATTGTAACTTCGTATATGTGAAATTATGAGTTAGTATTCTTATAAAAGGCCTTTATGTGTGTTTGACCTTGTAGTCTTGTGTGTTTTTTGGGTTGATGTGCGTGTGCGTGTTTTTTTTCTATTACATGATGAAATGGTTTATCAGAGTAATTCACTGAAATATTCGGTCTGTGGTTGTTGGTAGATGTTGAAACCACATACAGAATTGCTTTTTCCTTTTAGGGCTCGTTGACCTGATAGGAATACAGCAGGATCTGTTTTGGCTTGAAGATATCCTATGAAAAATATAATTATGGTAAGGTTTTATTTTTGAGCTGTAGTTCCTCGGGAGCGGACATATGTCTCTCTACATATCATGTGCATACTTGATAAGTGTATATAGTGAATGCTAGAATAGTGTATGTGTAATACCATCCACAACTAGTAATAATAATAAATAATAATAATTGCAAATTCTGAAACAAATGAAAAGTTTGACTGTTTTGCTGAGAGGCTTTGGTGAATGTGTAGTTGTTAATTATTCATGTGTGTATGTGCATACCTAGTAAATATTCATTGCATGTTTATGCAAGTATGGAATTTCATGATTATGTTAATTACACAATTACATCATATAACAGCATTCTCCACCATTCTCGGCCTTCGACAGTTGACATCGAACCTATAACACGTGAGTTGAGCAGTATACACTGATCTGATAATATGATAGACAACAATCGTAAGTGAATGCATAAAAATGCAATTCCCTGATTTTTTTAAACTATTAAGTGTACATTCTGGGAATCGATCTCGGTAATCCAAAATAAACATTACCTTAATTACTATAAGCAGGAATATAAAACAAAACTAAAACTTTGTTAAATTCGGATATAAAATAATATTAGATGTTCTGGCCGAGACTCGAACCCGATAATCCGAAATTACCATAACATTAAGTAAACCTAGCACCTACCCAGGTCACAAATAAAATTTGGTTAAAGTCAGAAATGAAATAATATTAAGTGTCCTGACCGAGGATCTAACTCCAAAATCCTATATTAACATTGCATTAAGTAAGCCTAGTACCTACCCAAATCATAAATAAAATTTGGTTAAAATCGGAAATTAAATAATATTAAGTGTCCCAACAAGAATCGAACTCCAAAACCCGAAATAAACATTACATTAATTATCCCTAGCACCTACCCAAGTCACAAATAGAATTTGATTAAAATCGGAAATGAAATAATATTATGTTTGTAAAGATGTCCTTCATGAGTATGTTCTTGGTGAGTTTATGACTAACTATGTTTATAAAAGGCTTAAATGCATAATTGACCTAGTCAGAAAGGGTTTATGGCCTAAATGCCCTTACCATTATGCAGGATATCAGGCACGATGTCTGTTGTGAATTTGATGATCATAGCTTCGATGTTTTGGAAATCATGACTATATTTACAAAAAGGCTTAACTCAAAGTAAACGTTTGCCAGAAAGGGTTTAGGGCCTAAATGCCCTTATCATTATGCTGGGTATCAGATATGATGTCTGTTGTGAATTTGATGATCATAGCTTCGATGTAATGGAAATCATTACTATATTTATGAAAAGGCTTAATGCAAATTAAATGTTTGCCAGAAAGGGTTTAGGGCCTAAATGACCTTACAATTAAGTTGTATGTTGGGTACGGTGTCTATGTTATGTGAGATTCTAAGTGAGGAGGAGGAGGAACAGCACCAGTTTAGTATCCTCCTGTTTGAGACCCTTGCTGGGTTCATCTTAAGGCACTACGCCTGCCAGTGACCAATAACATCTAGAACCGGCACGCCCCTACTACTTTTGACGTGTAAACGGTACGGACTTTCGGGATGAAATGGGACAGTTTTCTGGGTACAATCCCAATCCCACTCTATATGCGCTGCTACAGATGATTCAGTTATCATAGTTATGAAATATTGCTCTTAGATTTCGTAATGTCGATGGGCAGAGTTAACATTTTGGGGGGGGGGAAAGGGGGGGGTGTTTCCATAAATTCTCTCATGTTCTTCTGGGATCCTAAACGGTTTTTGAGGGCTGTCCCAACTCTATTTGGTCTCGACGGATATTCTTAACACATGGCTGAGTGTTACGATTTCTGTGATAAAGCCAAGCTTCTTCGTTACTGACACAATTATTTCCCGAGAAAGAACAAAACTTGTATAAAAACGGTGACTGCTGGAGGAGGTAGCGTAGCAAATAGGGAGGTAGGCCCTGCATAGTCCTTCCAAGGGCGCCACAATGACAGCAAATAGGGAGGTAGGCCCTGCATAGTCCTTCCAAGGGCGCCACAATGACAGCAAATAGGGAGGTAGGCCCTGCATAGTCCTTCCAAGGGCGCCACAATGACAGCAAATAGGGAGGTAGGCCCTGCATAGTCCTTCCAAGGGCGCCACAATGACAGCAAATAGGGAGGTAGGCCCTGCATAGTCCTTCCAAGGGCGCCACAATGACAGCAAATAGGGAGGTAGGCCCTGCATAGTCCTTCCAAGGGCGCCACAATGACAGCAAATAGGGAGGTAGGCCCTGCATAGTCCTTCCAAGGGCGCCACAATGACAGCAAATAGGGAGGTAGGCCCTGCATAGTCCTTCCAAGGGCGCCACAATGACAGCAAATAGGGAGGTAGGCCCTGCATAGTCCTTCCAAGGGCGCCACAATGACAGCAAATAGGGAGGTAGGCCCTGCATAGTCCTTCCAAGGGCGCCACAATGACAGTAAATAGGGAGGTAGGCCCTGCATAGTCCTTCCAAGGGCGCCACAATGACAGCAAATAGGGAGGTAGGCCCTGCATAGTCCTTCCAAGGGCGCCACAATGACAGTAAATAGGGAGGTAGGCCCCGCATAGTCCTTCCAAGGGCGCCACAATGACAGTAAATAGGGAGGTAGGCCCTGCATAGTCCTTCCAAGGGCGCCACAATGACAGTAAATGGGCACACTAACTGTTTTTGTCCAAACGAGTTTCGTTGATATATCGCAGACAATGTCTATGTGTTTTACGATTATAATGGATCTAATGTGTAAAATCTCTAGTGAATTTACATCATTTATTTCCGTTACTTATATTAAACCTCGCTTGTGGGTTACTGATTTTTCTGCAGCATGTAATTTAGGTTCTGAGCCCACCAACATGACACAAAGAATTTATAAAATTAACTTATCAGTTATAGTATTAGTCTGTGACTGGGGAACCCAACCTGCGCAATGTGTTTATGAAAGCAGTTCTATACACGTGGTCTCGCAGTGGGGCTCCAGCTAGTGGGCACGTCGTTTTTGTAGTACAAATTGTTCATTATCATATCATCAATTTAGTTTCCCTTGACTGCTGATTATGTCTTGCTAGACAGAAATTATATTGTCTGAGTTGTTACTGTCTTTTCACTTAAATTTCTTTGTGTGTTTGGTAGTTAAAAGGTGTTACAGAGGTGTATAAATATTAAAAACCTAACCTAAATGAATTGCAAGCGCTTGCATGTGCGAACACGACAAACTGACCGCTCTCTTCTGTCTCGTTTACTGTCCCACGGCTATGGGTTACTTTTCTCGTCCCTTCCTGAGCTGTATCACAGAAGAGAAATATTCTATCTAGAAAAGGCGTCGAAGAAATAGACAATCACAAAGATACTGATGATCGAAAACCGGAATGGATACTAGTTCTGACAAACATACACTACAGGTATTGAAAATAAAATGCCGGATCTCATTGTTAAAAATAAACGAGATCGTTCCAAAAAGTTAAGTTTCCTTTTTCTGTATTTTTTTTAATTCAGTAAAATGTTAACTTTAATATAACGGCAGTCAATTGTTCAGCATGTAATACTACTGTAGTGACTTTGCTGATACCAGATAAATGTAAATTAATTATTTGAAAACCAAACCCACTATTTCATAAAATAAACCCCATATCTTAATAGATCCATGGTTAAAACACTATTTAGTATTTAACATGATTAGAATAAAATAATAACGACGTAGAGCCGTTAAAAAAAGTATTACAAAATGAAAAATACGCAATTAATAATACTTCGACATTTTGCTTTTGTAAAGAGTTATTCTGGGATTGAAATGCTTTAAATTGTAAAACTGGAACAGTTAAAATGACTCCAGATGAGCGTGAAATCGACTGCAGATGTGTTGAAACTGCAGGTCCACTTGAATCAGTAGAATTCTTCTGGCAATTTTATACAGATTCCTAGTGAAGTCCATAGCGCTGCAAGCACTTACCTGGCTGGCAGTAAAACCTCGACACATTGCACTGATTCGCCTGCAGTAGGTAACAACCTCATCTCCTTCTTTCCCGCGTGTAAGTCGACCTCACTGCTTGGCCTCGTTCGGTAAGCAACATGTTAGCTAGTTGTCATCCCAGCAGGGTGACAGACACGACCTCCTGCTACTGGTCCTAGATAGTTCAGACAGGAGACAACTTCCAGAACTATCATATTCAATGCGCACAGGGCCTTCCACAGTTGTCCCCGAGCCACTGCTTCCAACATTAGCCACTTCGCCAGTAATTCAACCACGCTGTGCACATCCCCAGGCCAGGTATGTATGTATATCCCGGTCACAGTCAATATATGCACTAAAACGTGCCTAATTGGCTGCAGTTGACTGCAATCCAACAGGAGTACCTCCTTCTAATCGCAGCAGGTGGAGTCAACAATCCAAATAATGCACACCTGGATAAACCCCTCCCCCTCACTCCTCCTGATTAATCAGGACGAATTAGTTACTTTTGTTATCTAGCTTACATGTTAACGACTCGTCGAGAGTAGGTTCATCAGAAACTACGCTATTTGCTCGAGATAAGAGCAATGGCTAGGCACAGCACACCAATAGCTATTAGAGTGGTAGGTAGGGTATACTCAGTGTATTTCTAGATGGGGCTTTCTTGCGTCGCTTGTAGCGTTAGGGAAAGTTGAATACGTTGTAATACAAGCTGCTATCTTAAATACGAAATATGCACTGTTTTCCCGCTTGTAAAATTTTCACTTTCACCGTGGCGAGGCCAAATCACAATACTTGAGAGGCATGTATTTTACAGAGAATCGAGAAGACAGCACAGCTCAGTAGTTTTCTGCTGATAAAACAAATGTTGGGGCCTGATGATCGCCAGACCACCCACACCACCATCCCCTCCTCCATCCCGTCAGACTAGGTATCGCCTGCCAACTGCCAGATGACGCATGCGCCTGCGCGGAGATGAGTCCTCGTGGGCTGACGTCACGCCTCAACGCAGTTCACTGTCAACTGACTATTCTTCGTTTTCGCGTCATAATTTCCGATTTATAGTTATTACTGACAATGTACGATAATAGAAATTTTACACATTTTACGAGTTCTTTAATATTTTTGTGCGTAATTTTAATTGTATGTTCCTGCCTTTTGCAAGCGGGAAATAACACGCAATGCAAATTAGATACAAATTCATTAAACAACTGGTAAATGGTAAATGTTCTATAATCAAGAGAATTCCAAATAATACCTATGAAATTGAAATTATGACACGAAAGCAACGAATTTCTGTAAAAAGGGGCTTAACAGCTGTACTCTATTCACGGTTATTTACAAATTTTGTGAAGCCCTGCTGGAGTTCTGCTCCGAGGACATTCCTTATTCTCACGCAAACAAAGCTTAGCCGAGTATATGAAATCATGCCAAAGGGACAACGTGCCGCACAAACTTTGCATAAGAACTATTTCTTAGTAGGCACTGTCAACACGCTTGGTTCCTCTCTGTTTAATTCACATTAATTGTAAATGAAATATAGGAATCAGGTACTTTTATGTAGCCGCCTGGCGACACGGTTTCCACTTGCGAAAATCCGGAGTGACCCGGCCAGGGATTGAACCCGGTTCGCGTTGGTCGGAGGCGAGCATTCTAACCGTTCGTCCACCATGGATCCAATAATCCAGATAGGAATAACGCCATCTACTCGCCGAAGTATTGTTGATAGTGGTGTGGTTGGCGAGTGTCTTTGTGGATTCCGTTTGGCGACATTGGTTCCTGGCAATGACCTGTATGGCTCAAGCTAACATGGAGGTACTTGCTCCCAGGCGAGAGTAACATGTGCTCTGCGATCTTCCTATTGTATCCTTGTTATTTCATTCTTCCAGGTAATGATATATTGACTAATAGTCTATTATTTATACTAAAGTGTGCAATATCGGTACGTTGTGAAACACACAGCCCCACGGATATTTTGCTGTACTGCAAATAAACTAAGAACTCCATTTAACTCTTTTGTTAATGAACAACGCCATCCTTCACGATTCCAGCGGTTACCAGGCACAAGTAACAGTTATGTAGTCACGATGATCGCTATCTAAACCCGTAATTCACGTGTGAAATGAGTCATTAGAAAGAAACCAAGTGTAAGGAATTGTTACGTAGAATTCTTACAGAGTCCTTATTTCACGCCATAATAAGCTGTTCTCGTGGTAGGTCAATTGGTTGGTCTTTGTTCCGATGCTCAAAAGCCAAAGTGCAAAATGATTTACTACTTCAACATTGTGGTACTAAACAATAAATCATCCGCTACACATAAATGTTTATTTGTAATAGTCACTTCGTAAGATGAACACGTTTTAACACAGAGCGGAGATAGCGTTGAACAATATCCCTGTTTACCCTAAATAATTACAATCATCTAAGGTGCGCTGTCTTCAAAGAACTGCCTTTATGCATGGAGTAATGATTTTAGGAGTATCACAGTTGTTCATTTAACACACGCGAACATTAAACGAAACAAAAACTAAGGTGTTTGTATAAGTATATACATTATTAAACCCCCCTACCTTTGGACCTAGTCATATCAAATGCACAAGTCTGGTAATGGAGCTGTTGTTTGAAAGCCACTGAATAATTTATACGAAAGAGTTATAAATTTAGTATCCAGAATTTTACAAGATGAATTTGATGACTGCGGTGCGGTGCAGCACTCGGTGAGAGGAGTCACGTGACCCGGCTCCCTGCCGCTGTGGTCGTGGTCGGTTGGCAGCTCTGCCGCTGGCGCCAGGCTCAGGTAGCGGCAACTGAGGGAACTAATTAAGTAGCGCTGCGAGAACAGTGTAATGACCTCTGTTCTCTCGCGATCTGAATACTTTTGGAGTACTGCCAGATAAGTTTTTAACTCACTTCCGTCACCTACTTGTTAACGCCAAATGATATGGGGACAAAAAATTGCGCCAATAAAACTTGAACTACTCACTTCCACAATTTTTGATCAGTATATTTTACTCAGTGTAGGCGTACTTGTAAAAACTATTCTCTCCTCGTAAATGACAATGCAGACAGCCTCAGAGCAGACGTGTGTGTAATTTCATTACACTTAGAATCACATTGTAAATAAGTGCCGGGAATTTTACTTACACCTTACTATCTAGAATGTGAAAAAACGAAACAAACGAAATGATAATACATTGCAAGAAATCACCTGTTCTACAGCAGACTGCCGAAATGACCCGGTGTTGTTCTGAGTAGGAGGTTCCAACAAGAGTTTAAACCACCTCTGCACAAGTTAACAACTCACTTGACACCAAACACGAAGAGCTCATAGCAAATCGGCTAATAAAAAAGGTAGTGTGCATTTGACTATTGCAAATACGGACGATGTCTGAGGTAAAAAGAAAATCTGATAATAATGAAATAAGTCACTATTTTTCCTTGGTGTCCCTTCCAGTTTGGCGTTTACGTTTGCAAAACAGAAGTAAAGACGGAATGTTAAGTTCATCGTTAAATAAAACATAATTAAATTCACCGGCGTCAGGAAACCTTCACTAACTTTAGACAGAACAAATTAGTTATAACCAGGTAAACCTATTTTTTTGCGAAAGTATTTCGTGGCGAGTCGTATTTTAAACATTGGTGCTCAGATAACTTTCGTGATTGGATGGTTTCAATTTGACAATTTGACACATCCCAGGTGTGTGTTGGCAAACCACACGTTCAGTATCAGAAGTTTAAGCCGAGTAAAAAATGGTGCTTCATCTAAGAAAGGCGTCCAATAAACAAAGAAAAAACTGCAACAGTTGACGTAAGTAGAATGATTACGGGAAGCCTGACACAAGGGCGCGGGGCACTAAAGCCAGGCGTAAGAAAAAAAGTTCCCTTTCCCCTTAAAATGTTTCTTTAAAAAATTACAAAAAAATTCCCCAAAAACCGAAAAAAAAAAAATTAAATCGAAAAAACTAATAAATATTATTTATAATTAAAATAACATAAAATTCATTTTTTTTTTATTATTTAAAAACTTAACATTTCTGGAGGCCCCACCAAGCACCATGTCCAGCAAATGACTGACCCACTTCCAGCCAATCACATTGTATTAACACCCCCCCCCCCCCCACACACCACAAACCCACCCCTACCCTTCCAAATCATAAAAAAATTGAAAATCACAAAAATTATTTAATACATTTTCAAAACCAAGGAAAAGTTGCATTGTATCCACGCCATCATAATGGACATCAATGGTCTTATCCTTGACCCTAAGCGACCTTTTACTCATAACATCTAGAAAATTCACAAAATAAAAAAAATATCCCAGAAATCGAGGCAGAAATTACATTACTGATACCGACTACCATCTTGGATTCCATTTCGTTTAGTCACATTTCCATCATGTTCAGTCATTCCTTCTCATCTGTACTCCATCCATAATATTGTATTTTAACCACGCTTTGTAATTCCATGTCAGTCATATTAGATTCAATCACTGTCACCATCTTACATAACATCGTCACCATGTTTCCCACATACTTATGTTCTATCATTCCATGCCAGCCAGCTAGAATTTCATTTGTCTAAGCTTCCAGGCGAGCTGTCAACACCTTTCTGTTATGCTTTGTCTTTTCATGGCCATCATATTTGATTTCATTTTTCTTAGTAATCTTCCTTTGATTATTTATCATTTCTTATTGATTTAGTCATCAGGCCATTATATTTTATTTTATTCATGCTCTGCCAGTCCACCTCGAACCGCCATGTTGGATACATCACTTTCGCAATAATTGATTATAGCATATTATCTTACCATCAAGATATTTCATTTAGTTCATCATTTGTGTTTATTAGATAAATAACTGTGGTGTATTAGAGTAGTACCAGGCATGTAGACATTTATGTAGGACCTGTGTTCGCCATATACTGCACTGAAGCAGGTCTGGCCAGACCCGACTCGGCCTTCGCCCTACCGCCTTCCATGTCACAGGGTCAAATTTCTAAAACTTCAAAAGCATACTTCCAAGAATGAGGCATCCAACTTGCTTAGAATGTATTACAATAATAACCCACTTTTTTTTGTGTGCTTCAACATATACCTTTGCTACCATATCATTGATTGTGCACATCCAGTGATTGGCCTACGCAAGAAATCTTGACGTAGTAACTATCAAATCTTCATATTTTGCCCTCATTATTTCATTTATTTGTATTATTATGCTCATGCTCACTTACAGTATCGGCTTGTAGTGGTCGCTATAGGCTACAGTAACAGCAACAAAGCCTTGACATAATCATATACGGTACCACTGCTGTAGATGACTCATCCGAAGAAGTTGATGGTTCTTCTGGTACCACCCGAAGAAGTCAATGGCTTCACTGGTACCATGTCCGAAGACGTCGATGGCAGTTCTGTACATCCCATTAGCTCTGCAATGTCTTCGGACATTGCAGATGCAGAATGAGACTTTGAATCAGACGCGAAGTCGCAAAAGCTAGTCGAGAAGATCCGCCTTTCACGTCAGCCGCTGTCAAACTAAGCCTCTCAGCTGAACCAAACACACCCCCCCCCCCCCACACACACACACCACACAAACTGCTTATAATATACATGTATGCAAGCCTTATGATGTTATGTTGATATCGAACCAATCATATTACAACATTAAGACAATGTGTGGAGATCATCCAGACAATCACCGAGTTGTCATGTGATTGTAGCTGGTCAATATAACTATTAACCCTATTAATGAAATTATTGTTTCATGTCAGGTATGTAGTTTCTGAAAACATCATGTTTGGAGAACGATTTAAACTATTACTAAGGGAATTTATTGCACGCAGTAGATAATTCAGCACGAATATTTTGAGTATTTTTAATGATGCTATATATATATAGCATACAATAGTAACACCGCTACTTAGAGAGCTGTAGCACGGTTTGTATAGAGAATGTAGCGAGAACTGGTTGAGATATTACTGAGATATTACATTTAATTATAAATTTCAGGCACAGGAGCAACTAAGGGATGTGCACAAGCACTAGAGCCCATGCCACCCTCCTGCCCCCGCCCACTGCCCGCAACACCACAATGATGTCCAGACATCATCATAGGTATGAATAACAATATTAGTTACAAACAAGACTTTAAAATAATTAATTTTATTCGTAAATTGATTATATACTAACAGAGTTTCTGAGTGTCAGCAGTGACATATGACGAGGCAAATAAAAACATTAAAACAAGCTGGCTGAAAAATTATAAATTATTGTGATATTTATTCCAATTGTACAGATATATTTTGACATATTAAAACATATTAAAATTGGATTTTTTATATAATATAATAAGTATAGAAAATCATGTAAGTATGTAGAAAGTGTGTACTCTTACCAAAATTATGTTCTTGTTTCGCCAGAGATCAGGTGACATCTCTCAACACTGAGATATTATCATTAGTATATCTCTTGGATGCTAAGTTATAAAAAGTGCCAGCATTCAAAGTCGGGCTCAGATCAGTTTGCCGTTCGGAAAGGAGCGCATACTATTAACATCAGGGCCTTGAGAGCAGATTTCTGTTCGGAGATATAGTATGTAACTCGTATTGCAATGAGCCAGTCATTTTGAAAATAAGTAACCTACATATTGCAAATTATTTAACTTATGCTGTTTGTAACAGTTCTAGCACCATGTTAAATCAATTCAGTTTGTTTAAGTTCATTGTGAAATATAATAAAAATCTTTATATACCATCTGCTGCCATACATCATGACAGACAAAAGCTACAAATAATTTACTTAATTCTCGTATATTTATTGCCAGTATACCAAGTTAAGTTTAAATAGTCTAACAGTCCGGAAGACAAATCATATTAATACCGAAATATATGACCACTTAGAAAGTATGTGTTTGCTGTACCAAAATCATACATTTTTAGATTGGCCTATCAAGGTAGACCTACTATTTGTATGCAAATTCAAAAGCAACTGATTTAGTAATTTTATAGAGACAATTAGAAAACATTTGTAACTGAAGAAATGCTATCATACAAAATGATGGAGAAAAGAAATTCTGATTTAGCATATTTAGAAATAAAGTTCGCGATACTACTGTCATTACACAAAATTTGGCTATAAGTAACCAAATGTTTCTGTGCCATAGATACAGCATTCTAAGCTAAACTGCACCCACCATATCGATAATTTGATTTGATCTGCAAACTTAAACAATACCTTACGATAGAATATCTTAGATGTATTCCAAGTGGTGCTGTCTTACAAAATGGTGGGTGAAAGCGATTATGAATTAAAGTATTTAGTTCTCGCAACATATCAGTTAGCACACTAAATTTGGTTAAAACATTACATTTTAAAATAATTGTTAGTTAGGTATGTTATACGTCGCCATTTTGAAAATAAGTGCAGGATTTAATAATTTATAGGAGTAGCGTGCTATAATAACACTCGATCTCAAATTTAGCAGTTATCAGGTGGTTTCCGAGATACGATGTAAGAAAGTTATTTTTCCTTCAAAATGGCATTATAATAATAATTTATTTCTCAGAAACTGGAGAATAAATCGTGGCATACACACTTTACAATTTTGAATAAAATGTTGAATAATTCCTTTACTATCACAAAATACTCGAAAGATTTAAATGGCTGCCTTTTCGAAATAAGCATTTGGCGTGATCGAAAACAATAAAAGTCTGGTGTCTTCACTAAGTACACTGCACTGATACATAAAAGTTAATAACGGGGCAGGTATTCACATGTACGTCATGCATCAATGTCTCAAACAGATAAACGGCATACCATAACATTGCGGAGATGTAAAATTGTGGGAAAAATGAACAACACTGAGAAAGAACGGAGTCCAAAGGATGTAAATTATCTTTATTCAATAGTAGGTTCCGATCTCAGCAAGAGAGAAGACAGAAACGCCCATGTGACATGCAGCAAGAAGAAAAATGCAGTAATCAGTTGGAGAAACTATTACCCCTAACTGCGATGTAGGATGTGTACAATCTGCTAGTGCTCAGTATGAGGTTGACGAGCGCTTGAGGTGTCAGTAGTATGGGCGTACCGGTTCTACTCCAAAGGGATGCCGCCTTTTTTGATTGACCTAATTAATTTGATATCAAATTGATTGAAAGGGTTAATCAAATTGAAATGGTTAAATTTTTTGAAAGGGTTAAATGTAATGAAATGGTTAATTTTTAATCCGGTAAATTCATTTTTTTTTTATATTTTTTGTGTGTTTGGTACAGTAGTATACTAAGGATCAAATATATTTATTTATTTCTTTCTTTTTGTAGGGAGCAACAATTCTGGTACGTTCTCGCCCTTGGAGCTCTGGCACTCGGCTGAGGTGTGGCATGTTCGTAACAGGGTATATATATGTGCTGAGTTTTATGCAAAAGTGGCCTAAGTGTTATTTTTTTGTTTGGTTGTGATATTGCTTGTAGATGGTGTTGGTAGATAGGCAACCATGAACGATAGTATTATTACAATGAATAACAGTGTTGCACAAGAGAATTTCAGAGTGTTTAAATGAGTCCTACATACGAATAAAGTACACTCATCGCAAATTTCAAAATACATTAATAACATCTGGTGTCTACAAGTGCTAAATGATCACAATTACATGAGTCTCCAGTATGGAATTATTAGGCAATGAAAACCAATTAAACATAAAGAGATGAATCGGTATACAATGTGATTTTGCTACCCCGAGCTGTATGTTAGAAATATATTATTTACACGAGAAAAGTATAACGAACGAATACAATTACATGACTACCGCAGTTACATGAGTCTCCAGTATATAATTAATTAATTTACGAATCAAAAAGTGTTCCTATAAATTTAACATCTAAAAAATACAATAACGAGAAATATGTAACACTACTTGATGCCTCTTGTACATACCTGACAATATTTTACAACATCAGTCTGCCATTGTGGAACTTCTGAAATGGAATATGCACGTTAAAATAAATAAATAGATTAAATGTGTAAAAAGAAAATGTTTAATATAAGTCCATTCACGTTGAGAACAAATATAAAATACATCGGGAATTTCCAACTCAATTCAACAAATGAAAGTACATGAATATGACTAAACACATAATGAAATTGCACCTCTACCAAAACACATCCGTACGCCTTGGAGGTTGGTTTATCAATGAGGCGAACTTATGTCTAGAGCCTGACTATATATATGTGGAGCACGGACGGAGACTGAAAAGCGACTAAGGTTGAAGCTACTCGGAAATAGATGTGAATACGATTTACGTGACAAAACGATAGAAATTATGTTTATGAGGCATGTACTAATATTAAATTAGACTAGTTGAATTAACAACGAATTAAAATAACATGTAATGAAATCACACTTCTCCCAACACACATCTGTCCACTTTGGAGGTCATCAATGAATGGCTGGATTGTTCTCCTCACAATGTCAGAATATCGACTAACTTGTTTCTGTACGAATGTGGTGTTTTAAACAGTATTAGGTTTCATTAATGACGATAAAATATCTTCTGTTCTAGTATTTGTTTGTTAATTGCGGAGGTATGCTTACTAATTTCCCATGTGATTAAATCTATGTATGTTAGATGGGATACATCTTTACTTGGTATTCGATTAAAATGAATAAATAATAATTGAATTTCTGGAATGTAGAAGGGAGAGATGGGTTTCCAAGTATTTTGTAATGAATATTTAAAGATGTTGTTTACTAAACAATTGTGTTAGTCGGATGCTAGTCTGTTGAGTAAGCCATTTTAAGCTGTTATTGTCTTAACTGTGTTCTGTTTAAAATGTGTGTATATAATATGAATGATGTTTTTCCAGGTAACTTTTGTCTGATAATTCGTAATGTCGATTCCCTAAGTTGTATGGAATAAAGTTATTTGTCTCGGATATCTCATTATGATGTAAATAATTTGTTGATAGTCGGAATGTATTATCCATAAAGATGGGTTATACGATTGCAAAATGGCCGCCATTTTCCTTTATATATCGTGGAAATTGATATATTCCAGCTCCGATAGAACACATTTAAACCTTCATTCGTGCTATTTCTTTAATATTACATATTACATCCAAGTTTGTTTTCTAGGGAAATCTATTTGTAAATAAGTTCGAGTATATACACTTTTTATGGTAGATAGTGTATCTAAAAAATCTCGATTGGGAATCTTTTGAATTTAAACTTTGGTTACAAGTAAATTTTAATGTGTCGTAGACAACTCTATACATAAAATATGTATTTCTCTCTGCTATACTCATATTAAAAAAAAAAAAACAGATTGAATGTTTGAATATGTGTTCATGTGTCGTATATTCCATGGTAATAGTTGAAACTTAGGGATAATGGAATATTACTAGTTTGAAAAACGGTGATTTTTCAATGTTTAAAAAAAAAATTTAACAAGTGAAAATGTCTCTTGTACAAAAATATACTTCGTTTCCTGAGAATATTATAATAAGTTTGCTGGAAAATGGGATAAAGTTAATTGGATTAAAATTAATTTCTTGGATTAAGATATAAAATTTGTTGGAATTTTATCTGGGGATTAAGATTTCGGGTAATATTTAGTTTCAGGGATATAAATTTTAATCGGTGGAACTTGTCAAATTTTATTTCGCTGCAGATATAACAGGTTATTGCATTCGGAAGAGACCAAACTTCGCTGCACGAAGGTGCATGACCTTGGATCAACAGGGAGGGGGACCAAGGATGTGTGGACTGAGCAATTTTCGAGATATCCGAAAAAAACGAGTTCTGGGCTGCTGGTGAAGGTAGGGGTTAGGGGTGCGTGGCCTTGGATCGAAAGCGGGGGTGCAGCACCCTCTGTGGGCAGGGCAGCTCTGTGAAAACGAACTCTGTGCTGGAGGGAAGGGGGACAGATCACCGAAGATGTGCTCAGGGGTGTTGTTCTGTGACCTTGGAGAATAACTGTCTTATCCCACAAAATTATCTTCTGGGAAAGGGGCAGGGAGAGGGGGTGCAGTGCGGAGCGACATGAAGGGTTTTAGCTGTTTGCCCCCATGTTAGTTTCACGAGAACTTTCACCTTGCATAGACGTGTCACCGGCTCTCTCGACTTCCCCGAGTGGCTGCTGGGATACCATGCCACAACCAAGGGGTGGGCGGTCAGTGGGCTTCGTAACACAACAGTGAAGTTCACCGATCGCTGCGGCCAGGGGGTTTGGAAGAGTGTTTACTGCGATTCTCGTTTTAATATAAAACAATTTTTATACATTTTTTGTAATTTATCAGGAAAGAAATAATTTTTGTGTAAAGTACATTTCTGTGTTCAGTCGACGAAACTTGGAATGATTTTCAACTGTTTGTTTCGGTAACTAGTGCCATGAATTTCACAGACTAATGGAAAAAATTTGTAGGACATCATTTTTTTTTTAATAATTCGATTTTATCAATTAATGTTATTTTTATACATTCACATAATTTTGTAATCGTTTCATTCATGTATTTGTAGGACGAATATTGTAATCAAGTCGTCAATAGTAGCTTGGTAGGGAAATAGGTTCTGTCAGTCGTAAATTTCAACTCAGGCATGCTCCACATATATATTACAGCTTATAAGCAGGCGCACGGCATACTATACAGTCATTCATTGACTGACCTCCGAGGCGGATGGGTGTGTTTTGGGAGAGGTGCTATTTCATTATGGGGTTGTTTAATTCGTTTTTAATTCATCTATTCTAATTTATATATTAGTACATGCATCGTAAACATAATTTTAACCATTTGTCATGTGAATCAAATTCACATATATTTCCGAGTAGCTATAACCTTAGTCGCTTGTCAGCCTCCGACCACACTCCACATATATTCAACAGCTTATAAGCAGGTGCATGCCATACGATCCAGTCATTTTATTGACTGACCTCCGAGTTTGACAGATGTGTTTTGGGAAAGCTCCTTGTGCGATTTCAGTACATGTTTAGTCATTTTCATGTACTTGTGTTCGTTAACCGTTTTGTACTTTCATTAAAATTTCCGAGTTTTTCACCTAGGTATATAATCAAACATAGGCCGACGTTGGCTATGTTTGCTCTCAACGTAGGTTATAAGTTAACATAAGTCTTATATCCAAGTCAGTGTTGCAGCGACCTCCCGAACAAATGGACTTATATTAAACGTTTTCATTTTTACGCATGGTAATCAATTAATTTCTTTTAACATGTGGATTTCATTTCAGAAATTCCTCACCAGTCTCACAGGCGAACAGACGTGTTTTAATATATTGTCAGGTATGTGCTAGAGGCATCAGGTACTGTTACATATATCTTGTTATCGTAATCGTTAGATGTTTAATTTTGGGACAATTTTTTTATTTGTTAATTAATTAATTCCATGCTGGAGATTCATGTAATTGTGATCGTTTAGCACTTGTCGACACCAGATCTTATTCACGTAGTTGTGTTCGTTCATTATACTTCTCTAGTATAAATTACATATTTCTATACATACAGCTCACAGTAGTAAAATCACGCTGTAGACGTATTCATCTCTTTACATTTAATTAATTTTCATTACATTATAATTCCATTCTGGAGACTCACGTAATTGTGATCGTTTAGCACTTGTCGACACCAGATGTCATTCATGTAGTGGTGTTCGTTTAAAATTTTCGATTCGATTAGTGTAATTTATACATACATAGAACTCATTTGAACACTCTGAAATTCTCTTGGGCAACTCTGTTATTCATTTGGAATAAAACTATCTTTCAAAGTTGCCTATCTGCCAACACCATCTACCAGCAATATAACTACCAAGCCAAAAAATCACACTTATGCCATTCTTGTACAAAACTCAGCATATATATAACACCTCATCGAGTGCCAGAGCTCCAAGGGTGAGGACGTACCAGTGCTGCTGCTCCCTACAAAGATAAAGAAAGAAACTAATAAATTTGACCCTTAGTACACTCTTGCATCAAACACAAAGAAAATAATTGATTGGATTAAAAATTAACTCTTTCACTACATTAAACCCTTTCAATAAATTTAGCCTATTCAATAAATTTAATCATTTCAACTTAATTAACCCTTTCAATTTTATTAACCTTTCCAATTTGATTAACTCTTTCAATTTGATTAACCCTTTCAATTTGATTAACCCTTTCAATTTTATTGACCCTTTCAATTTGATTAACCCTTTCAAACAATATGATATCTAATTAATTAGACCAATCAAAAAAGGCAGCATCGCTTTGGGGTAGAACCGGCATGCCCCTACTACTGATATCATGGTCCATCCCTCTTGTAACATTGATTGTACCTGTGGGGTCGTTGCTGATGGCTGTTTGTTTGCTACCAGGCGTCTCCTGACAACCCCCCCCCCCCCCCTTCTTCATGTTCGATTGGCTAGTTAAGTCCGGGGACCACGTAGGCCAAGCCATGCGGCGAATATATTTACTCTCCAATATATCGGCGACAGCCAATGTACGATCATGTGTAACATTGTCGTCCATAAAGACGAACTCGGGGCTCACACAGCACCTCGGAAAAAAACATCATCAGTGACTGAATCTCCTTGGACGACGTATGCCTCTCGAAATGAGAACTCCACCGCCTACATACCGGTGCCTTTTGACGAGGTCGGAGGTGTGATTGCGTGTTCCCCGCTCTCATCCATAAAAAGAGCCCTACCTCATTGCTGAGCTCCCCAGTCCTTGTGTTCCCGGCACCACAGTAAACACCGTCTCCGATAGGTATTTGTCAGTGGCGCATCACTGTACTGGTTGCCGAGAGAACAAACACTCTGTATGCAGACCATGGTAAACAATGATATCGGCTTTCAGTAGTATGCTGCATGTATCTTGCGATTTCACCAGCTGTGTGCCATCGACTTATCATCACCTGTAGGACAATATATCGGTCTTCCGTCGCTATGGTTGTTCATGGACGACATCTACGAAACATGCATCTGTCCCTGTCGTTAGAAAGGCCCCGGCATGTTGTTGCGTGCGATCCCAAACTCCTCGGCCATACTAGCCGCAATTCAACTTTCTTCCAACTTCCGAATGATTCAATGTCGTATAAATTCGTCCAGTTGTTGTCTACATGACTGTCTATTGGCGATATCAGACGTCAAACAACTCGACATCATGCAACCCAAGATGCACAGTGCAATAGCTTCCACTGCAATGCTGAGCATACACCACGCTTGTGCTTTATACACTTCGCAAATCTCACAGTACATCGAGTTGCATATATGTGCATGTCCTATAGTACTGGACCTTAGGCGATCTCCTGTTCGATCTTTCGGTTGAATCTGCCTGTTCGTTCTGTTGGTATATTCATTTCTCCACTTCGTCCTTAATTTTTGCTCACCAGTGTATTTAAGTGTATCGAATTTTGTGAAGTTCAATGCATGTGTTCAAAAATATTGAGAAAAATACACCCATGAAGACACAAACGTCGGCTCACACATACAGGAAAGAAGATACTCTCATAAGCCTACATCGTTCTTTCGAAAAGTATAGGTTAAAAATATCAAGTAAACTCTTCATCAGACAGTTTCTACTGTAAATAAAAAGCCATGTGGCCTATATTTCCGCAGAAACATTACTTAAAACATTATGTACATACTATACATACACAAGTATTTATAGACACACAAGCGAGACATATTTCCATGGCGAATGTATGTAATCGTTGAAGATGAACAGGTGAAGTACTCAGGTTCCATCATGAGAAGCATTGTAATAGCTTATATTCAGAATATTAATGCATTTATAAAATAAGACGATTTAATAGAAGTGTCTCTTGATTTGTTGCAGAAAAGTGCCACGGCTCATATTTTACACATTTGTAACAATGTAAACAGATACCTACTGAAAAGGGACACAACACTTTCCAATCAGCACACAGTTCTGTTCAGCTCGACACAGTTCCAGAGCTTTATGTGCATAATAAGTTTAATACATCGTAGTCCTTTCGTCCAACAGTTTGGGAGAATTTCGTCTGAGTCACAAGAAGTCTAACGTGCTTAGCACATGTTAGCAGCAGAGTGCGCATGAGCAGGAAGTTGGCTAACTGTGTCAATACTGCAGCGGGAAACCATCAGGTTTCTAGAGCCTCACAGATATGGGAGAGCATTTGGAATACTCCTATGCAGCTACTGGAAACTATCCTCAACGTCATAAAGAGTGAAAAGTTGCGAATATTCTGGCGAGCAACTAAATTATATATGTACTGGTTAATATAAAGTGTATTTTTATTAACGCCACTGAAGTTATTTGATTATTAGTGCAATGCTGTAATTCATTGTATTATTGTTAAAGCCAAACCTGTGGTTTGGTAATTAACTGCAAAAACAAATTATGAAATAAGATTATACTTTGTACTTGATTATTAAAATACCGTCCAGTTACGAACCTGGTGATGTACTTCCAAAATAAATATGAGTGTTAGAGGGGGTGTAGGGGGAGTGGAGTTATTCGCTAACATAATCGTAATTAGGATATTAACAAGAAAATTATAAACTATTGAGTAAATTATGTGCAGTGTCGTACATGCAGTGCTCAACGAACAGTGTAAATAAGGATGTAAATATGAAATTAAATAATTAAAATATATATCTACATTAATTATTATAAAAATTGCTGCACCCAGATATATCGAATTGGAACTCAACTTGCTACAGGCAAGGTAAATATACCCTTAATGTAGATACATACGATGCCACAGTCTGGCATGGAGCCAGAGACATATAATTCTATGCTATGGAAGTTCGTCCTACAGTTATGGCAACTGACATTCCAGCTGCTGCAGATCATTTAATGGCTGAAGCTGTCATCCATTCTGGCTCCAGACTGACAAGTCTAAAGACCAGAATGGCTAATCAAGGGTGTCCACAGCATGAATTCAGTCCTGGGAAATCCATTATGAAAGTAGGTAGGCATTGTCCTGTTCGAAAATTGCCTATTGAAGCCATACCATGAAGGGAATCACATGTGACTGCAGAATACCTTGAATTTACTCCCGTACTATTAATGTCACTAACATGGAAGATCGGGATTCAAAGGAGATTGCTCCCCACACCACGATAACGCAGTCCTGGTTATGTATTACTAAAAAAAATGCTATCCAGTGCCTCTCATACTCGATTATTGTTGTTATCCAAAGCTAGACAATATTTGGATTTATCACTAAAGACGAGTCGTAGCCATTCCTTGGCCACCCTTTAAAAACGAACTGTAAACGAAGTCGTCATATTCAGGCATCAGTATAAGAGATGCTGTGAATACAAGTCTTCAACTCCAAGTTGCCTCGCGATGATGCAGACAAAAATAGGGGTCACCAGCGATGCCACCACATATCTCTGAATGGCAGAAAGATACAATGTTAATGAGTTCGCACCAGTCAGACTATGAAATGTTCCTTTCTTATGGGGCCATTCTGCATATCTGTGTTCTATGACATTCCCACTGCCTCCAACAACGTCGCACATATCGCTCGCAATGGTTCAGATAGCAGGTAATTCGCAGAACGACCATCCCTCCTCCTGCTGTCCAATTATCCGCCATCTCTCCAACTCAACATGTGTGTCGGATGTTCCGCTAAGGCATGTTAGCTGCTCGCCAATGTCTATTACATGCATACAGTGATCATACTGCACACAGTTTCGTCCCACCATTCACATTAAAGCCCACTGATGACACCTCTACAAGGTCAATCGTAGCCAGCCATAAATCAGTTGCATAATATTTTTAATGGTTTTGTATACAAACTTTCGCCTTAAGAAGATAATTCATTCTGGGTGCGGCTATTTTTATGGTATTGGACTCATAAAATGCGAAAAATGCATTAGTGATTTATGGAACACAAAAATAGAATATACATACAAAAATCGGAAGTGTAGTAAGTATGATGGGACAGAGAAAACAGTACATTAAAGGGAGCAAAATTTGTCCAATATCATGTTCACAGTGGTTCAGATGAGTGATTTGGTAGACTCAACAAACACACAGCCAGCAGCCACGACCCTCGAGGTGCAAGGAGTCATACTCAGTCGAAGAGCGAGAATAGGGGGCGAAGGTTGTCTATAATGCTGGGACTTTGATGTTGTATTAAGGAAAGCTAGTAGCTTAAATCCACTCTCAATGAAAATCAGTCATATCGGCTGAAGTACCAGCATAAGCATAAAACTGACACTACTCTGAACAGCTGGTCGGAAGAATATGTGTTTATTACCTCACAGCTTTCCTAAATATACTTCATTTCCTGTCTTACATGCACCACTAAGAATATTCCAACTTAATAAGAGCCTTGAAGCTGCACTTCAGAGGCAATATATTCATCACACTCATCAAGCCTAACGAGCGAGGTGGTGCAGTGGTAACTCACTGGACTTGCATTCGGGAGGACCCGGGTTCGGTTTTCCATGGTTTTTCGAAATCAATCCAGGCGAATGCTAGGATGGATCCCAACAAAGGTCATGGCCGATTCCTTCATGTACGTTCCCCAATCCCCCTTCTCTGTGCAACTTGCAGCATCTCTAATGACTTCGCTGTGGACGAGACATTAAACCGAACTACCTACCTACCCAACTGCAGATTCATAAAGTGAACAGGAGACCACAGCAGGAGCTGTAGCAAGACCTTGTGTGACTGGCTCTAATCACGACTGTGGTATAATTTAATTTCGAATATGTTTGTATATTAATAAAAATTAATATTTTGTTGAAAGAAATTTTTGGATTTTCCACAAAAGGCATCAAAAATAGAATTTGCGCGCGCAAATCAGTACCCAGGTTTCCAAAATGGCGAGAGATTTCACCGAAACTCTAAGACGCTGTTGTTGATGAAGAGTGAAAAGTAGTATATCTGGCAGCACTGCATGATGTGCAGGATGCACTGGTCCAAACATTCGAAGAGTAATCAGCAAGAAAGACAACAGCATCCTACCATACAATGTGAACTATTACAATGTACCATCTATTCCATGAAAATCATGCAAAATGTATCGATAACACTTTAAAAATGTTGCGTAATGCCAAAAAAAACTTCGCCAACAGAATGCATACCATAGTACCCTGTCCTCAACAATCCAGGTACCAAAAGTGTTGTGGGTGTGATATCAGGATACCAGCATTTTCATAACACTCAACCACCAAAGCACAAGCGTAATCAGTAGCAGTGTTTATATCACAACTCCATCAGGAAATAAGGAAACACAAGTTTTGAAAAGCACAATTCGGTGATTGCTGAAAGAAAGCTAAGTAAAAAAGGATAACTGAAGCTTTCCTGTAGAAGGGAACACTCCAATGAGGTCACTTGTCAAACGGCTTTCGACATGGAAATTATAATAATAGTGGTCAGACTTGACCTCGTCTCTAGTCATAGTCTGTCCAAATTTTAGGTTGTGTGACTCCTGGGTGAAGCACTTCTTCGGGATTTGATATCCCTGGGGTGTAATAGACAGGAGGAAAGTCCCGGGCATGATAGGCATTGTGGCAGTACCATGCTATAGTATGCCGACCAAGTATGCACCGCACACAATCTGCACAGGGTGGATGATGCGTCTCTTATAGCCTCTCTCCACTCAAGGCGACCCAAGGCTTCTCGGGCCACCCCTGTTAGTCGCTTAACAGATTGGGCAATGCCGCCCACTCCCTATGGGTTGCTAGGGTCATCGTTACTGGCGAGGGGTATCTGCCATGGTGGTTGGACCGATAGTTGGTACCAAGGCTCGACCACTTGGAGGGGTGTTAGAGACCACTTAGCACTCAGGCTGTTGGGGCCCAAAGTCTGTACTTCAAAGAAGTACAAAGACATGGAATTGAGTGTGGTTGATCCCCCCCCCCCTTAGTACTGGGAATTGGTCACGTAACACCTCGGTGATCGAGGAAGCAATGGCTTGGTTGCAGTGATGAAATCATGGAGAATATATAACTGAATATGATATAAACTCTCCATTTCAGAGCAAGGGCTGCTATCCCCGGTGAACCGCGACACCGGGGAGGGGTCCTGACTGCTCTCTTGTGCCCGGCCGCCGGGGTGGTAGCCACTCTAGGTCATAGCGATTCCCCACCACTTGGGATGTGGCTCCCAGGGTGTGGAGTGTGACTGGCCCATCATTGTGTGTAAGGCTATGCCCGGTGAGGTCTTCTCAACTACTTGTGGAAGGTATTTCCTCTTGCCACTCCATTCGGGGGATAATGTCGACCATGACTAACCCACAAGCGCCATGGAAAGTAATTGGTAGCACGGGACGATCGGTTGGCCCAACCATGGGGATTTTCTGGTGTCCGATCATATGGTTGGACTCATTCTGGTAGTGGTTAACTCCGTATGCTGGAAGAGGTCTGGAGAGATTCCCACTTTCGTTGACAGGCCGGGCGGTGAGCAGCAACCTGCTCCAGTTGTGCCCTGGAAAGGCACTAGAGGTATGGATAGAACCCTGGTCAGGCCACACGCCTGGTTTCTGAGGACGAGTATCTCAGAACCTGTGTGGTAGAGGGGGCGAGGATGTGCGGACATGCCAGGCTTGGGCTATGGTCTGGCCACCGGTCGCATTCATCTTGGCCTTCTTGTTTTGAGAGGACGTGATTCCTCTTCCCCGCCTATTGGGAGACCAAAGCGAAGTAAGGTCGTAAGGCTAAGAGCGCTGTGTAAAAATACAAAATACATGACCGTGAGGCCACTGTAACTGGCTATAGTTATAAGCTAAACGATGCTATAATGTTCAAAAATATGTCTATAATATTGTAGGCATTTTAAGTTTAGATGAAAACATGCTAACGACAAAAAATAGAAATGATAGCTGTAATTAAAACATGGACTTCTCCGTATTTCCTGTAGCTTCAGGTGTAAGGAACGAACAATTGCGATAGGTACTACAAGATGCATGCATTCAATTCCTGCAGTACTTAAGATATCGACAACACATGTTAAAAGGTAATCCTTGCCAACAGAAAGTAAAATATTTTCTCCAACAATATACAACACTAAGACTACATTCGTGTAATTATTGGCTTTTTCAGTGAGATATATATATATATATATATATATATATATATATATATATATATATATATATATATATATATATATATATATAGTCAATAGATAGCTATTTTTTTTGTTTTTGTTACAACTATCGTCAAAACAGAAATTTTATTTTGATGTTCTGCTAAACTGACATCAAAATAAGTTTTTTATAACGCCACTTTAAAAACACTAAAATTATAAACAGGGAATTCATTTTATGGGATATTCGGCAAGGTCATAGAAATCTCTAAAAAAAAATGTACAGGAAGATGTAACTGAGAAAACGAATTTCTATAACACAGAAAATATTTCTGTGTGATTTTTTTTAAGTACTTTTCTCTAACTGTACATTTCAAGGGTGGGAGGGGGGGGACACACTGTTGGAGATGAGTGTCCTTATTCTTGATGGCTATTGTATGTGATTCATTCACAGACTTGAATACTGTACCTATACTCGAGTAGTGGTGTTACAGGAAACAAAACTTAGTAGCAAATCTAATTGCAATATTTAATCTCGTTTTTGAACTGTCCGATATGTTGGAAAGTGTCTAAGGCATAACTTTAACTCCATCCAATATTTCGCATGAGGTGACAAATAATTTTAAAAAGTAATAAATTGTGATGAAACTTATTAATACATTATAGTGAACAGAGATAGTGCGATATATTCCAAATTACTTGCCCGAGCTTACATAGCTTCCAAGTGGTGTCGTGAACAGCACGCTGGACTAGCAGGTAGCTCAAAGTGCGTGAGTTCACTCTCACCTTTCGCCAAGTAGATACCGAGAAAGTAGACTGTAGTGGGAAAGGAAATTAAGAGCCTCGGTAGACACAAAATGGTTTTAATTTTTCAGTATATTGGTTAAATTTTAATTAAAACATTACTAACCAGTGTTGGCAAAACATGGTTTATTGGTTGATATTGTATATGTAATAACATTACCTGTCAAAATACTAACAATGTTTCAGAATGTCACTAAGCCTTTGGTTGGGAAATTATATGACATTTGTTGGTGTCAACTAATAAAATGATGTTGGGCCAATATAAGTCCGAGTGTCATTTTGATGTTCAGCCAACATATTTATCCAATTATGGGTTATACTAGAACTCGCCTGCAGACATTTAGACTATAGAGTGAAAAATTAAAAAATTATATATAAGGCTTGAAATGACATCCTGTTCCAGTTGAGATAAACTAATTGTCGTTTAATGCAAATTTCCAACTTTAACACTCGAATTGAAAGCAGGTCTGTCGAACTCTCATCAGTTACAAAAAAAATTGCTTGCTCTTAAGAAAAAAAGACTGGTGCATGCTTCGCCTATTTGTAAAAGAAAACTGCAGGGATGAATATGAATCTGAATATGAATGGCTCCATTAAAATTCGGTCACAAGTAATATACTAAAATTTTAAAGTTGACAGATGTAAATTTCGTGTATGGGATAAAAATGTCACAATACATATTTTATTGAGTTTTAAATTGGAAACAGCTAAACTAAGTATTTTACAGGAATACATATTGGTCTACCTACTTCTAAAAATTTTATTTTGCTATTTTACTTTTTTATTAACATGTTTGTGATAAATCTTCATGTGGAGACTTGAAAGTTTATTGAATGCAATTAAAGAGAAGGTAAATTAAAGTGAAATTCGATCAATTGAATTCAATAAATATTTGGATCGTGTGAAATGGCCATAAAGCCCCTGTCACACTGTCAAGTTTTCGCCTTCGCAGTCCATGACAGGAAAAAATGAAAGGAATATTGTGCGATAATTAATTTTCACTTCTTAATTAAATTAAAATTTTCATTTATCAGATATGTTTCCTGCACAATTAAATTTAATTCCTCTGAGTTTGTAATATGACGTGCAATGTTCGCTTAAAGCAGCATTCACACCCAGACAGCTTCTACATTAATTAATTATCTTCACAGCCTACTTCGTTTCCAGCAATTGTTCAGTTATTTATAAGTTTCTTGGCATCCACTATTGTCGTGCACGATTCAGATTGACTGAAACCATTAAAATTTAAAAAAAATTCAGAACCTGTCCTATTTTCAAATGTTTTATGGAAACTGAAGCCATCCAACTTTCTAGGGCAAATATGACGGCGTTTATGACGATTCGCTGACGTCATAACTGTCCAGCTTTATTTGACTAAATTTATAGGAAGCAATTCGATGGAAAAATATGACAGTGTGGCAGGGGCTTTACACAATTCCGTCCCTATTGTGATTAGCCAGCATGATCACGTGCTACCGAGTACAGTCGCGTATCGCGCCAAATCTAGACTCCAAAAGTTTTCAATTACGTGACGGAAACATAAAACTACCGTAATTGTAAATATATATGACTTCGTGAATGTTGCTTATAACGTGTTAAGTGAAACGGCGTCAGGTAACTGCCTGCGACTATATCGCTGCTACTTCCTGTTACTTTATGTCGCAGGTACAACATTGTGTTGATAGGACTCACAAATTGGACGTTGGACGGTTAGCAAATGCTAATAGCATATTTCCTTTATAGCAATTTTTTCTGTTTCCTGTTTTTTTTTTTTTTTTTTGCCATTTTTACTTTGAAAATATTATTTGGGATCGAATAATTAATTCAGATGCACTATCATTCCACTTTTAGCGGTGTAGGCATTATAAAACTTAATAACGCAGTGTTTAAAATGCTGTTAGTACCTACTGAATATTATTACGTCTCGTCTTATAAAAATCTATGTACACATAAATATTCAAACGAATAATCATGCATACTAGACGCAGAAGCTACACAACGCAAAAATGCTTGCAACTAACACAAGGTAAGCAACTTTTGCCAGAGAAACTACAAACTTGAGCCCATATTAAAACAAAACAGTCTTAAAAAGAAATAAACACTACAGCAAACTACCTAAAATTTAACTACAGAAACGTTAAGGCCTACCACTATCTAAATCAAGCTGTTCAATAACATAAAAACTTAGCCGAAGTGATAAAATGGGTGCCTAAGTGCAACAAATTGAGGACCAAAACACGGCCATAAAAACCTGATTACTTTTCTACGTGTTTACAGCTGTTCGCCAATACAGCCATGCAGCAAGCACTACCAACATGGTAGCGTGTCGTGTTCAATTTTACCAAACACTTTATCTGTACGCTGAGGCCATCTATTGAAAATATTAGAAAATACATCAAATTCTAAAGTTCTTGGCCGCCGGTACTTTCATTTAAAAATACCTGATAATAAGTGAAAAATTATCCATAAAAATATATCTAATTTTTTATTTTTTCAAAAATCAATGTGTGATAATCTAAATAGCTTAAAATCATTAGTACGCAAAAATGTGAGCGCAAGTTTGTGAACAAAACCGTGCGTTGTTTTATTTTATCATTTACATAATGTGTAAATAATCGTGTATTTCGCTAGCATTATAGTGTGTAGAAGCATTCGTACTATAATGTAATATTTTGTAAAATTTAACAAATTAATTACACGCAGCAAAACTAGTTATATAAAAGATACAAATAGTACTAAGTAGTGATGGGAAATATAGTTCACTAGAATGAACTAGATCGTTCCGAACTAGTTACATTGAGAACAGTTCTTTGGGAACCGTTCTTTTGAACGATATAGGTCACAGTTGAATGAGCACGCATACTGGCGAACTATACCTCGGCCCGAGAACTGGATAGGTCTTTCTCTGTTTCCTCTGTCAAAGTTCCATTCCCCTCCCCAGAAGAATCTAAGCAAGCGTGAAACGGAAAGAGAAGCAAATAAGTGATGTTTGTTAATTAATTTCTAAAGAATTAGTGCTTAATTGTGTGTAGTTCCCAACCGATTTGAGACTCAAGTCGTTATTGAACTAGGTATGTCTGCTTTGTGATCCCTACAGTTCGAAGCAGTTCTGAACGAGCTAAAACAAAGATACCAATAGACAGAGCCACATTGATAAGAATGCACGTTACGATGTAGCCAGTCATGGTGGGAGGGATAGCCAGAGGGGGGAAAGCTGCAGGGAGCGACGAAAGATGGAGCATGCGCAGTGACGCACTGTGGTGCGCCTGGCGTAGTAGCTGGTACTAAGAGAATAACTGAGCGAAATCACAAGAGACTAGTTCTTTTATGTCGCTGTGAACTATGCACCTAGTTCTTTTTCAAGACCAGCTCAAAATGAACTGGTAGTTCTTGAACTACCCATCACTAGTACTAAGAAGTATAAGAGTTTACAAACCTGCAGATCTCGAGTTTACGTGCAAAGTGTCTGACATCTACCGTCGGAAATGTGTACTAGTTGGCATCATTAAGTGGCATGAAACAGGGTTATTGAGGTTTTAAGGAGCGATGAAGTCTGAAGTGAGGAAAATTTGTGGAAATAAGTTTTGTTACCTGGGCGCCTAGCATTATACAGCCAATAATGCCATGAAGATGTGGTAGAGCTAACTGTCGATCTCTGGAAGTGCGGCCAACGACCAAATGCAGTAGTCCTTCCGCGTGCATTGCTCCAATTCCTCAGTAGATTATTTTAATTACATGTGTGCTACACGGTGGACTATCAGGGCTGACCACACACCCATACATTATATGATTTACATAGCAAAAACATAGAAAACACTGAAAATACGAACACTATTGCTTTTGGTGGTTGGTGAGATACCACACCCTGAAATGCCTTGTGGCTTACCTGAATAAAATACATATGTACTTCACTGCAGAATTTAATTGGTATTACATTACACATCCCTCTAGGGAACCACTGATTCATGTTACTGGAATAATACCTGCCAGTGAAAGTGATACAGACAATTGGTGCGAAGCCTTATTTAGAAATACTTATTCATGAAACTTCCCTAGGCAATTAAAACACTCAGGAAGGTGAGAGGCGAAATTCCGGCGACAAAACAAAATTGTTTCTGATTAATTAAACTATTGCACTGAACATGGCTGGTACAAAAGATGATTGGCACCCGGGGCGTCGGGGGGGGGGGGGGGGGGATCACGGAGCACGGTGACACACATTCGCCATCTCAGAATACTATGCGACTACTGAGTAGCTATCATGGTGCTCGTGATAGTGTTGGCGAGCAGGCGGACCACGAAGAACTACTTGTTACATCACTCTTGCAATGAAAACCTCTGCACACTTACCGTGCTTGCATAAAACATACAAAAAAAATACCTTGCACGCTAAAACCTGTAATACATAGAAAGCAATATGTGGAATAAGTTGGGGTTGGAAACACTTGAGAATGAACTGTTAAACTCAAGTGCGGGTATATCGATTTCCTGCTAGCGAGGAGGACACAGGGTCTCGAACGGAAGTTATTGTATCCGATGGGTGCAATCTAACCAATCGAGAGGGAATCCATTCGGATTAACACACAGACCATGGTCGAAAAGTCTGGGCTAAAGGACCACTGTATTCCCCTGATGTCAGGTTAAGGTTATTGTTACGTGAGTTGTTGCAGACTGACATTAAATTACAAAAAAATCACTCGAGCTGGGCTATTGTGGTTTCCCAACATGCCATTTATATACTGCAATAAACTTTCATAAGTTATACAAATATGTAGAGCTGGGATATTTTGGCTTTCCAACACGCCTTTGTAATATTGCAAAAAGTCTAACATAAGTCACACATAAATTATTCCAAAAAATTATGTGCTCACACATGCATGCAGGTATCTGACAAAATAAATTGTCCACAATAAAATACTTTGGATAAATGTCTAATTAATCAATATTGCCAATGAGATGATACACAATTGAAATTGATGGGTATGCAGCTTGAAGTCCACACTGGCTGAAGTGGCAAAATGGTGTAGGTGCTGTGAAAGAAAATATTAAAGTATCTTTACCCCGGAGGAGCAGCAAGTCTGTTCCAGTTTGGGAGACATACTGGTAGGAGCACGAAAATTGATGGAAATGTAGTGTAGTGTAGTTACTGACCATCCCTAACAAATGCTTCCTCTCCAAGCCACAAGGTACGCATCCTCCCCTTACGTCCATCAAATCAAGACTAAAGTGGTGACATGGTGTCAATGATGCCTTGGCATCGACGCCATGCCATAACGGATAATCTCTTGCAAGAATATTTACGTGAATGATATGCCACACAATACATGATTTAGCATACATCAGACTTCACTGTGAATTTTTCCTGGGTAAATATGAAACATAAAACATAAAATTTATGGGTTCTTAAATTTTATAGGGAATATTATTTTTATCTTAAATGTCTTTTTGTTTCCTGAAAAGACAAAAGATACATGGTACGCTTATAGAATAAGAAAGAAACATATTGCATTAATTAGTGGCATTATAATTGAGTATTCAAGTTATCAAAAATATCTCAAGTAGATTTAATGTTTCGCAGTTTGAAGAGTGCGCATCGGACTGCACACACCAATTCAGATATGTAAGCCATTAACAAATGACAACTCTTTTCATTATGTGTTTAAAATACTGTAAACACTTTAGTAAAATATAAGCGAATGGATAAGATCTGAGTTTCCACATGGTTCCTACTTTACACTAGAATAGCTACGTGATTTCACTGGGGATTTCGCTACAACCATTTGCAGTTTTTTATATTATTAGGAGGCTAATTTTAAGGCACATTGTGTTGTGTAAAACTTTAAATAAAATAAATTATGCCTTGTAGCATTAAAAGTTACTACACTGACTCACGTTCTCTTCAATGTACTTGTTGGTCTTTGGTAGAATGTGGCACAGCAGCACTCTTCATCAAGTAGTTCACGTCGCTCCTACTAGATAGTGGGCGGGTACACAAGGGCTTGTTGCAAGCCGCAGATGGCGTTAAACACCCCCTCCGATGGGAGACCTTTAGACCCGCGCCGACTCATGACATACCACAGCAATGCAGTCCGCTACATGGGCATGGTCGTAGCTGGTAATGATCAGTTCATTTGCTCCCTTGTGGCTGAGTGGCCACCATGCTGTTTTGCTGTTTCTGCCGATTTGTTGTGTTGCTGCTCTGACAACACTTGTACAGAATTGGAAGGCACCGGCGGCGCTGTGGTCGATGAGACGGGATATCAGAGTCTGTTCCCATTGCTGTCCCACGGTGATCTCTTCTCATCTGTTGTTTTGGGCCAATTGCCCGCTTCCTTTTGTTCTGTTACCGATCACGAATCAGTCGTCGAGATGCCGGGCATCGATGCAGAAAATACTTGTTCTACAATAGTTGTTTTGTTGGTAGCATGCGACAAATGTTCCGCTTTACTGGTTGTGTCCTCCAAAATGACTTAATTCCTGACGCTCCTGCCTTATTGGGCGCCAGTATGCCAGGTAAGGGCGCTGTCATGATACCATTGGTTGGTTGCATTTCTTCCGGCTGAACCATCACACTGACTGGTGGTAGAGATGCAGCATTTGAAAACTGCCGAACGTCTGAGACAGCTGGCACCGAGGCAGTGTCGTGTGGCTGGGTGCTAGATGTCGGTTCAACTGACGCCCTCAGAGTGAGACTTCTCCTTTGGGTTCTGGACGTTCTTGTAATGATGGGTTGGACTGCTTCGGTATGCAGTTCTGAAGCCGTTGGCAGGCTGCTCCATACTTCAATTGTCTCCTCATCTGTTTTCCTTTTGGCCGTCGAGACGCCGGGCATCGACAGAGAAATATGCGATATTTGTCGTTGCAATGCACTAGGTGTTGTTGTCTTGGGTAAAGTTTGGACTGTGTCACCTTTCAACAGATCACTATTGGGTGTCGGATGTCGGGTGTTGGTCGTACCAAGTGCCAAGTGTCGTTTGTTCTGGGTTGTTTTGTGTTGAACTTTACAGCCGCTTCTTTGGAGTCCACTCGATCCCTATTGGGCTTCGAGACGCTGGTCATCCAAATCAGCATTCACCAATATTGAGGCATTTAATTCAAATTGTTGACCTGTACAGGCAGGGGGTGACGTGTCATGCGCTACCTCTCCTGTAGTTAGAATGTCATCACTGTGTAAATTCACTTCCTTCTCTGCGCTCAAGTTCACCGTGTATGTGGTATTCCCCAGTTGGCTTATAACGGGATATGGCACATTCCACCTCACTGCTAGTCTGGCGCAGAAGGTATTGTTTCCTGACGATTGTGGATGTTCATGGATATACACCATTTCCCCTAGCTGCAGTGGTTTCGGTGGTCGTTGTGTGCTGTCAAAATTTGGGGTAGCAGTCTGGTCTGGCATTGTTTACACTTGTTACATTTTGATACATGGCTGTGTTGTGACATTTACGAAGCACAAATTTACATATTTTCCACGTGCTGTCTGATACGGCTATCAGTTCAGTTTCCCCTGCACTCTGTATTTTCTTTTGCCCAGTTTTGTCGAAATCTTACACTTTGCTGTCTTCTAGCATTGTGGGCTTGTGGTATCCCACATGGTATTCTGTTTTCCTTCGGGTCTTGCGAAAGTAGATGCGGTCACAAGAAATTTCTATGACAACTTGCTGTTCACTGAGACACGGTACTTCCAAGGTGATTTCTCAAAGTTCTGGCATTACTAATACGGAACATGCATAATTTATTCCCGAATGCTGATGTTTACTGTTGCTGTGTTGTCCACGTGTCCATTTACGTCCTGTGTGGCAAGTTGTATTGTTTGTTTACTGTCCCTGCACTGTTCAGATATTATTAAATTTGTACTACTAATGTTGTGAGATGCCGCTGTGTCGATAAGAGCGACAATTGGGTGATTTTTGACACTGATGAGACTGTATAATAAACTGTCATAATGTTGGTAGATTTGTCCGCGGTATGTTGATGTTTCTGTATTTGATGTTTAGGGGAAGGGTCCCTATCCCTACTTTAAGTTCCCCATAACCCGATTCAATAGTTCCCTTATAGTTTGGACAGTCTCAGTGCCAATGCATCTGTTCCCCTGGACAGTATCGGCATGCCCGGGGCGTTGGTCGGTCATATCTGTCACTTCCGCATGGTGAAGATGGCGTTGTGTTTTGGTGTGAAGGCTGGCATGCCTCTGCACTTCCTGCTGGTGTAGGCAGTTATGTTATGATTGCGTGACCAGCGGGTGGCGGGCTGTTAGGTGCCCTTGTGTTGTTACTGTTTAGGCGGCTGCTGGGGAGCATGGCCGTGATTACATTTTGTGTACCACGTGGTGGTGCTCGTCATTAATGTATCTCCCCCACGTCTTGTTTCAAAGTCGTGATGAATGACATTTTGTAAAGCTGCTCGATATTTTGGAAAAAGTTGTATGATTGCCTCCAAAATATCCACAGTAGCGTCGTGCATGAAAAATCTTGCGACCAGGTTTATTTTCTGTCTGATGAACATTTATAGTTCTTCTTGCAGCCATTACTTTTCAGTGAAAATGCCCACTTGTGTCTAGATGGTTGCTAGTGTGCTGGTGTAGCATGTAGAATATTTTTCAACAAACTGCTCCCTTGTCATCTGATGTTCCATGGTACTTCTCCACAATGCTCGTGCATCACCTGTCATATATGCTTCTACCACACTTGGCCACTCTTCCATCGAAACTCTTTACCATTGTAGTATTTGTATGTGCTCATCAACAAACACCCTTGGATCTTCCGTACCTTGTCCCACAAAACTACAAAGAGTTTTAAACTTGGCAGGAGTAGACATTTGGGTGGCTAATGGAGTTGGGGAGTTTTATGGTAAAAAAATATGTGAAACTGAGGTAAATGTTAGTGGGTAGGTAAACATAACAAATTAGGTGTAGGGTGTGGTGATGGTACTGACTGTCCATGTTTACTTGGCTCAGTCACTTCTCCTGTAAATACTGTCTGCACTGTTTCTAAAACTGATTTGTCTCTCTCACTGGTATAATGCGTTGTACAGGTCTGCCACTGTGTTGGTTGTTTCTGAGTTATCACACACTCGAACGCAGTTGTTGCACGTAGCACACAGTGTTGAATTTGGGGTTTATGAACAGTATCAGTGTTCTCAGCAGCATGTCTACACAGTTCTGTTACATTCATACATGGTATTTTACAGTCCCTTGTGATGGTGCAGTCCACAGGTGATGAGCAGTTGCATCTTGTACTCCCCTGGGTGATGCAGCACTGATAACACACGAATTATCCCATTCTCACTCTGATCCTTTCTGTGATGCTTAAGGACTTCCACATCTGCTGTTTCCAGCAATGGGTGCAGGATGCCAGATCACGCTCTGGTTCCTCACATCGCTGTTGGATATTGATTACCTCATGTATGCATTCGACGGATGGCATTTTTAGTAGTTGTGTGAATTATGTTGAAGTTGTGCCTGGGAGGCATCTGCAAATGTTACTAATGGTTCGTACATTGCAAATTGGTCTCTGTCTGTCACTTCGCCACAGCTTCTTCACGTGATTGCTTGGCAACACTCCATCGCGAAACTCTTCACTTGCGTATTGTCCGGTCCGATTGCTCGATGCAGTTGCTTGGTTGCGCTGATATCTGCAATGGGGCTACAGCCCTCATGTTTGCATGTTTGTCCCACGCCCATGGACTATGTTCACAATGGCTGTTGTCGTAGCTGGTGGGCGCAGGCTAAGTATGAACTAAGCGCTCCCACCCCAGCACGGACGAGCGGGAAAATGTGTGGAACTGTGGAGAAGGGAAAATGTTACCATTAGATTTCCTGGAACACAACATGAATTGACAGCAGCCCCCTCATACTCCACTTCACCAATGACAGAAAATGGTGGTTCCACATAATGGTCATCCATGTGTCAACATGGCTTAGTCATACTCTAGGTGCCAATGGATGAACCGGAATTTTGTGTACTCATAGAAAGTCCCATCTCGCACTTCAGTCACCCCAGCGAATGCGATTTTTAGCCATACAGAAGGGTGGAAATTGATGCCTAGACAATTGGAGTCCACAAACAAGTACGAATTACCCACATGGAGATGACCAAATCGACACCTAGACTATTGGCATCTGCAAACAAATCCGATTTAGCTACATGCATAGGCTCCAATTGAAGCCTAGACAATTGGCGTCCGCAAACATGTACGATTTAGGAACACGGAGGGGCACTAATTGACACCTAGACAATTGGCATCTGCAAACAAGTCCGTTTTTGTCACACCGAAGGGCGTTTATTGAGGCCTAGCAGGGTCTCGGCTCTGTTAAACCCAAGTGGCAATATGTTGATTTCCTGCTAGCGGGGAGGTCACAGGACATAAACCTAAGTTATTATATCAGGTGAGTGACATGAACCTAAGTTATTATATCAGGTGAGTGCCAGCTAACCAATCGAGAGGGAATCTGCTCAGGTTATGACATGGACAGCGCCTTGGCCCCAGGCCATTCACCACTTCATGCCAGTCGAAACATCACAGTGACAACAAACCAGTGTTACCATGTGCATGTATTTGTATAGGGCTTGGTGTACAAAAGTGTAGAATATGTTTTTCAATGGCCTTTTTTAATTTAGTAGGGAAGTGTCATTGAGTGTATTGTGTTTATCTTGTTTTTAATTTTTATTTATAAATTTTGTTCCTGCAATTCTATAATTATTTTTGTTTTGTATTTACCATGTCCGTAACCATTGCTCCAGGGGCAATACAGGCAATCGCGTGTCTGATTATGTTATTGTTTTGATTGTCAGTGGAGGATTATATAAATTGAACATGCCAGTGTTTATGTCAGTATTTGTTTATATTTACTTTGTGTTTCCCTAATGTGCCACGTAAGTACCAGAGACAGTGTTTTTTAGTGATAATTATTTTATATATATTTGAGTGTTGTGTATATATTTTGATGTGTCCAACACTTTGTGCATTTGATACGCCAACTTGTGGAAACACAAATGGCCGCACATAAAGGCCGTGAGATATATGTTTGTGTATTTATATACTATTCATATTTTATTACGTAGTCTTCCATGAATATAGAGTGTTTTTAGAGTTTTTATAACTTTAAATGTTACAATATAGTACATCCAGCATCACAATACTGACTACCGACAGTTTCCACAACATTTAATTTCAAATGGAACAGTGCACAAAACCATGTGGCCAGATAACCTCCACATATTATAATTTAGTTTTATCAGTGTTTTTATGTGTCATAGTGAGGACACCCGTAATTTGCCACCATTTTTATACATAAGGGCATAATCGACTTCACAAGGCATGGACCCCAGAAAGTTATTGCACCTGATTAATGTACATGGAAAGTGAGGTTAGGTTGCCTTGGCAATTGGAAATGGTTGAGATATGATATTTATTTTCATATTTTTCTACATATATATTTACTTTATTACGAAGGGTTTATATGTAATTTCACCTCATCGGCATTGCAGTTGTTCATTTCATTACATTCAGTATCATCTTTGTATTACTAATCATTTCACATGATTTGCCAGCAGGAGTCTCGACCAACGACCAAACTCCATGCCAAGAAAGCAGTACTAGCATCCTAGGTCTTTTGGGGTGACCCCCACATCACAGGGTTCTGGGCACATAATCTTTTAACAACCATTCTTCATGTAATTCTGTAAGTCTATCGTAATTATCGGAACTGTTTTTTTTTTCAGCCCAGATTATGTGTCACCCCACATCTCTGTCCATATTGTAAACAGCCGAGATGTAATGCATAATATTACCATGTAGGCAATTGGCCATTTTGTTCCATATAAGAGTCTGCCTGGCTATAATTGCAGTTTGTATTATTTTAGTACCCAGTTGGGAATTAATATGTACTAAAACCACGTAACAGAAATACCTGCATTTTTATTGCATTAGTCATGTCTCAGCTACATAACCTAGATCATTGATTTATTATTTATCATGTACATTGAATCATGGCATTTGGTGGACACAACAACCCATCGGGAGTGAATTGGTGACTGAGAGAGGACTACAACCCTCACTAGAGTAGGCATTCTGGATTTAGTATGATTCTGGTGGAAGGTTCATCAAGACTGACAATATTATCAGAGATGGCGGACTAGGGGAGCAGCCACATTGCCGTCGGCATCATGACACTGAGAGCAGTAACACTATCAGTATCCTCGTACTTGAATCATGAGCTGGCACCCTACCCTGGTAAATCATCGAACAGCACCTTTCCTGTCCATATCACCCAGTTCCTTCAAGGTCCAGAAAGCAACTAGTGACTGCAACTTCCCCCAACTACTCCAAAATGTCCTGTACTGCAATATTATCCTTGTATTAATCATTACCCATGCATACCATTACTTGTAAACCTATTTTTCATACCATTGTCTTGTATGCCACGTGTGACCACATGTGCACACGTGAACCATTTCCTCTGAGCATCTGGCTCTTTATTCTTGCTACTGACAGAGCTCTCATCATTTTTCCAGCAGTGTTGGTCAAAACATTGTGGGACGACAAGAAAATTAAGAAAAATTGCGATATATAAATTTGAGCCAAAAATGACAGTGTTTAGCTCTTCCTTAAGCCATCTTGGAACAACTCATCGCGGTCATATGTGCCAGGCTTGGTGATATTGGATGGCCATCTTGAACAGTCAGTGCCGGAGGGAAGGACACAACCTGCCACCTCCCACCATTCAAGCCGTGCTGTGCTGGCAGGACCCCCCACCCCCCCCCCCTAATTTTCTATCTCATTGTGCATACCGGCGACAGTCGCGAGCCATGGACTACGTGGCCCAGCAGAAGATAAACAAGATGTCTTCACCGCATCAAAAGTGCCGAGCTCACGACTTAGGACAAATTTTACCTACACATTATTAACGGAATACCTGCTTCATTGTGAGTAAACAATCAGAATTTCCTATCACAGAGAAATGGATTGCTGTGTGCGCAGAATACTCAAGAGACAATTGACATGTGCGTACGATGCTTTGGAATCCCGCGCAAATGTCAACACAGACACATGGAGGATATATGTGCCGACTGCAGCCCGGAATTTCGTGTCACAATACGCACACTCTAATAACCTCACGGACCTCACATGCACTATAGTATGCTCAAACATTTTCACTGACTGGGAGTGTCAGTAGAAATACATAGTTTCGTATGAGAGTGTAATGCCTGCAACCGGTACAAGAGTAGCCGAACAGATGGTATGCAACAACAGCCAAGAACTCCACGTGAGCCATTTGTAAATGTGGCTTTAGACCTATTGGGTCCTTATTCACGGACATCAAAAGGGAAGAGATTCAGAGCAGTAGTAACGGACCTTTTTCAAGATGAGTGGAAGCCTACTCGGTGTCAAATGGGTGGGCCATCACCATGAGAAAGGTAGTAGAAAATTAATTCTTCACTAGCTGGGGGTATCTACGCTCTCTGTTAAGCGACAACAGGACCCAATTCATAAGCCGCCTGTGGCAGGACATGTTCGACATATGGGGTGTTAATACTTCACCACTGCTGAACACCACATTCAACAGTTAAAAACTCAGCTACATTTGTGCATGGATGGGAGCCATGCCTCGTGGGCCGAACAACTGCCTTCAGCCCTCTTCACACTCCGGGTGTGTATGAGTCAGGCCACACATATGATGCCAGCCCAGCTGCTCCAATGCCACGACCTTACTCTTCCCAGTGAGTTCGAGAGCGGGGCGAGAGAGTGTGCCAGCAGTACGGAGGAAGGCAAAAGAATAAAAGAGAGATGTACCGCATCATCAGAGAGGCAAGGAAAAACCAGCGGAATTACATTTCACAATGGGCACGGTATCATCCTGGCCCTCACCACAGCTCCTGCCGAGACAATCTGTGTATATCTGAGCATATCGCCAATCAGCCGGGCAGAGAGGATCTATTATGGGACTGGCTGAGAAATGAGCGGTCCGCATATCATCACCATAATAATGGGAGAAACGTGATATGAAGTATGCATGGGTGCGTGGAGGAAAGCTGTTTTCCATCGCGACACCCTCGGGATGGCCGACATTGACATTTCAACGCCCGGCGTCGAGCCACAACAACATGGCAATGTGGAAAGTGAAGGAGACACAACACCATATACCAATGTCTCAGGTGTCGGAAATTTTTAAAATTCGCCACCCAGCCCGCTGACAGTTGCAACTCCCGACGCCACAGTGTCTACAGGAAAGGTCGTTGCTCACGTTAAAGCCACACCAGAGGGTAGATCACAACATTGCATCACATTAACAGCTCAGGAAGTCCGTAACAACAACGAGACGTCCCTGAGAGGTCAGCTTCATGCCCACTGGCAACAATATCATCATAAGTGGGTACTGGCAGATGCAAGGAGGTACGTCAGATATAGGTTTTTGGGGCACCTCTCCAAGCAGATGCCACCCACATGTAGCTGAGGATAGCAGCACATACGAATCGTGTACAGGAGAGCTCTCCTCCCCACCCCTTCTCACAAATGTTATCAAAATCAACAGCACGCCATGTGTGGGACATGCAGGCTCACCCCTGTGATGTCCGTAAACCTGCAAAAAGGTCGCAGCCAGTGCAGGAGCCCCAGCCCCATCTACTTCGCAGACAATAACAACAGTCACTATGTGTTTACAATCTGCAACCATGTTGACCAGCATCAATGCCAGCATGGGAGCCACAGCACCGGCCACTTTTTCGGACAACAATAACAGGAGCCACTTGTCGACGAACTGTTACCATGTGGAACACTTCAGCCACTTTCGAGAAGTTGCAGTGGGGATTGAAGATGTTACGACGAGTGAATGGCCTGCGAAGAGGAGGGTGTTTGACGTGGACCACACCTTGGCCCCAGGAAATTCACCATGTCATGCCAGTCGACACGGCAGAGCACACAGCAACGCCACGAGGAAGCACCAGTGTTAACAAGTGTTACTATGTGCATGTGTTTGTGTAAGGTGAGGTATTAATGTGTAGAATATGTTTTTCAGTGGCCTTTTTAATTTAGTAGTGCAGTGTTTTAAGTTTAATTAGTTCACTTTGTTTTTATTTTTCTTATATATTGTATTCCTGCAATGCCATCCTTGTTATTATTTTGTATTTACCAAGTGCGCAACCAGTGCTCCAGGGACAATACAGGCAATCATGTGTCTGATTGTGTTATTGTTTTGATTGTCAGTACAGGATTGTGTAAATTGTAGATGCCAGTGTTTATGTCAGCATCTGTTTTTATTTACTTTGTGTTCCCCCAACTTGTTACATAAGTACCAGAGACAAATGATTTCACAGTAAAGTGTTTTGGTAATTATAATAATTTTATTTATATTTGAGTGTTGCGAATATATTTTAATGTTTCAACAGTTTGCATGCTTGTTTAGCCATCTTATGGAAACCAAAATGGCCATATATTAAGTGACAGGGATAAATGTTTGTGTATGTAAATATTATTCATAATTTATTACGTAGGTTTCAAACACTCTTTGTGCTATAACTACCCAGCTCACAGCACTTCCTGGAGGGGGGTAGGAAATCTGCCCCTCATTGAACTCAAAGTAAGCTAGGCAGTACAACACAAGAAGCGAAGCGTGCTGCGAAAACAAGTCAGGACGAGTGTGCAGTGTAGGGTTTATGAAAGCAAAAGGGAGAGCCGAACCAGTATTCAGTGCAGCATTTTAAAATTAATGAAATAATTTGTTTACTTATTAAACTTATAACTTATTACACACATAAGACACTTAGTAAGTAGTGTAATTATTTTTCAATGTGGTTATGTCCTCAGGTTATGAATTACCATTAAAAAAAAATGGAAGCTTTACTTCGGAAGATGAACAAGATTTATTATCTCTCTCTCTTTTTTTTTTTTAGTATACAATACAGGCATCAAATATATTTTATAAGTGGAATTAGTATAATTTGCTTACATCTCATGTCGGATGCACAGTTTTGAAAAATTCACTTCATAATTATTATAAAGTTTACTAGATTTTCAAAAAATAAATCGGAATCCCCAGCAAACACTGCAAGAAAATTTTTTTTCCCAATTAAGAAGACAAGATTCCACACAGCCATCTTGCCAAGCGAAGGTTGTGTGAAGGAAACAAGATCTATGCAATAATAATTATATATTTTTGTTACATTCTGAACATTTTGGCATGACCAAAGAATATAAACAAATTACATAAATTAAAAACAAAAAAGTCCATGTTTAAAGGGATTGCAAAGGGAAACAGAGTCCAAGACAATGTTTGAAGGTCGAGGCCTAGGTGTTAGTATATAAGAAGAAATAAAATTAATGGCATGTTTGGAGAATTTAGGCTTCGCCCGCAACTAGGACGATGCTGGAATGGCCGAAAATTTCATCAGAAGGTGGATGCCACAACTCATTGTGAAACTGCTAAATCAGAGCACTTAAGGATTCATGTCTAAGGCTGTAATCAGCGACCGCTCTGGGAACAGTTATTACACAAAATAAGTATTTCCCGCAACAAATAACTGGAAGAAACATTGACATTTCGCGGGCAAAAGGAACATCTACCACATAATAGTGGAAATCAAGCTTGACGAGAAGAATATTCAAAATGTCCTACATGATTATCAAGTTAAAACAATGGAAGTGGGGCGTTCGGAAATCATCTTGGCCAAGAATCGATTCAGGGAGTAGTACAATCGATTTAAGGCATTAAAAATTATTTTCTAATATGTGACATTTTCTCACACTTAAAATTTGTAAAACGGAAAACTTTGTAATAACGGCTTATTACACAAATTAGATAATTATTTCTCTCTCATTACACAGCACTTCTATAATTAATACTTACACCAAATTAATATTCAAAGAAAGTGACAAAATGGATGGTGTTAAAATTATTTCATAGAAACTGACAATGTTTACTGCTTAACAGTCAGTTTATCAAAACGAGAAGAATTTAACAGAGCGACAATAGACACACAAAATTAATTGTCATTTTTTTAAACTTTTTTACTAAATATAATAATAGATTTTAAAAATGAAAACTTTTATGACTTCTTTTTTTTTTAAGTCTCATAATCAAAAATTTATGAAGGAGGTTCTTTAGAACTTACAGGAAATTAATAAAACGTTAAATCTTACCGAATTACACAGATATATAGAGAAAAATGACAACATTTCTAGCTGGATAAAAGTACAAGAAATTAATAAAGCAATTACCTAATGTAGTTAATTACATGTACACAGCATTATTACAAATAAAAACCAAAAGCCGAAACTGCATACTGAAGTTTTGCCGCATAGACCAGAAAGGAATACACATTACGAACGTCACAAAACGATAAAAATTGCAAGTGTGTGCCTAACAAAGCAGCACACACTCCCACCTTATAACAGTGCCCTGGTATACCAGGCGTCCAACATAAAACACAACATGAACACATACGCCCAAATACCCTAAAGAACGACCTTAAGGGCAAAAACCAAACTAACTTTCTGAGGAGGTATATGACTTAGATAGAGGTACTATAACACAGCCCTCTTTGACTACCATAGGTTGAGCAGAAGGGGTGGGAGAGTTTTTGTGGCAGAATATGGATTACAACCTAAAGTCAATAATACACAAAGAGCAGAACACTGCAATGAAAGATACAATAATGGTGACGACATTTGGATTTGGTGTGGTGGGCAAGAACGAATGATGTGTAGAACATCATGAAAATTAGTTCCCAAGGGATTAGAAGCTAATAAGGTATCAAGTTCCTGAATCAAACTGTCGTTCATAGTAATATTTGGGAACAAGAAAGCTTTAACAGGAGACAATTTGGAAACAAGTTTGGGAACATGTATCATTAGCAAAGATATATTGTAATGGAGTGCCGGATTGATGGTTCCAAAGGTTCTAAAAAAAGGAACCATGTGGTCGCAAAGAGATGCGTTACTTATCAAAACGGAACCACACAAGGTCAAGGTAAAAGGAGAAAAGTTCTCAGTGGAGGATTTGCACAGGAAAGTAACATCAATAGAAGAGTTTGAGGCAAATATTCACTGTGAATTAGTTTTGTGCAAAAAGGGGAGTTCCAGACTAGCTACAGACTTGTCACAAAACTCAAAATATGGTTTTCCAGCAAAAAGGTTAAATTCACAATTGTTTACATGTGTGTAAAAAAAAATGGGAAAATCGCCAGAAAAACATGGGTTTTGCAATCACTAATAAAGGTTGAATTGACAGAAACAAAACGATTATGGTTTGAAAATAAGAAAGAAACTGCGAAAACACGATATTTCTCAAATAAGCTGTCTTTGTTTGCAATTGTGACATTGATTACAGCATTTAACAAAGAGTTATAAACGATAGCTTGGACATTACTTCAAGCCATAAAACATACACAAGTTTTCATGAGTGACAGGGGTTAACATGTACAAAGGCAATGGAAGGAGTTCCTGAATGTGTTTCAAAAGTTTTAAGAAAGGCTTTGCTTTTAACAGGATAGTACTGAGCTTGCCATTTACACTGGTCTCTATTGCATGCCAAAGGTCAAAGATTTTCAATCTGGCATTCATAAGTGCTTCATTTACGCGGAGTAACATGCCATTTAAATCGATGTGAGTAGCATCTGCAGTCGTGTACAGTTCGAATTTTTTAACCTCGGCATCGGGATCTCGACGTCACTATACGTTTGTGACGTTTGACTTTTCTGCGAGTTTAATAGTTCTTTGAATCTTGGATTTTAAGAGTTAGTGATGATTTTCTCCATGAATACTCAAGTTTTTATTGTTTTCGACATTTCTTGTTTTAGGAATTAGATGGTTATATAGCTGTATGGTTAATTCCAAAGCCACGTGCTTTTGCACGCTTTAGATTAGGTATAGTTGATAACGATTAGATATAGTTCACGATAACTTCGGCCTTTTCTGAAGCCCTGCTAAATATCTACTTTTGGTTACTGATTACATATTCTTCCGCTACACGTAAATATAAACACTGCCATGTGACTTATACTTTTATAACTGTCACGTGCATTGATTGCTGTTTACAGCTTTCCAAAGAATGCTGTCATATTTCCTACGAATGTTCACAATTTAAGCCTATAACAATATTTAGGTTGGCTTTATAACTATTTGTTACACACATATAACACGTTACACATTATACACATTAATATTTAGCCACGACTGTGTTTGTTACAACTGTGGCGGAAACAACAGTAGTATTTACCCCATTGTTATTAATATGTGTTTGGAATAAAAATTAAAACGAAGGGACAACCAGTCCAACGAAACGACATAGTAAATTCAAGCATGCAACTCGTATCACTTATTTACTGTACGTAGCATCGACAAAAGTAAAATAAAGTGGTGAACATGCAAACACATAGGCCTACCATAACATTTATTCTGCTAATATTTACATGCATTGATACATACTGTTTTGTAGGTTTATTTTATTATTTATTTAAATTTATCTGGTTGTGCTTAGTATTATTTTTGGGACTGTGGTAGACTTTCAAACCACAGAAACGTAAGTTCGTTACACAACTGTGTTTCAAACACCTAGCACAAGGTAAAACGTTGTGATAGACTTGAATTTCAATAAGTAACTTCGTCATAACATCAGTTCATGGTTAAAACATATAAATGTTGCACATGTTTGAAATCAATACACATCTGGACTGTGCGCAACAATTACAACACAGCCACCATAAACGGAAATGGCGGTTATACCCTTACACACCCGGCGATCACAACACTCATTACAGTATATTAATTATCCCTGTCCTGGAAACACATATTTATCACAACATTGTAACTTCTCTAACATGTTTCAAAAACACGAGTACGAACTTGACGTTTCGTTCGAAACACGCTGTGTTATTGTCATGTCGCGACACACCATTGGCAATCGTAAGACACAATGAAAAACACCCACTCTCCATATTGGGACAAGCACGTGGTTAGGTCACATCTGCCAACCTGCTGGATTTGTAAGTGTTGCACAATGAACTGTATCGCGCCATCGCATCTAAAATATGTCGTTGCATCTAAATACCATATAATACATATTTAAACAATAAAATCTCATTTCGGTTGTAAATTACAATCTCAAACATCATTATTGTTGCTGTAATTAGTATGAAATGTGCTGAAATTATAAATTTAAAAAAATGTATATTTTTCCTACACAGGTGGTACGATCTTCCCAAGAGAAAGAGAAAAGAGAAAGAGATAACAAGAGAGAGTGACACGCTCTGCTTCGCTTATTGAACTCTTATTCTGGACGGAAAAAAACACCAGCCGACACACGGGAATTTGTGCGGATATTTTTAACTGCAGCAATGAAATGTGTTTCCGTCAGTGCTATCTAACAATTCAAATATATCAATTGGCAATGTTTCCCTTACAAATAGTATACATAAAAACGAGGTTAAAAAAGATTGTAACTGTGAACTATTTCTTACCGACCATTGCCAATACGTCGCTGCTTTCGCTGTTAATTCATGTTTAATACGAAATAAATATTACAAGTTATATAAGATACTAAGGTAAAGTTTCATTTATTAAATTATGCAGTACTCTAAAGTTAATCACAGTGTTAAATATTTGTGGAATAAAAGTTACTGGAAAAAACAGGTTGACATATTAAGCATAGGGTGATTTTTCAAAGGTTCGATTCCAAAAGGCCGAAGAAAGTGTGAATCGACTATAGATAGAAATCGATGTGATAGCTCGAAAAAAAATCATACCGTCTAGTGTGTCATGAAGGGCATAAGAAATATTACGATACAAGGTATGGTAGTGTTCCAATTACAATTGACTCAACTTCTTAATAAACATGGTATTGTTAATTACTCTATCTTCCAAGTTTTTGATCAAAACTATTCGATTAGTTACATTGTTTGAGATGTCCTCTCGTCTATATTGCAAAGAATTTGGCCGATGTTCCAATAGAATACGATCCTCATTATCCAAAGTACCGAAGACTGTCTTTAAAATTTTTCCACCGAGACCAATCGAGGCTCTTCTGGTTCGAGAGCACAGCAGGGATGTCAGAGTTTCTGCTTCAGATTTGAAGACACCAAAGCTATATTTTAAAAGAAAAATAGTTGATTCAAAGTTCTGTTCAAAAGAGGTGTTGTCACATGGATTCTTGCTTTGTTGTTGGTGAACAGACACAATGGAGTTGATCATACCTTGAAGCTCCCCACATTTGTCGTCCAAGGAAACCAAATCAAAATTCAATACAACGGAATAAGTGCTGTCGGAAAATAGCATATCATCCTCGCGTTCGAAAATGACACCCAATTCCAAAGAGGTGACAGTGAATGATGCAACCACGGCGTGGATCACTGCCAGAAGCACAACATAGGGAAGGAACATGAATTCTCAACTATTAAAATCTGTAAAATAGGGACTATTACTCAAGAGTAAAAATCTGCCCAATTAAATCCACCTTAAGCCAAAAAGGGAGAAAGCTCCATAGAACTTGTAGATGAGCTACATCACCCATACTTAACCCAAAATCTAAAATTGGACTAAAAATCCACAATAGAATAAGAGAACATGAGGAAATTTAAGATTGTTATCGGTAAAACTAAAAAATCTAACCCAAATTAGTGCTGGAAAATATTTCACAAAAGGCACTTTCATGTAGTTTGCTTAAGTATGTACAAGAAATATATTTCCCTCTATCACACATCTAATTAAATGTAAATAATCAAATAAACTGAAATAGTACCGAGGAATTTTTTTGCATTTATATAGCACACAAATGGAATTGACCTCAAAAAGGACTCAAATCAGTGGGTGGTCAGGCCACAATCAAAATCAAGTCAAGGCCAAAAAATTGGTTATGGGTATGGGTAATGACCCACCAAGAATTATTTATTTAGGGGGCTGGCCAGCCAATCAAATAACATAACACATAACATATAACTACAGCTAGGATCGGTCGCTCCTAGACCCATAGAAAACTAACTAAGCTTATTTCTGAATTAGGGGAACAAACTTTTTTTTCACACTCTTGTTATGTACCTACCAGAACTAGGGTCAGCAAGACTGGCAGTGACTGGCGTCAAGAAACGTTTGATCTGGCATGGACCAGTCCACCCGAAAGAGAGTTTTGCCATCCTTTTGTCAACTGCACTGCTCACAGGGTGAGTTTTACATAACACTAACTCACCAACACGAAATGGATTATCACTTCTATTATTATTATATGTCAGACTACTCTTGTAATGGGCCATTATCAGATACGTTAGATGTGGGCACACCAAAATTTTGGAACACACGGGCTTGTAGGGCATGAACAGTGAATATGGCATCAGCCTTTCTCATAAGGATGAGCAACACACATTTGGAAAAAGTATTAACACATACTAACAGCATATTATTCCCAAATGTACTCCGAGGGAAGGGGCCAACAAAATCTATGAAGAGTTTTTCCATGGGTTTCTCAGCAACTTCTGATGAAAGTAGACCTAAATGGGTGTTTTGAGCTGGTTTGCTTAAGGCACACAACTTACAACACCTAACGCATTCAGCAATTTTGCCATCCATGCCTTTCCAGATCAAATGTTTTCTAATAGCCTGAATAATTTTCTTAGTCCCTAAATGTGCACCAAGGGGTGAAGAATGAAAATAATCAAAAACCATGGGCTTGAGATGGGGAGGGAACATAACACGGTTTACCTTGTCACATGACCTACAACACAGGAGACCTTTAGCCAAAAAATATGGTTTTTGTTCAATACAAGACTGCAATTTGGTGATAATTTCCTTTAAATCGTTATCCTTTTTTCGATTATCTTTAATGTTGGTAAAAGCCAGAGGGAATTCAAATAAAATGTTCCAATTTGGAAGAACTGAGGTTTCATCACTAATTTTAGCTTCATCAAACATCCGAGAGAGAGCATCAGCTACTACATGTTGTGAACCTCTGATGTGTTGTACCCTAAATTTGAAAGATGAGATCCTAATAACCCAACGCCCAATTTTACCCAATTGTCGTGGGTGAGCCAAAAGTCACGACAATGTCTGGTTGTCAGTTTCTAGAATGAACTCAGCATGTTCTAAATATTGTCTAAATTTATCAATGCCAAAAACAACTCTTGGCATTCCAGTTCGTAAATAGAAGACGTTCTTTTCTGGGAAGTGAGAGTACAGGATGCGAAAGATATTGGTTGCCGAACACCATCAAGCTCCTGACACAGGATAGTTCCCACAGTCAAACTGGAAGCGTCCATCTGCAAGATGAACTCTTTCGATAAATCTGGCATTCGAAGAACAGAAGGGTTCATTGTGTGATTTTTGAGGTCTTCAAAAGCCTTTTGTTGCTCTTCTCCCCACACAAATGGTACAGATTTTTTTACATAGAAGGTTAAGTGGTGCAGCTTTCTCTGCCAAATTGGGGGTAAACTTTCCAAAAAACTGTACCATTCCAATAAAATTAGCAATGCCCTTAACATCCTGAGGCGTTGGAAAAGCCCCAATACACCTAGTCTGCTCGGGATCAATGGAGACACATTGAGAAGATATTTTATGTCCTAGAAAGGAAATCTCCTGAACAGTAAATTTCACCTTGTTGGGGTTAACAGTTAACCCTGCCTTTTGCAGACGTGAAAGGAATTCCTTTAAATACTTTAGGTGTTGCTCAAACGACTCTAAGTATATCACTAGGTCATCTAAATAGTTGTACACATATCTGAATTTTATATCATGGAAAATTTTGTCCAAAAAACATGTGAGTACTTGGGCTCCAGTGGCCAGGCCGAAAGATACGCGAGTAAACTGCGAGAGATTCCAGGGCACACAAAAACTAGTTATTGGTTTGGATTCCTTGGATAACGGAATTTGGTGATAAACAGAGTTAAGATCAATGGTTATGAAGAACTTTGTATTACCAAACCAATTCAAGGCCGAATGAAGGTCAGGAAGTGGGACAGATTAAATTTTAATATTATTGTTTACTTTACAGTAATCTATAACCATTCTGTGTTTGTCGTTGAGTTTTGGAACCTAAAATTCAGCGCCCGCATATTGCGAAGTGGACGGCTCAATAACGCCTTGATTAATTAATTCCTAACACTGTTTTCTTAATATTTCCATTTTGGAGGGGGAGGAGGGGGCAGTCTGTATGGGTGGCTAGTGACATTCTCTTTGTACACGAGCTTTATCTCATATTCCAGAAGGTCAGTGAGGCCTAACTCTGGAGTAAGAACCTTGGAAAAATCATCACAAAGTTTTTGGATAATTAACCGCTGCTGGGGCGGTAAATGTAAAAAAGGGTCAGTAACCATATCAGATTGAAAGCTAACTCTGATGAGAATGGTGTACTTTGTTCACAGTTAGTAGAAACAATTTAGTCTGCAGGGGAAAACTTAAAAAATAATGACCAGTGCCTGTATATCTAAAATAAGGCCTGTGGAGGCAATGAAATCTGCCCTTCAAATTAAGGGTAATCCTAACTTCTCAGAAACCAAACAATTATGCATCCATGTAAAATATCCGATATTCAGCTTGAAAGTGGCAGAACACAAAATGGGTAAAGCTTCGCTAGAATTGGTGCGACACTGGATATTACAATTTTAGTTCTTCCAGTTGATTAAAAAGTTGACCAGAGATTATGGTGCGAGTGGAACCAGAATCCACCAAAGCATGAACAAGCAAGAGTCCCAAATTAATATCAACATGTGAGGTAGTAACACTTGTGACACCAACAACATTAGGAAAATTAACCTGAAGGACACTAAATTGACTTTTATTTTCATAAAACTGATGAGGTCGAAAAAGACACTGAAACTGGTGACCAAGGTTGATAGACTGTATCACGTGAGCATTTAACTGAGAATTGCCTAGGTTGCCAGGCAGGCGGGAATGAGCGCTCACTTTTTGTTCCCGCTGGACTTATTTTTTGCCGCAAGAACAGGATACTGGGCAATAAGGTTACCAGATTCTTTACAGTAAAAGCATGCCTGAGTATCTTTTCCTGAAAACCTCGTGGCGTTATTACCATTCCTAGAAATACTACTTGACTTTTCGCTTTTTACTGCATTAATGTCAGGGTTGGGTGCCCTACCGTTTCTGTCGAAAGTAGGTCCTGCCTTTTTTTGGGTATTTACCGCAAGATGAGAAATTTTCCCTTTTTCTGATAGGCATACCTAAAATTTTGTGAGTGTATGCACATGTGGTCTAATTCTGCAAAAGAATTGGGTTTCGCCATGAAAACAAGAGAAGAGCGCTCCTGTGGCTCTAGCCCTTCCAAGATTGTATTAACAGTATAACTATCAGACACTGTCATGCACAAAATGGTAGCTGCTTCCTTGATGTTGCTTACATATATTGATAGTCTCATTATACTCTTATAACCTATTAAACATACACAGCTGCAGTTGGGTAGGTAACCTTGATGGTATGAAATAATGGAGAATATCCTCATGAAATTGATCGAAAGTGAATTGGTGCTGAATTGCATGTCTAGTTCTCTCACTCAAGGGACCTAGTGAGACGTGGGTATATTATTTCCAATAATTGTGTTTCTGGGGCTATGTGACTCTGATGTAATTTGACAATGACCTTCAAAAATTCAAGAAATTTAGAGACCTGAACGCTGTCAGTGGCCGGAATATCCTATAGCATACTTTCTAGTGGGTGTGTAATCTTGCTAAAATGAGGGGTTTCAAAGAGTTGAGGGGTGGGTACAATAGCTGATGACATGAGCAGTGTGGTAGCAAAAGCAGAATTGACCAGAGTGGGAAATGACGTGGTGGGTATGAGGGCAGGAATTGAGGGGCGAACTGAACGTGGAACAGGTTGGTAAATGAGGGGAAAAGTGGTTGGGGTATTTTGAGCAGGTGGACTGCATTTACAACACAATATAAGATAGCGCTATGTAAATTAATAAAGTTTTTGTGTAACATCTCGGTAAAAAAATTGACAGATTCGTACTAAATTTGGCAAACAAGTAGTACTGCAGCAATTGATACGTACAAATATGTTTCAAGTATGTCAGATACTTATTTTTAACATGGCGGCCAGATAGCTATTTTAGTATAGTATGATATATCTTCGAAACCATTTCATCAATTCCAACTTAACTTTGTATGCTAGCAGTATGTGTGTGTGTATATATTTTTTTTTACATAGATATATATTTATATATATCAAAAACATCATATATGTCTAAACGGCCTCTTTCGTCCTCCATTTTGTAAGATAGTGTCACATGAATAAATACCGTTTTTATGTCATATCTCGGAAAGAAAGTGTCAAATTCATACCAAATATATATGGCAAACAAAAATTACTGCAGCAGGTAATGTTAACTTATATGCTTAAGGTATGTCGGACACTTATTAGCAAAATTGCCACCCTATAGCTATTCTAGTTTTGTATTTTATGAAATTAACACAGTGTAATTGATTCCAATCAAACTTTGTATGCTGGCTGTATATATTACAACCTTCAAATGTATCCACACAAAATATATTTTCCTCGCCATTTCGTAAAATAGTATTACATGACAAATTAAAATTACATGATGTCTCTGGAAAAACAACCAATTTCTACCAAAGTTGGCAATCCAATAACACTATGGCAGGCCATGTAAACTTATAAACTTTGAAAGGGTCAGACATGTATGATTAAAAATGGCGTCTATATAAACATTTTAGTAGAGCTAGACTGATACGATACTGATACATCAGCCGATAAACCCAAAATCGGTATCAGTTACAATCGGCCATGGTTCAACTAAATCATTTCATCAATCCAAACGACTTAATCATCGTGGAAATTACAGCACTTTGTTATCTTGCAGGACACGTTTTCACAAAAAAGAATTTTATTTTCGCAACAGAAAAATTATTTTCTTAATTTTACTCTTATCTTTTAGTAACTGGTGATTTAAAATTAAATGGAAACTGATAAGGCTGGTTTTTGTGTAGCTACATATTTAACTCTATATACGCCATACCTGGTGAAATTAGTAAAATAAAATGTAATTAAACATATAATACTGGTATCTGCTTTTGAGGTGGTTAAAATTCATTTGTAAAAAAAATGTTTTAATGCTATAATAGTCATTTTCGTATATTTTCTATTGTGTAAACATCAACTGAATATTGATCTATCGCTCCCAATCATATATATCGATATTAAGTTTGCAGCATGACACAATTCATAATTCTATTAGTAGCTGAATTAGTGATGGGAAATATGGTTCAGTAAAATGAACTAGGTCGTTCCGAACTAGTCACGTTTGAGAACAGTTCATTGGAAAGCGTTCTTTTGAACTATATAGGTTACAGTCGAATGATCACGTGTACTGGCGAACTGCAGAGCGCAAGTTTAACCTCGGTCAGAGAATTAGATAGGTTTTTCTCTGTCCTCGGCCCAAGAACTAAATAGGTCTTTCTCCGTTTCATCTGTCACAGTTCCATTCCCCCTTCCCAGACGAATCCAAGCAAGCATGAAACGGAAAGAGAAGAAAATAAGTGATGTTTGTAAATTAATTGCTAAAGAATTAGTGCATTATTGTGTAGAGATTAAATTACTTGTTTTTTACATAGAAGATAAATGAGTAGTGAAAATATCCTTATACTGTGTTATAAACGCCTATGTTGTGTAATATAAGACCAAATTACTTTTGAAAATGATAGTAACGACAACAATATTATAATAGGTTGTGTTGCGAGAGACAACCAGGTGTAAAGTTAAATTTCAAAGTCAGGCTTGCACAAACGTAACAAAAATGGTTCCGACACTGGATTTATTCTTTATCAGTATTAGAAACATTTTAACAGAACTTTTATTACAAAAATAACTTAATTTTAATATGATACAATTAATGTCAAAACGCTATATCCGAAGTATTGAGTGAATATACTAGAAAAAAGAAGTTTTTCACGTTTTTCTATATTGTTCTGTCGTAGCTACACTCGTATTAGTGCAGTTATCAGGTTTCTTACAGATACGGGTATATCTGGCAACATCGTTGTATAGTACTAGTGAGTGAGAGGGTTTTACGACACCGTAACAGCGAGGTCTTTAGTGCAGATGAGGCTGAAGCAAGTTAAATGGACGACACAAACATCCATACCCTGACTGGGTTTCGAACCCGGAACCCCTCGCATCGCAGACCAGCGTGCAACCGACTATGCAATTGGGGTGGGCACAATAAAGTAGAAAGAGCGAAAGATCGCTGCATGGTCATAGGTCTGCCAACTGTCTCGCGATGTGTGTTTTCTGCAGTTCGCGACCGATTTGCGACTCATGCCACTATTGAACTAGGTACGTTTGCTTTTCGATACCTACAGTTCGAGGCAGTGCTGAACGAGCGAAAATAAAGATACCGATAGACAGAGGCAGATAGATGAGAAGTATGCACGTTGCGACGTGGCCAGTCACGGAAGGAGCGATAGCCGGAGGTTTGAATAGCCGAAGGGGGGAAAGCGCAGGGAGCGACGAACGACGGATTATCTGAGCATGCGCAGTGGCGCACCTGGTGTAGTTACTGGTACTAAGAGAATGACTGACCGATATCACAAGAGACTAGTTCTTTTTCAAGACCAGTTCAAAATGATCTGGTAGTTTCGTGAACTACCCATCACTAATTCGAATGATCCGAATTGCTATGGCGGTGGTGCTCATTCATGGGCAGAATCATAATGTGTATTTTATTTATGAACGAACATCTCAAAACAAAAATGTTGGCAATATGAATAAATAGTATGCATATATAATGCAGATTAATTCAATTTATGCACTGAACATGTGTGTGGTATTCAAAAACACTGCAGTCTTTACTCATGTGTGTTTTGTGGTTAGGTTCTTGACAAATACGGCATTTGCAACTATAGGGCAAGGTTGGTGATAGTAGCAAGCCGATTACGCCGCGAAACCGGTTAAGAATGCAAAAAATAGTTACTGTTTTAGATCATGCTGCAGAGTTTGATAAAGTGAAGTTTTTTTATAAACTGACCAGAATGCTAAACTGCAATGTAAACCTTGAGTGGATGGGAAAGTACACATGCTTAAATACTGCCATGTCGTATTCACAGCGATTTATAGCGTATATATTGTATAAGGAATTGCATGTAACTTTTTTTGTATTTATTTACATGGTTTTCCACATCCTGGAGATTTGTGCTCAAGTCACTCGGACACAATGGAATTATTTGTATCGGCACTATCTGTGGGATCAGCCACAAAAGCATCAATATCAGTAACATCGGCTAAATGAGGCTTGGACCCACCTCTAATTTGCACTGTAAATATTTCTGTTTTGAAGTGGATTTGCATAACTGCACGGATTGCTAAATATTAATAAGTAATAGAACTGTAATGTCCACACCTTGGGTGCTGCTCTCTTCCTGAGCACAATAGCAATCTACAGGATAATTGTAAAGTCTGTGAAATAGTTTGAAAATCTTAACATGTGAATGCTAGAGAAACACCCATCGTACTGGTCAGATGTGAAATAAACTTTTTCTTTGGTCAGTCAGCCGGACCATATGAAGCAAGAAGGATTAATATTGTAGAGAATGATATTGGTTCTCATATCTAAAATGTTAAGACCTCGGTATTGTAAGTTAATTTTAATATTTATGGCCCACGACCATGTTTGCTATCCTGGCATGAGTCTAGGACAGTCACCATGATTTTTAAAAATAGTTACGGCCAAGCTACATTCAGAATACCATTTATTTCTCGGCTTTCCTGACCACATTTACTTTACTAGTTATATGTATGTGCGCGCGCTCTTCTCTCTCTCTCTGTGTGTGCGCATGCACGTGCGTGCATGTGTGTATAAATCAAATATTCTCTCTCTGAGCATAAGTATTATCCTGCTTATATTGTATTTGCACTTTTTTTATGGAAACCCTTTTCCTGAGAAACCTCAATAATAATTGAAGACTACAGTAACTTTAGAAACGTGGTACAATTAAAATTAATTTCACTATTTAAATAAATGTACAGCAATCCCATTACAGTTTATTCTCTTACACATATTTTCTGAAAGGTTCCAGGAATAATAAGGATTTTTAAAATGATGGTTGTTACATCATGTCTTTTATGAATCAAAATTGCGATCATCACAGTTGGACAAATGTACACTGCATACACCTCTTGGCAATAGTGTGAATAAATGTGTTCTATTTTGTGAAGTAATATGCAGTGTTTATTCTATTCTTGTATAATTGTGTAGAGGTGCGTAAACTATTATTTCAGATTTGTAATTGAAGATTTAAATTTGAGAGGTTTCTGTTTTTTTTTTTTTAATTATATAAAAAAAATTTCCCCTAAACAGCATTGATTAGTTATCTACGTTGTTTTCAGTGTAAACAAATTATACTTCTTGTAACCATTAACAGTTAAACACCAATTTTTATGCTATGTGTGATGTTATTTCGATGAGAGAAGAGAAATTAATTTGTCAGCATTTCCAAGACATTGAAGTTTCTCGTAAATTCTCGCCAACAATTTCTGCAAACAGCATTATTTACGTAATATGAAAAACCTGTATTGACACACTCAATAATGATGCAACTCTACAGTGCGCGTGTGAGAGCACAGCTGGTTGGACGCACCAAGACAGCCTGCCTCGCTGCCTGCCCGAGCAAGCATATAGCGGGTGACACAAGGGCCACAGGCTGGATCAGGGAGGTCTGGCAACATGCTGCAGCAAGCTGTCTGACCCAGGAAGCGGGGGTTGGGGGGAAGCTCAGACACTCGCGAGACTGCCTGCGACCCCTCGCCAAGCAAGGTGACGCACCCACAGCCTTCTCTCGACTGAAAGGTTCCTGGAAGTAGCCCGGTTTATATACTACAGACCTGCGGAGTGGTGGGGGACATCATTTCGAGACCCTCTACCATTTTGTATCGGCAGAATAAAGATTTGTAACAATGACAATTTTGATGATGTGAACTGCCCCTTATTAAATGACGACTAATCTACCTCATGTATTTTTACGTAACCCGAGGAAGGGTCGAACTCAGCCAGCATTTCACGAGTGCCTACAGGAACGCTTCTAGCCTAGCGAGCGATAATAGACACGTGAAATAAAACCAAGCAACCCCATTCATGAGTGCCTTTAATATCGCCCTTGTTATTGAGTGTGATTCTAGACATGTGGAATGGAAGTTGTGAAAGCGGTCAAGAAACATGCCAGTCTCCCTGAAGTGCACACCGAAGGTCACAGAGCGCCACTTGCAACAAGGTATCCCGAGCGCAGCCGAAGCCAAGTGCCAGGCAGAGAGGGTAGCTACCCCTACCTGGCCTCGCACACAAGGGACATCACGAGTGAAACATCACACTTCCCGCTCCAGTCTAGGCGTGAACATGACTAGCGAACTATTAATGACAGTGTGTGTCTGAAAATGCGAGTTATTCTTTCTCCAGAAGCTCGCCTACACACCACGTGTGCTGGGACTCTATTGTTAGCCAGCGCTTCTCCAAGAAATCCGGAAGGTTCAGGATCGCGAACCAGCAGCTCCAGAGGCGTTTACCAGCAGCACCAGAAGACTCTCCATACGTAAGCATGCAGTTCTTCCCAAAACTTCCATCGTCGACCCTCCTGGTTCAACGACCACCACTTCTTTCTGGTAGTGATAACCACATCCACTGCCCTTCTGGTAAGTAGTCCCCTTAAAGTCCATTCTGGATGCCCCAGTTAGAATTAGTTAAGATTGAGTTGTTCTCATAGCCACCTAAGCCACTTTCTATCTTGAGCAGTCTAGGAGCAGGTCACCTTCACTTGTGTAACCATAGTTTAACTTCCATTCACACTCGCTTGGTTAGGAGGTAGTACGTTCCACTGCATTTATTCCTACAGAATAAGTACATTTTAAAGCATCCTGAGCGTATTCTTTATAGAGATCATTTAGACTTATTACTAGAAACATGGGTTGTGCGAACGTGACCTTTTTCCTCATGAAACGAAAAATGTCATTATATCTCAGCCTTAACGAAAGATTAACAAATTGCATAGTATTTTATTCATTATTGTACATTTGTTGCAAGATCTAATAATAAAAAAAAAGTAGGGTATGGAGTATTAACCACAGGCGGTCTTGCTTATTTCAAAATTTTAATTTTATGTTGTTATTTCAGTTATAAAATAATGAAAACGTACAAGACTATTTACAGGCAAAAAATTTTCTTTGCTGGTGTACTAAATGAACATCCATTTAACACCCGAAAATTCATAAAAATCGAGAATTTTCGTTTAATTACCACTTTCGGTAACCAAATTTCTTATCAAAACGGCAATGAAAGTTGTCATTTTTCATTTTCATTTCAGTGTACTGAATATTTGCACAACCCTACAAGAAAACTCATCTACCGCTGAAGTAAGCTGGAGACCAGGTAATGCCTATCACTTTACGATCCATAGGGTAGGACAATAAGCTCCTATTCTGGGACATCTATACGTGGCAACACACACATTTACCCAGCAACCATTTTGTACACTCCAGAGTACAGAAAGGTAGAGCTCAGCACTAGGAAATCCTCTCGAAAGGAAATTAGACAATCAGCCCCAGATTGTACGCTGTCCACCACGCTTACATTGGAGGGAGTATACGCTGAGACCCGAGGACCTGACCCCTTTTGTGAACTCACCCAGCAGTGGTTGGAAGGTGGCCTACACGATCCATCAATCTAGGTCTGTGCACTGGTGGTGCAGGGCTGTACAGAGCACAGGGTCTGGCCATCAAAAGCTGTTGGAAGTAAACCTAACTAGGGACTCGTCACTTGCTTACCTCACACCGGATATAGTTAAGGATCGACTCTGCTTCTATGCCATTCAATAAGAGGAGTGAAGCTCAAAGGGAGTAAAAGACAGCAGCTATCGCCACCAAACGAGTGTGCAACTCTCAGCCATCTGCACTTGGCAAAGAAGCCCAATGGGATCGAGCTCAAGCCACCCTCCAAATGGAGAGGCATCACTCCCACCTCCTTTGTTTGCAGCACCTACCAAACCCGCTGGCAGTAATCACCTCATCGTCGGTGCACTATACTGGTAGGCACTGAAACTAGATACAGGATAGCTAACCCGTTGTTCCGGAGCAGCCGACCAGAGCACTGTGCCACATCAGCGCAGCTTTCTATTCACCAGGATTCGGAGCCAGTATCAGTCGGCGACCACCATCACAACAGCAGAAACCCCAGGTGCAGGTAAATATGTAATGGTAAGTCAGCCAACCTGAGAAAGCGTGTGTCCCCGTCCCGACGTATCAGTGTTATCAATCCCAAATTTTGTACCAAGCCGACAGCGTACGCACCCGGTACTGTACACTGTCAAGGCACCAGTACACCGGCCGTAACTTTCGGTTGAAACCCAGCATGCCTGACCAAGTGCAATTAAAATACCCTGACAGTGACGTAGTAGCTATACTCGAGTGTGTCACGCGTCTATACATTGCAACATTTGGTGTATACCTACACAGTTCTAAATTTCACAAAACTTACAGGGAACTACAATAATGAGCGTGAGAGAAAACAATTTTTCTTTGTTGAATTAGCAAATTTAGTGGCGTTAACTATTTCACCCAGTACTCTGAGGGAGAAATTTATAGTTTTGTAATGTAGAAATGGTCCTACTAGGTAAAATGAATGTGTCAACATTGTGTGATTTCTGGAATACTTCACACTTCCCAAAACAATATAATTTCAATGATATACGCTTAACATTAAGGCAAAACATTCATATGTATATTTTCATAAATATTTCAGTGTGACATTTTTAACTTTTGATTATGTTTTGGCTAGCGGAGTTTAATACTACTGAATGTAAACACAACAAATAAATTATCATGCAAAACCTGTATAAATGAATGTTGTGGGTTTACTACATCTCCTTAAAAAACAAAGCTGCTATTCTTAACAATTGCCATATTAATTTCTTGCACACTTTACAATCGCCTTTGCCCTTTCTTTTTATATTAAATGTCTAAATGATAGACATTTTATGGTCTTTACATTGGCTGCAGCATTTTCCATAATTTATGAGACTAGATATTTAATGGAAAGAGTCAGTTTATGTATCAATCTAGCTATCGCCCTTAAGTTTCATGCAATTTTATGCGCAACTGTCAATGTAAACAAACATGCAGCACTACGGACATAGATTACTGCACACATTCTAGTTGTGAGTGTTCACTTCGCACCATTATTACTAGTGCTTGGAGGCGGTTTGTTGTCATACTACTGTAGCTTATTTTGAAGTGCATATTATACTGCTTGTGTAATCTTTGGAATGTGTTTTACATATTGTTTTACCAGAATTAAAAAAATTCTTAATGTATTTAAGTGTGCATGTTGCATTTGTCTGTATTTTGTGTTATTTCAAAATTTAACTTGTAGTTCGTTGTTATTTCATTTTATCCCGATTTACGACAACATCGTAAGTCTAATTAAGATTGATTAAACATTTCAGGCTGAAAACTTCAAGTTCGCTCAAAGATTATTTTCTCAAGTTGAAGCTGAAATCGAAGAAACAAAAATCTTCTATTCGACTTAGAATTTGCAAAGCTTCGCACACCCCAGCTATCTCACCTGTTCACTGCATTCTGGGTTAATCTATATGATGATTATGACTTTCAAAATCATTTTTGAATGAGTTAAAAAATGTTATTGCTGTAATGTACCTAGTGGCATAGGTAGCAAAGAAACTGCAAAGGTACACGAGCTATTTGCATTGCATTTCCAAGCACTCCCAGGTTTGCAGAATATGCCACCCAGTAAGAAAATTTTACAGAATCGAATCAAACTTAAGAATGCTGAAAATCGGTACACATTGATTCTTCGATTCAAGCAAGAATTGAGGAATCTATAATTTAATCTTTCCATCACTTAACATACCATGTACCTTTTTAATGCACCATAAAAAACAAACTAAAATACCTATGTAACAATGTGGGATTGCTATGTTAACATATCTGTTGTATCTATAAGCATTTAAATATTTACATGTTCAAAGTAAAAGGTAGGACAGTTGGAATAATGAAAGGCATAATCCTTGCAATTACATATTTATTTGCACTTAGAAATGTATTAAATTTGTCTAATGCTAACGTAAAACATCAAAAACACTGCATCATACAAATATATTACAACATTCTGAACAAATAAATGCTTACATTTATAACAAGATAAAACTGTTTGTGCGATATTATCACCGACAAAGCGCTGTGATCTTAACAATATTTAGAATGCTGTTGGCAGTATGAGAGACTCCAGCTTCAGTACAAATGCAATTCCGGAAGTATGTTGTGATCTGTATTCCTGGAAGACGAAAGCCTAAGTGTCACCTTGAAGCTATGTTGCAGCAAACAACAAACATCAAGTATTGCAACTCGACAAGTAGAATGTTGAAAAGTAATGTCACACAAAGAAGGTTGTGCAATATGAACAAAAACACTAAAACAATTGACTGGTAGGTAGAGAAAAGTGTTGCTATCACCGTTCTAGACTTGCAATAATGCTTATCACCACTTAAAACCTACTTCACAATAAGTGTACAATGCATACACTTTGCTCTAATAGGCCAACAGTTGCAAAAGAAAAATTATTCTGGGCTGCATCTATGGCAACATAAAAGCACACTGCAGTATCACATAATTACTTGCAAGAGAGTCAACATGACAGAGACCAAGCAGCTGCAAGTTAACACTATTTTCTAAACCAAAGCAGTCATTTGTCTATTCTTCTGCAAAGATTTAAAGTACAAGTACAATAAAACTTGTCTGTGGAATGATTGAACATGTAAGAAACTATATGTATGGATGAAATTAATTTCGGAAAAAAAAAAAAAAAAAAAAAAAAAAAAAAAAAAAAAAAAAAAAAAAAAAAAAAAAACCCGCTACCGAACAGTGATACGTACCAATTAAAAATATTGCACTAATAGTATCCTAAAACCAATACAAAGGCACAAAAGGTAAACCTATATGTACCCTGAAGTGAAGCAAAGCTGCCAAAAGAGTTTTCCACTCCTGCCTAGCAACACAAGGCACAGAAACATCCAAAAAGTTGAAGAGAATACACCGAAATTGAATCTGAACAGCTGAAAATGACCAGGCAAACATGCTCCACATGTAGAGGAGAAACAAGTCCTTCCTTGAGCAGTCCTCCTCTATCCGTAACTTGTAACAGCCACGAACCAACGGAAGCAGAAAGGTGGAACACACGGTAGTAAATCTGCAGTGATGATGGGTAGGCGAACCTGCTACGGCACATCCTCCTGGCCAATATGCACTCCGGGGTATGACTCGTTGAGAAGTGGCTGTGGCAGCACCCCTCCCACTGCTCCCTCTTCTGAATCCAGGCCTGGAGCCTCCAGGGGTGGCGGAGCAGGGATGGGGTTACCTCCAGCATCCAGCTCCAGCACCGGGTCTGCAGTCGCCTCTGCCAAGTTCGTAACTGACTTTGACTTGACGCACTGCAACAGCACAAACCTCTCTCGTCACTGACTATTCACACAAAACTAAATCATATTGCAAAGTTTTTAGTATCCCATAGATTAAAAAAAAAGAATCTGAAGTAGGCATGCTTGTATACAAGCATCTGGAAACTTGAAAAATATCCAAATCTTCGTAAATTGATGTGTGTAGTAATTCCTGAATTTTAAGCCACCTGGTTTTTTGTGGTCCATAAGAATACACTTCTTACAACTTTGAAAACACTGTACATGTTCAGAGATGCCCACTTGAATTCCACATTGAAATTCCCTTGACATTTTCATATTTACTAAACCATATTTTCAAAATTAACTTTTATTTATATATACAATCTCACACCAACAAATCCAAAAAATATATTACATGTCTATGTATGACAACTTAAATTGCAACAAAATTATAATTGAAAATCAACAGAGTTGTGTGTATGTAACTTTATTTCACAACACAAAAATGAAAAATGTGTGTCTGAAATTCATGAAATGGAAACAAAAAAGAAAAATAATTTAATGAGAGTTTAGCTCCATTGAATGTTTTAACGAAAATGTTAACATTTTGATGCATGATGACTTCTACTATATTAATAAACAACTGCTACTCATCAGTGCAACTGCATCCCTGGCAGTTTGTCTACAGAGTCAAGATAACGCCGCCACCTACAAGATTGTTGTACTGTATCTACCGGGCCAGGACACATGCCCCAACAATAATTTATTATTTCACCTGATTAGCCACAGATACTGTGCGCAAGAGATCCGGGGCAAGTACAGGAGTGTGCAGCGGGATGCACCACATATTTCCAGCCCCGTTTAGAGAATTGAACAAGCCCCGTGCGGACAAGGGATCCGTGTCGTGGTGCGGCCGGGCAGAACACAGTAGAGATCGAGGCACAAGGAGCGGAGGTGGATTAGGAAGTACTAACAAAATTAGAAGTGATAAGCTGTTAAGCAAGTAACTAGAGTATCATATTATTATAGGTCTACGATGGACCAAATTAACGTAATTTTGTATGTCCAAAGTAAATAAAAGGCGTGCATTTTATGTATCAGGTGAGAATCATTTACCTACTGTGCTACGTCAACCATTGTATATCATTTTACATTGCAAGATGCCTAGAACCCACCGCTCTCCAGACGCCCTATGCTAGTGAAGGAAGGGATGGCCGAGGAATATACAAGGAGATGCATCCCGGCCTCTGGATCGTTAGTTCTGCTTCAATTCTCAATCTAGTCTTCTGACTCCTTACCTGAGCTCTCATCGCTCCAGCTATTGGAGTCGAGGCTCACACCTCTCCAAATACTTCATCATTTCCCTCATGGGGCTGTAGATCCTCTCCTACGCTAACTAAGGAAGAACCAGCGACATTGCCAGCTTCACACTCAGACACGTTCAGTCCATTACAGACATACAGAGAGTAGAGCTCGCCCAGGGAACTAATTGTACGCAACATGTACTAGCCATTGCCTCCTCCTCAAGATTTGCACAGGGCACCTTCCCTTGTTTACGACAGGGTATTCATCTTCCGCCTAGTCCGTGTGGATTTAGGAGATAGTACTTCTACAATCTGTGTTTATTTCCTTGTGTCATTATCAGAGCTAAAGGAATCAGCAAGAGATTGCGTTTGTACATACCGAACTTACACTTACAACACCACAGAACATCCTTGGAATTTCACCCATTCTCTGCCTCGCACAGTGAATGGTAGAGCCACGACATTAGGATACCGTCGCTTGGAAGTTGACTTGACGGCTCAAAGTCACCCCTGCCTCACCGCTCACTTCATGGTGCCGAGGAGGGTAACTTCTTGGAGTCTGGAAAGACCAGTGACCACTGGACACACACCTCACCAGTATTGGAAGGCCACCAGTTCCTTGCACCCAGGTGGGAAGAACGGTAGAGCCACGACACTAGGTATGCTCCTGGTGGAATTGGCTTTCTGACTAGATTGCTCAGCTCTCACTGCTCACTTTGTGGTGCTGAAAAATGCACTCTGGTGAAGGGAAACCAACCCTATTGGGACAACACAGATTGGATTCTGCAACCAATGCTTTGCAGCAAAAGCCTTCTCCACACCTGTGGAGGATTCAAGAGTGAGGCGCAGTGTCGGCTGCAGTAATTGACACCCACTCTTCGACACGCACAAGTCAACTACCTACCTCCTGCAGCCCCGAGCCTTCTCCACCGCGGTGGAGGATTCAAGAGTGAGGTGCGATGTTGGTGGCAGTAATTCGCATCCACTCTTTGACACGCAAAAGTCAACTGCCTATCTCCTGCAGCCCCGACTTTGTGCCTAATGCCTTACACCCATAGGAGTGGGGTTGTGAGATGCGCCAAGAAAGTGAGGGCTATCGCAAATAATCCTTCCTAGTGGGTTCGGACTGCAGAGTCCACATGAACAAGCTGCACTGCTGAGACGACTCACCGTACCTGCACCTACCGTCACACTAGTGGATTTGTTCGAGCCACCCACCAGAGTTGCAGAAGGGTACCACCCAATAGTACAGAAAGCACTATTTGGCGAAAGGCACCCAGCAATCCAGAACCACAACCTAGCATCATTGCAAACTACACCTCTCAGTTGAGTGCCACCCAGGTAGTGGGAACAGAGACAGTAGAGCCACCCATGGAACAATCATGCCACCCCACTGCACCACTGCCTAAGCCCGTTCCACACAGGGTCAAACTCATTGACCTTTGTACCAAGTAGACGGTCAACCAGGCCAGTGCCCCAAGATGAATAGCTACCCTGAGAATATGCAACGCGCCTAGCGTCGAGTAAGTAACCCGAGACAGAGACAGTCAGGCAGCCAAGACTGTCACACGTCAAAGGAGTGTACTTTTTGGCGCCCAACATGGGGCGCCGTAAATATCAACAAGGACCCTTCTTGACCTTGCCAACGTAAAGGGTGTGTGTTTCTTCCAATTACCTACTCCAAGCACCATGGAAGGAGCGTGTGAAGCAGACCTTGCTGACCTCTGGGCGCCTGCATGAGTTAACCCCTGCCATAGTAGCATCCATAGCTAAGTTAAACCCTAAGAAACAAGTTCAGGCACTACATCATCTGCAAGATCCCGTCGAGCCAGAGGTGCCTAAAGATATATTTCCTCACCCGGTATGAGTCAATTCCAAAGAGCACCTGTGGCTTGCCAGACCAGTGACCTACGGAAACCATTGCCTTCATAATCCCAGCTGTACTTGCTCCAGCTCCACGATCACCAGTACGTCAACCCTACACCCACACCTATTGTCAACGCACCCACCGCTGGCCCATCCAACAATCACGTCCATTGCCGAGGTATACCTTCGAAGGCAATACATCCTCGCTGCCCAATTGAGCTGTCAGAACAAGACTTTGTGCCCTGCCGCACAGCTACTAGGCCTGTCCTGTATAACGGGCGTGCCCTAGCACTTCGCCAGGATTAAGTAACACAAGAACCCTTCGCCTAAGGGTGCGTCCGACACCGCATCTGAACAAAAACCAGTCTCTCTACACTTAAGTCTTTAACTCAACTGGATGTCACATATCAAGTAGAGATGGTAAGAGGTTTTTCTGGTGCCCAACGTGGGGCACGACTGCCAAAATTTGACACGGCAGAACGAACAAGTCAGCCAGATTCCCAATCGGGAGCACTATGGACTTTGGGGAGTCCTTGAAACACCCCGTGGCGCCCAAAGATATGATGACGATGTCGCATACCAAACCCAGCGAGCACGAATTCGACGAGACCAACGCTGCTGCAACCGAGCACAACCGCTGATCGCAGAACAACTGTCCCAGCACGGGAGTGAATCAAATACAGTGTGTACACTGCCCTCAATGGCATCATTATTCCTGCCTAGGCTGGGCAGACGAACCCAGATACACGGATGGCCTCGAGTTCCATTGTACTGAATGTCGAAACGGGCAGACTGCCTTCTACAACTGGGACACGTGATATGGACACTGAATTTACACTGTCAGGTGTATTATATGCAGCAAGATGTATCATCATGCCTACATAGGGTGGCCTGATGAACCAGTCAAACACTCTGGCCTAGTGTACCAATGTGAGGTCTGTAAGCGAGCCTCAGATTACAGCTTCTACACGTAGCCAGCCACCCTGCCTGGGAGAATTACAACTACCGGAATATGCTGGGAGATCTCATGAGGATCCAATCGCATTTGCAACTGAGTGTGAAAGAAATTTCTGACTTCACGATCTACTAGAGAAACAGAGGGTTAACCAAGATCATGCAAAACTGAAGCCCGTGATTGGTGGAACATGTATGGGGAATTTGTGTCCGACTGGTAGCAACTCAGCACCCACCTAGCACAACGCTTCACCGGCAAAGAAGTGTTAGCTCGCTTGACAACCAAATTTTACAGCCATACTCAGATGCCAGGAGAGGACATTGAGATTTTTGCCTGGAGGAAAATGCAGATGTACCACCGTATCTTCCCTGACGGGTTGAAGAAGGTTGCATCAAGCAAGTGACCCGCCTTTTGTTGCCATGACTCCGTAACATCCTATTAGTACAGAAGCCCCTAACAATAGATGAGATTATAAAGAGTGCCTGGGAAGCTGAGGAAAACTTTCAGGCACAAGCTCTGCTCGACCAACCAAAACCTGCGAAAGTCGTGGAAGATATGAAGACGGAGGAACGCTGGAATTAGCCAACACGACTCGCACTGTAAGCTCTGCGGATACCTAACTACAACAGGGACTGCCCACGGAAGCTCGGCCTGCGGCCGGAGTGCTCGAAAAAAGGGGGCGCAAATAGTGGACAATCCACTGCAACTGAATAGACGCCGACAAACATTCAGCCGAAGGGAAACACCTTCGCCGGCAGATCCCATGTGGCAATCCTGTCTGCCAAAACGGGAAAACCATCAAACTCTTAGATGATGAAACGGAAATATCTGAAGCTCCCTACATCGAAGTCAGAATCAATGGAAGGACTGCCTTAGCGCTGCGCGAATCTGCAGCATCTGGGAACTTCTTCCGCTAGGACCTTCTTAGTGACAGACAGAGAGCCAATCTGCGCCCACACAGACCAAGACTGTAGGGATGGCAAAACCAGAATGTACCCTCACCAACGACAGTCGCATCAAACTCCTGTTCGAACTCCAACTTCTTAAGGCCTGAGCAGAATTTGTCGTGTCCCCGGACATCCAAGAGGATCTTATACTAGGCCACCCTTGGTACCAACAACAGTAGTACATAATGGACCATGGGTAACGGAAAGAATACCTGGGCGACGACTGACGAATCACGCTGCACTGGGAATATCAGCTGGTACAACGGATGCCTTCCACGATCTGCATTCAACAAATCCAGCATGATCTCACAGAGGCATAATTTCAAGAGCTGAAAGAGGTACTTGAAGAAGACACCAAGGCCTTTGGAACTGCAGGAAATCTGCGACAATCCCGCAAGATTCAGCATGAAATACTGATGAATATGGCTGCACCAATCTACAACCGGCCTCACAAGTTTCCGCCCACCGGCATAAATTGATCATGGAACAGCTGGATGAAATGATACAAGGGATCGTCGACCGATCTGATTCGCATATAATTCCCATGTGGTATTAGTACCAAAGACAATTATGGATGGACAATTATGCTTTGCATCAATTACAAAGCCTTGAATGACGCAACTCTACCAATCCCGCCGCCAGCCCGCAACCTAGCACATACATTGCGGGATATAGGTGAGTCCAAGATACTTAGCACGCTCAAAATGAAACTGCGGTACTAGCAGATTGCCGTACACCCCGACAGCTGCCCATACACCGCCAGAAGGAGAGACATTTCAATTCAGGGTTATGCCCTTTGGTCTCAAAAATGCAGCCCCCATCTTTCAGCGACTGACGTCTTCAAAAGTCCTGACAGGTTATATCGGCAAGTTCTGTTTCGCTTACCTGGACAACATAATTGTGTATTCCGAAACCTGGGATGAGCACTTAGTCCACCTGCAACATATGAGTAAGTGTGAAGAGATTTGGACAGCTCCTAACAGCGTGATCTTGAGAGCCGATGAGGATGATTGAAGTTAGTATGGAGTGGCGTCAGAATGAAAGGGCGGGGGAAACGGGAGATCCACCATAAAACCCGCTAACCAACGACATCGTCCAGCATAATTCCCACATGCGAAAATCTGGTCTCCCGGCCGGGGACCTGCAACAAGTGTTGGAATGATTAGAGCTCCATGGACTTAATAGCTAAACTTTCCAAAAGCCATTTTGGTAAAACGTCCATTGAATACTTGGGCCATACTGTATCCCCTGAAGGGAACTACCCACAGAACTGGTCCATAAGGGCCATACAGAAAGCTGAAGAAGCTTGCACCAAGAAACAGCTATGGCACTTCATGAGCTGTACAACTGGCTTAAATACTTCATACGGAATATTGCAGACCTGATGACCCCCTCCCCCCTTTTTTGGAGGACGCAAAATGAAAGTGGACTCCAGACCATCAGCCAGCCTTAGAAGCTCTCAAGGCAAGCTTCCAGAACATCCAACACTTGCATCGACTGCAAGGGGAGGGACTCTTCATTCTGCAGACAGACGCATGCCAGAACGAACTTGGAACTGTCCTATCCCAGGAAGATCCGGACAGCAGACCCCCCATGATAGCATATGTAAGCACCCGACTGAATGCGACGGAGCAGAAATACCATATCAACAAACAGGAATGTCTGCCTGTGATCTGGGCAATTTGGAAGTTCCATTACCACATGGAAGGGACCCCTTTCCTTCTACGGACAGACAGCAGAGCGCTCAAGTGGTTACGGGAGGTAGGCCACAACAAAGTCGAATTGGGACGCTGGGATCTCCTCCTCTCAGAATTTGACTTTAAAGTCCAGCACAGCCCTGGGAAGGAAAATAACTTTCCAGACGTCACATCCTGCCTGCCCGACTAACTTGAGAAGGCCAAACTCAATAAAGATATGAACCGCATCCTGCCAACTGAACCTCCAGTACTACGACCAGAAGATTAGTTACGACTTCAATTACAGCTGAGTCACAGCCAGATTGAGAATCATCAACAACTCGACCCTGAAAAAACGTACATAATCGCGAAGCACCCGCAATGATTTGAACTATGAAAAAACATTGCGTGGTCTCGCAACAGCCAGCTGGAGGCAAAATGGAGGATCTGGATATCCCGGGATCTGAGACAGGAAGTCTGCCGACACTTCCATGACCATCCAGATGCTGGACACTCTGGAACCCGGGAAACCCTCACCGACATCAGCGTACAATACATCTGGGACGGCATGAGCCAGGATGTGCACCAACACGTCAGCGAGTGTCCTCAGTGCTGATGACTTAAAGACTACCCTGCCAGAACCCCATGACAAAACCTCACAAACACCACGCATCATAGATCAAGGTAGCACCGGATTGAATGGGACCATATCCCCGCAGCACCAAAGGAAACAGACACCTGTTGGTCATCAGCTATTTGTTCTCTACTTGGACCGAGGCATTCCCTCTACCTACCCGAGAGGCACGTCACATCATTAATAAGTTCAACCAGGAGATCTTCTCATGTTGGAGGTATCCCCAGAGCATATTAATGGGCAATGGCACCCAATTCATGGTCCAACAATGGCAGAAAGCTAGTCAAGAATGGGGAGCTGAAACTTGGACAATGACGCCCTACCATCCCCATGCCAAACTGACTGAACAATGCAATCAAGAGCTTAAGAAGACTTGGAAGAATATCAACGCCACTGGGACCGCTATCTGCCCAAGATCCTTTTTGCTTTGCGCCGACATACCAACGAGGCCACTGACTCCAGTCTTAGTCAGCTACTATTAGGACAAACTCTTCAACGCCCAGGAGAATGGCAGTGGGAACACGAGCCCACCGAGTGCCCGCATTCGGAAGCGATACACCAAACCTCCTTGAAGCACATCGAAAGAGCCAAAGAACAGCAAGAGGTGTACATGACCCGGAAGGACCCTCAACCACGCCCTGAAATCAGCACCTTGAAATGAGAGAAACAGTCTTGCTCCGCAGCCACCTGAGTCGTCAAAATGCCTAATTCGGTGCCGGAATGGCCGGAAAGTGGAAAGGCCCCTACAAGGTGATAGGACAACAGGAATATGTTTACTGGACAGAAGATCATAGAGGTAGAATCAGAAAGGTAACTAGGGGACAGATGCGACCTTACCCCAACTTTACCTCGGAACCTGCTCAGTGCCTCATTGCTTCGCTGCACTCAGATACACCGGACGCCGTAACAGAAGTAGGCAAACCCTCCTCCCACCAGGAAGCACGGATGTCGCAACCTACAGAGGCAGATGGGGGAAAGCAGTCAGCGACAGCCAGCCATTGCTCAGCACCGATTGGGCCAGGCTTCCCAAAGCCACGAAGCAAACCATCAGAACAGACAATGCCGTCCACCCCTTCGGTATTCTGCTGGGAATTCACCCAGTACCCTGGAAGATGGACCCCGAGCACTACCGAAGTGACCTGGAGAAGCCCGTTAAATCGTGACAGAGGCCGCCTGCGTGCCCGACTAACCGTCGGCACCACGGGAACTTCGACCACCAGCTCCGTTAGACTGACAGCATCACCAGAGCCTTTGTCTCGACGAGTTACGTCACCACCTTCAGCTCCTATGCGCAAACTCGGCCAGGAACCTTGCATACCGTGGTAGCCACAACACTCAGCTCCTGCCCTTCCTGGCGGGAACTACCAGTAGAACATTCGGAGCTCTAGAGGTCGCCTGCCGGACCTCAGGACGACTTGACGCAGCCGCCACAATCACCCCCCTGCACAGTCCATGCTCAACACAGAGGCCGCTGTCTTTGAGCTACTGCTGCTGCTCAGTGCCGAGCCGGTCCCACAGACGCCACATCACAAAGAAGTACAGAATAAAACCGAGGCTCACACCTCTGGGAATTTTATTAGTGTTGATTATAGCTCAGTGTTTAAACCACTGTACTGTGAAATGCTTTCCAATTTCAGATTGCCTGCCAATGCCAAAGGAAGTCTTCTGAGCAGCCACCATGGACGTGATGAATCCCCTCCAGACTCTCTTGATGCCACTGCAGCCCAGGCTGATCCAGAGAAGCAGCGAGTATGGACGCAGCCCCAGCGCAGCATCTCCACGAATGCAAAGGAGAGCCAGTGGTTGCCACAGCAGTTGTTCGACAACAGCCAGAGGGGTTTCACTGCCACCAGCCATCAACTGGTACAATCACACAGCAAGGACGACAGGTTGGTGTCTACCCTGAATGACCTAATTCTGGACCCTATACTAGCTGAAGGGTTGAGTAACCTCACTGTCACACCCCTTACGACATCTGAGGAAGCAGTTCAGCCTGAAAGCTGACACACGACAGTTGGAACACAGCAGCGAGTTCAACCACCCTGGGCCTGTCAAGCGCAGGTAATACAAGGCTTTTATAAGGAAACTCCATGGCTGCCACCCAGCCGTTTTTGCTGGCTGAAATCGGCCTACACACCACCAAAGAAGCGGGGATGACCCAGTAAGAAAGTTACCTCATCATTGCTGTGAGTACTTGAACCTCAAGCTAGATGCTGCTAATGCTGCATTAATTGGCTGTACAGCTTAGTACCAGTCAATGTCATTGTGTTGCGTAATCCTACCTCATTTCTTAATTTTCCTATCAAGACGAAGCAGGGGCAGATGTGCCTGCTTGTAGCTTTGCTACACCTACAGTTGTTGATTGCGCAACTCTCTTCAAGGCAAGAGCAGCTTGTAAATAGCCACAAAATCATTATAGCTACCTGCATAGTGAAGCCAGGTCATATGCTACAAAGCAGATATCCATCGAACAGAAGATGTCACGTGTGTAGAATCAGTGCGATGCCAATGCTATTCATGGTAAAGTGAGCATTTCTGAAAGTCCTCTCATTTGGAATAATAGTCAATAAATATATTTCATTTTAGCCTTGGACATTAACTTCCGAGTGGAGTGGAATCTACATACTGTGTTTATTATTTACATTGAGATACTTATTTAAAAAGTGGTTAAAGGATAAACAATGGCTGAAATAAAATAAAGAATTAAAAAATCGCCGAAATAAAAAAGTAACTAGGGTCTCAAAAGTGCTCACTTTACTGTTAACAGCCTATAGTGTTGTGAATACAGATGCGAAGGAACAGTAATGCCACAGGTCGGTGTGGTGGAACGTAAAAATTAGAGGCTTTAAGCACCATACACCATAATTTATATCCAGTTGTATGAAACCTGTGAGAATCTTTGCAATATATAAAGCCAAACCATTTTGATATTTCTTCTTATAAGTTTTTACTATTTTGCTGTAGGCGATGACAATACACATTTGTATGAAACACTGCAGCTACATTCCACCCCCTTAGAAGTGGGCTCTGGAAGCGATCAGTTCACTACACCCTCTTAGCTTGTTTTTAACAAAAATGAAATTCACCTGCTGTGCGACACTAGGGAGCTTGGGTAGAGCTCAGATTACATCTCTGTGTAGACGACCGCAGCAAGGCATTACACACAACTGAGGAGTGCAGTTAAAAGTGGCCAGTTTGTTGTTGTTTGTAGGATAATCTGTAAAAAGAATCCCACATGAGTCGAAGCTATTCCGTGTGCAATCACATTGCTTGCTATATTTTTAATTGTGAAGTAATAAAACTAAGAAGTCTGTGAATGCACACTTTAATGAAAGAGGTCCACGGCACATCACTCGTGTATCCCTTACACAAATGATGTGAAAAAAACAGACAGACAAGAAAACGTACTGTAATTTCAGAAACAAACAAATGAAAGACGACAAGGGCTGCATGGCACTCCCACCTCCCCTAAAGATGATGAAACCACTCTATCCTGCTGAAGCATGACTACCAGAGCAGAGGATTGAATTGTCCTGGGAGAATTTTCTTCCACCTCTCCTCAGGAATGAGTATAGAGCTCATTCTGTTCAGACGAGGCAAGTTGAGAGAGACTTATTGCCTTTTATAGGATGATCCCAAGTCCCTCCAAGGAGAATCTGTTCTCATTTCCCTCAAGGATGAGCTTACGTCGCAACGGAGAGGGGGCAAATTGACGCATGATGCTTTTGAAAAACTGGTGATAAGAAAACTTCAGCTCATCTCTATGCATAGCTTTGCTTTTGAGTCTACAAGTAAGCACTGCCATTATCCCACCATGTGGGAATGAATGTACTGTTTACCATTTAGGATGGATGTTCTGGATAGGGTAAATTGAATTATTCACTGACCCACCTTAACTATGCATTAAAAGCACCGAGTACTTTCGCCCGTCGCTAGATAGCATTATTAGTCTTGTTTTGTTGCTTGCGTGTTTTCTTCCAGCCGGCCAATGATATCACGCCTGAGAACTATACTTTTTGCATTCCCCGCTCTGCGACCACCCCTCGACTACGAGACGCCTGCCAACCAGCATCGAGTAGCTGCCAGATTTAGTATGAAAGGAGAGATGCCGCTCGACTTGAGACCAGTCTTGTCATCCAGCACCTGTTGCTGAGACACTGGCCGGACTGCACCTTAAGGGTTTGCTTTTGTATTAGCTTTGCTACACCCACTGCACTAGCTGAAAGTGTTACTCTAACTATCATTGTTATACCCTTCCTTCATTGCATCTCCGTACCAGAAGTAAAATCCAGCTCCTAAGGCCCTCCCGGGGGTCTATCGTGCCACATCATGTTTAGTCAACCAAGCACTGTGCCAGTAAGCTGTTCCGTATCTACACACCAGACGCAGCAGCTCCCTCAGGACCACAATAGGCGTCTGCGATCGCTAGTTCCAAGTTGTTTACATGATGCTAACTAACTCTGTCCCTATTGTTAGTTATTACTCATCGCCTCTACTGGCATTTACTTAGTGAGCTTCCCGGCAGATGCTCTTGCTCATGTAGGAGGTAATGTGTCATCATGGGTTGTTTCCTTAATAAGGAAACAAAATGTGTGTTTTGCTGCAATCCTGAGTACTGCACTTCCTGTAGACTAGCACCATCCCAGTTAACTTAGTGGAAGCAAGGTCATCACAGGTGATCCCGGGAAAATACTCATTTGAGCCAAAACACATTGTTGCCACCCACGCATAATTAGAATGGCCACCCATTCTATCTACGCTGTAGCTAGAATGGTAGAACCTAACACAGGCATACTACTCTTGGATCAGGTTGTTGGTTTGGTGATCATGTCTTTTCCATTGCACCTTTGTGCCAGGAAAAGGGGTGTTCCCTGGACTAGGAAGACTGGGCCAAGACCACACCCACACGAGGTGTTGTAATAGGGTGTCTGCTTAGTCGACGGACCACACGTGGTCTGACACGCTGTAAAGATCACACAGACCTTGCCTGACATTGCCAATGTGAAAGGCGTATGTTTCTTCCAATGACCTACTGCAAGCGCCACGGACTTAAGGAGCGCATGAAGCAGATCTTGCTGACCTCTGGGCGCCTGCATAAGCTAACCCCTGCTTTAGTAGCATCCATAGCTAAGGTAAACCCTAATGAACAAACTCGGGCACTGTGTTATCTGCAAGACCTCGTCAAACCCACGGTGCCTAAAGATATTTCCTGAGCCAGTACGAGTCAGTTCCAAAGTGCACCAGTAGTTTGCAGTCTATATCAGCAGACCAGACCAGACCAGCGACCTACAGAAGCCATCACCGTCTTGATCCCAGTTATACATGCTTCAGCTCCACGACCACCAGTACGTTAACCTTACACACCCACAACTAGTTGTCAACACGCCCAGTTCCAGCACCTCCAACAATCATGTCTGTCACCCAGGTATACCCTTGAAGGTAAGACATCCTCGTCACCTGATCAAGCTGTCAGAACCAGACTTTGTGCCCTGCAGCACAGCTACCAGGGTATAATGGTCGAGCCCCAGCACCTCACCAGGATAAGTAACACAAGAACCTCCACCTAAGGGCACGTCTGACACCGCATCCGAACAAAAACCAGTCTTTCTACATGAAAGTCTTGGGGCATGCCACCTTGCTGCACAGCACAACTGCGCACACCACGGGTCGTCTTTGCACTATCAACAAGTGCTGAGAGCATTGGGACAAGTCTGAAGCGGCATACACGATTCTAAGTGGCTACAGGGTTGATTCCATGTGTTGAACAACTCAGACATGGAAAATAATTAATGTGATTAATTATTTGCATTGTATTGCCCACCAGAATTCAGCATGCGGTCGCCACAATCTCAACAAGAAATTGTTTTACCCGACGAGACATGGACCAGCCAACACTTATAAGGAAGTTAAATTGTCGCCACAGGATCGCAGCACCCCTGTACCCAGTAACGTCACAGCAGATTTTTCATTCAAAATCATAAGTTTTGTCATAGTTAAAATTAAATTCCTTAGCCATAAACTTATTCATAATTTTTTTTTAATCTCTTGTTTTATTGTTTTTTATAATGATATTTTTCTAGGTTTTTTGTACCAATTCACTCATCAATTTCATGTTCAATTGTAAAGCATTTTCGTGATTTAGAGTGAATCCTTGAATTTTTGTAACGTGTTTGCCCAAAAAAGTTTCATAACCATAGCTTTTTTGGACCAGTATTTATCCATTAGACACCATAGTCATTTTTTCTAAATTCGTCTGTCCATTCACCAAGCATACACACTGTTTTAACAGTATTTTTACCATCATCAATGTAAACCACGCTGTCTGTGTCATTATATACTACTTTATCACCTACTCTATCTAACATATCATATAATCTTAATCAAGCATTTTAAATAGTAAAAGATGCTATAAATATATTTGTCGCAGTGCTATCTTCTACATAATTATCGTTGTATTTATTGCAACTTCAATTATTTTGTCATTAATGTAAACAACATTATTTATTTCTATTCTATCAACCAATAATAATGTGCACCAATGAGTTGGATCAGTAACACTAGTTGTATTGTATAATCAGTTGTATTGTACAAAGGTGTGTGAACCCAGTGGACATTTGTTCAGTAGAAAGGGAGGTGTGCAAAGCAGACAGCGATGCAAGGAATGTCGCGCTTTAGCTCAAGCCACAGTAATTTCTACATCTGAGGATGAACCTCGCCCAGCGTGTCACAATCACGTTCAACAACCTATTTCCTCTTTCGTACCACTTAAAATCACCACCCCGCTTGACCACCTTCTTGGTTCCCATTGGTCAGGGTATCCAACAACCGAATACGAAGACCAGATCATAATTACTTACCTCAGAGGACAGTACTACTCTCTGAGACACCCCAGCTAGGCAACCGGACAAGATAACTAGCAATGTCAAACTCCTGTCGGGGAGACTATAGTCCATTCCCCATTGGAAGCAACTTTCTCGGAACCCTGTTAAATATCTACTTGCAGGCCCGTTATGTATCCTTCTGCCAAATGCAAACAAACATTGCCATGTGATGACGCCGTGTAGTATCTGCCAAACTCAATGTTTACATGCCACTGTGTGTGTGTACGTGTTCCTATACTTTCGCTACACCTAAAAATAAACACTGAAATGTGACTTCTACTTTTATACCTATCAAATGTGTTGTTTACTGTTTACAGCTTTTCAAAAAATTCTGTCTTAGGTCTATTTCAAAAACCATTTCGTACGAATATTCACAGTTTAAGCCTATAACATTATTTAGGTCATTTTTATGATGTTTTAAAAATGCCTGAATTAACGATAGTTCTTACGGTTACGTTACAGTAACATATTTGCTTTCCACGACATAGCACATTACACGTAATGCATGCTAATATTTTGCCACGACTGTGTTAAACAATGTTACAACTGCGGGGTAATGAACTGTAGTATTTAACGTTTTGTTATTGATATGTCTTGGGTTATTTCTTTAAAAAGACGACCTCAGTTTCAATAAAAAAGGAATAGATAGCCAGTCCAACGAAAAAGCGACATTAAAATCAAGCATGCAACTCGTGTCACTCATTTTTTGTTATAGAAACTTAAAATATAGCGGTGAACATGCACCCAAATAAGCCTACCGTAACTTTTATTCCGCTCATATTTATATGTATTGCTACTTACTCTGTATTAGGTTTATTGAAATTTATTGGGGCTGGACTTGGTTATTTTGTTGATTGGTGGTAAATCACGTTACACGACTGTTTCAAACACCCACCAGGGCCAAGGTACAACGTTGTGATAAATAAACAGACGTGGATGTAAATAAATAACTTCGCCATAAAAACAGTTCACATTTACAACGTATAAATAGCTAATATTAAATATTTGAAATCACGCACACACAGGGCCAGCGTATCGACCACGATGCACAAAGGCACGCCATTTCACAGACGCAATGATTAACGAAACACACGTCACAGTATATTTATTACTGCCGTGGAAAAACAGATTTATCACAACATCGTAACTTGCCTGTGTAGGTTAAGTAAACACAACATCTACAAACATGATGTGGTAATTTGAAGTATTTTTTGGAGTAAGTATAATTTACGCTTAGTTTGGTAAAACAGCAACACGCCACGTCACGGCTCGCCACGTCCGCCAACTTCACTTTGTTTCTGCCCCTCCGTCGTATTTAAATATATTAAAATATGTATTCAAACATTAAAATCTCTTTTCAGTTGTAAATTACAAATTCAAAAATCATTATTTTGCTGTAATAAGTATGAAATATGCTGCAATTGAAAACAGGTACAATTATTTGCACATACTAGCGAAGTGAAACTTCCCAAGTGTGAAAGAGACAAAGCAAGAGAGAGAGCACTAAGCCTCACTCAGCAGACAGTAGCTTCAAAGTTGCTCTAGTTCGATAAAACAACACCGTACCATTACGGCTTACTCATGATTTTATCCGCTGTTATTTTAAACTGTAAAAATGATATATGTTGGCATCGGGGCTACCTAAATATGTTAATATTTCAATAGGCACCATTTAATTTACAAATAGTATACTAAAAAACCAGGTTAAAATAATATTTTAACTGTGAACTATTTCTTACCGCCAGTTGCCAACACGTCGCTGCTCTCGCTGTTGTTAAATTCATATTAAAAAAAAATATTACAAATTATAGAAGATATTAAGGTAAAGTTTCATTTATTCAATAATACAGTACTCTAAAGTTAACCACAGTGTCATATATTTGTGGATTGCATGTTATTGAAAAACAGTTTGACATGTTATGCCTGGAATGTTTTTTCAAAGGTTGATTTTCATAAGTCACTTCCAATCGGGAATGGACTATAATCCAAGTGTTACTTCCAGAAGGCACCATACTTTCAAAATTCTATTCCATTAAGCTAGCCTCTGGGAAAGTTGTACGGGTTAGACTCCCGACCCAACCAGACAACCGACCCCGCATAGCACCACCGCCTCTCGATTTTGTTCCTACGCGTCCCATTAAAATCTCAGCCAGAACACACACCCCCACCTCCATGACCAACTAATCACCATCTCATTCCATTCACCCGGGATTGCTGGCATCTCGCATATTGGCGACCCTTACAGTGAGGAGGATAGAGCTCCCTGGATGGACAGCTACTTCCATCCGCCTCACTCTGAAGTTTGACTCCCTACAAGCCAGTAGAAATCCTACTGACAAAGAGTATAATATTGTTTACCGCCCCATCCAGACACACGGACACAGTAGACTCCGTATTAACCGCACAGGTAGGTCCAACTAGGCTTGGAAAAGGAGTCAAGGAAATTTCCCTGCTATCTAAGATAGGCACCCCCAGCAGCACACACATCAGTATGTGGGCTTGTTTACGAGTACTAGACTGAGTACTTTAGTTTCTGTCCTTTCATATATTTTTTTTAAATCAAAATATTTTTTGATAACCTAAACAAAAAATCCAATTACATTTTTTTCATGTTAATGTGAGGAGCCATCAATTCACCTCCAACTATTTCAAACTATTGCAACTGATAGCATGAACTTTTTACTACTACCTACTGCACATGTGAATCTTACAAACTAATTTGGTGTTTTTGCAAAGTGTTTACTTATTTCACAGTTTCAAATAACTACAGAGCATTTCGTGAAAATTTTGTGATTTTGTAATTTGCGAAAAACAAGTGTTTTATGAACAGAGTTTTACTTTTCAAACAAACTGCCTTACCAGGCACTGCATCGTAGGCATATTTGCGACCCCCTAAGCTAATTTTGATGGGAATCACTGTTCACGTACGCAGTTCTGTGGAATAATTTAGACCGTAACACGTCTACCTTTGAGATATATTGTTTCCTGATTGAATAACATCTTATTTTCTAGCTGACATTTAACACACTGCCTCGTCAAGCATTGCATCTTAGGTGGATTTGCAGACTGCATTTTGACTCATTTTGCCATTAATCAGAGAATATTTCCATTTACGAGGAACCCTTTTACTGAAACACACAAATCTTTTAAATATTTAAATTTCATAAATAAAAAGACATAGTTTTCTTTAGGAAGAAACAGGAAATCAGTCTAATCAGCCGTCCAATGAAAAATCTGACACTAATAAAGAAGATCAAATTTTTTGAGCCTGAAAAATATTTTTAACTGAGCTTGAGTTGCAAGCAGGTATTCGGCTCTAGCTCAATTATAACCAAAATTACCTCATCAAAACTGATGAAATAGTGGAATTTTTTTTCTCCAAAATCAGATGTGTGTATGTACACCTAATAAAGTCCATTACAACAAAATTTAAATATAAATAGAAACTGAGATGGTTACACCATCTCGTTTAAATTTTGGTGGCACTTTTATGATTGGCAATGATTTTCGTATAGACATTTTTATAGGCTGGCCAGCCATATTAAATATTCTTTTATGTAATCCAACCACAGTAACTATTTTTTTTATTTATTCTTGGTAAATATTTATATTATATATTTTCTTAGTATGTGTTTTTATATTACGTCTTGTGTAGTCTTAATCTTGTTAAAAGCCAGCTGAGCATGCACGATGCCAGCGCTGGCCACTTGGCGTGGTGGCAGCATGAGGCAGGGAGAAGAGTCGTCCAGCTGTCTTCGGCCATAAAACATGTGTGTGGCGGCGGGCGAGTGCCAGCGAGAAAATGGCTTAGCAGAATGGGCCACAGCTTAAGCTCGAGTTGTGATGAGCTCGATGTATGCAATATTAATTAGAAATGGAAAAGTTGCAAAATAAGTTGGTTGCTCAAAATATTGCCGCTGAATAAAATTTAATTTTGGCACCCATGGTTTGTTCGGCATGCCTGGAATCTACTTGTATGAAGAACGCTGCCGGACATCGGCGAGGCCCTTATGGTTGCTGTGGACCATCACGTTGGGGTCACAGAGGAGCTATTCATTTTGGGTATCCAGGCAGTAGGTTTCTGCCAACTGAACTCGAGCGTGGAGATGCACTACAGGGCTGCGAACTTGTCAACATTCAGCAAAATTGCAGGTACTGAGTTGGCAATGTATTTTGCGGAGCCATTTGGAATCGAGGCTCGTTTCAGTTTTACGGTGTCGTTCAGCTGGCCTGAAGAAAATGTGTTTTGTATCTGCATCTAACATAAACGTCAGCTGTATTTGCAAGTTGAATAAAAGAACTCGTAAAAGTAACTGCGCACACACAATAATTATCTTTTAATTGAAATTCCTGGCCAGAGCATAAAGGGGGAGGGAGAGAGATTTGTATAAATGTTTGGCAAACTGAGTGAAGTAGATTGTACCCTCCCCAGTCACTTAATGTTGGGGGTTTCAAAACCTAGCAGAAATACATGAAACTAAATAAGTACGGAAGACATTGAATGCAAACAAAAGCAGAGCCTCTCGATTCAAGTGGGCTAATAAATAAAGTCCTGCCAAGGACTAGTCACAAAACATCCTGATTCCCTCTTCTCACCACATGTAAATAAATCAGCTACAATTTATAATGTAGTTTTCTTTTCTAACAAACAGATTTTCTGCAATGCTTTCAATAAATGAATTCAATGACCAAACTGAGCAAAAGACATAATCACCTGGAAGTCAACATGTCTGCTCTTGGCTTCCTCCTTCTCCCAGGACATGTGAATGAAGGGGCGCTGGACATAGTTGTAGATGACCTCTGCACGACCCCCAGCTCGCTTCTTCACTTTTTCCTTGTAGGTGGGGTAGCCCTCGATGCCCAGCCGGATCTTCTTCAGGCCTCGCTCCTTCATCACCTGCTTCGCCACGTCCCGGTTCTCTATATACTTGAAGAACCTGTACATGGCCGTGCTGTTCACCGCTGCAGACATGCATGATGCATGCACCCATCAGGACACCGCTTACGCTTACATTGGGCACTTACGAAAACTAACCAGGTTAACCCTTTGTCATAATAAATTTAACAGCGATGCAAAACACTTAAGTAACTCTATCCTAAACACTAACTTTGAATCAAATCTACTCGACCACAGAGTGAACTGTCAGCAGCAGACAACAAAAGTAAATGGCAAAAAATTAGCAAATAAACAAAGAGCATCATGAGGTGCACACAAGAGAAATCATGTTGGAAGATAGTATTTACTCCTGTGCTACCTGCCCCAGTTTAAGAACTGCCCACACATTTTAAATACTCCCAGGGAAAAAAATTTGTTTTACATATTTGCCAGAAGAGCATTCAGCTGTAGATAGATGTTACCATCAATATCCCACAGCACCAAATTCAATACATTCAACTAGTACTTCTGCCTTTTCTTTTTTAATGCCACCATCATACAATTCTGTATTTGTATGGTTCATAAATAACACAGTAACCAGCAACAGCGGACTTAATCTCACCACATGACCGAATTAACCCAGTTAGCTCTACCAGGTTAGTTTTTGTAAATGACTATTATTAATAGTGTAACACACCAGAAATTCTTAATGGCTATTGTATGTCACAAGCACAAATTGATAACTAATTTATTTACGATTTCAACAAGTTTTTAGCTTATCAGCTGTAAATTGATAGTATTGGGAGAAAAAAAATACACTTTATACTCTGAAAGCATCTACCACACAAAAACTTTTACACCCATACTGGTTAACCCTTTGATAAATATACAGCTGAATAATTTTGCACCTAGCCTATACGTACATGTGTAATTTGACCCTTTTAAGAAGTTTTCCTGGTTAATAAGAATTATTTTTTCAGTCCCTTAAAAAAACATCTTAACAGAGTTTTACTGTAGTTTACATCCTGTGGACAGTACCTTATGGAGTGAGATTTTTTTGAAAGTATGATACTGGAATAATTTAACTAAATTCAAATATAACTTAAAATACAAAAAAAAAAAATGAATATTTAAAATATTAATATCTATACGAACAATTGTTTGTAAAACACAAATATACTGACAATGGGCCACACAATTTTCCGGATATTTTACATAATTCTGTGAACAACTAGCAAATATCTTCCTACTGTACATAAATTATTCTCCATATCCCACACTTGGCCCACACCGAAGCGGCGATTCCACTAGCAGGCTTCGTTGGTCCAGAAGTGGATGTTGTTCCAGCCGAATCTCACTTCAGTACCGGTTAACAACCCTTTTACCATAGGGTGACATGAGGGGTAAATACGTAGACAAGGAGATACGTACAATACAGTGACCGGAGTAGTCGATACTGACTCGTGCCTGAGTTGGGAAGCACGGTCCCGTTCCGCCTGCCTTTACAGTGTGGGTTGAGGAAGTGCAGTCAACTGTCCGGCGGCAAGGAACGCTGAGTTTTGTTCCCTACGCTTTTGGCTGTGCCTCTGGCTGTAAGGCATCGAGTATCTCCTCACAGCTTACTGGGTACACCCTGATGCAAACAAACTAAACACAATTTACAGTGTTAGTCTGGTTTTGGCTTGCTAACCAGGCTCTATTAATTCTCCACTGATCCCCCACGCATGTGGGCTGGTCAGAGACGGGAAGCTGTTTGGGTCACCAATGCTGCCACTGGATGTGCATTCATACACGAACGATAGGCAGGACTCAAGTTAGTTACAGTTACCCCAGCACTAGCAATGCTCTTAAATAAGGCAATAACTCGAGACTGCAGCTCCTCCCTGGATGAAGGTGTTACTAGTGGTTGTGGCTCCTCTTTCCCTCACCGCCAGCACTAGACAGTGCTCTGACAGTTAGAAAGCAGCAGATGGCTGTCTAATGGGTGTGTGAGAAAATATGACCGACCCCTGAAGGACGCCCGTAGTTGAAGCTAATTCGGTTATTATATAATACCCGGTTCCTGTCAAGGGTGTACGTAGCATACTCTACCTAGCAGGCAAACAGACAGATACTCTAAGAAATAAAAGCTGAAAGGTAGGAAACAAAAGTATGTTTATTGAAGTCTCAATAAACATGCGATGCGTGCTATCTCCTGCCAGGCAATTGATTGCTGAAGGTTACTACGCTGGCCAGGTATAGGCGACCTAGTTCTAGGTTGTAAGCGGGAAAGATAAATATAGACGGTAAAATATAATACTATTGAACTGTTCTAGTAAAAGGTGTCTAGAGACGACAAAGGTGAAGTTAAAACGTATGTGGGCGTGTTAGCTGGTCGTCGACATCCGCAGTAGCCTCTGGGGGCGTGCTGAATACTTGAGAGGTTTTCTACAGAGGTTCCCAGCACTGACCAGTGCTCTGGGAAGATGCGCGAGAGAGTCAAGAAGAGAACTGTCCTGAGCCCGGCAGCATCCGGACTTATATAGGTGAAGCTTGTAGACTGCCGGCGTGGGCTACAGAGAGGGCGAGTCTCCTGCCTTGGTTGACGTGGGAAAACTCTGGTCAGCAGTAGTCAGTTTTCTGCTTCGTGCCTTGTTGGTAGCGCTCGGCCTTGCCCGAGGTCCGAGCAGCTTGTAGGCTCTCAGCGCGGGGTAGGGGGGGGGGGCAGCATGTCTGCCGGGTTGTGTAACCTTCAGGTGATGCCTATTGCCTGGTAGAGTAGGCAACCGAGACTTCATTTGGCGATTCCCTTTCCAGTGTCTCTCACATCTGTAGTAGTGGGAATAGGAAACTAGTGATGAGTCGTAATCGTAGTTGATTAGTAGTACGAGCAGCATGCTTCACTACGTTTCATGTCCATGCACAGTTGACAGCATGCAGACATCTCATTTGTCACACCGTTTCTCAGCCAGTATTTGGGTGGTGTGCAACACTGCATATTCACCTTTGGATCATTTGGTAGGAAATTTTGGCATGTTTTTCCTATTAGTACAAACAGTTCCACATGCTCCAGTTTTATTTTCCAAGAGAAACTAAAAAAGCATGAGGCATGAGAATTTTCTACCTCAATGTTGGTCTGGGCACTAGTGTACACATTGAAACTAAGGACATAAGTCTGTTTTGCAGTCACAGAGCACAAACAACTTTATACCGAATTTGTGTGCTTTAGAATGGAACACATTACTGGAAAGCAAGTCGACCCTTCCAAAATATAATGCTTTATCTATGCTGAAATTGTTTGAACAATTTTTTGAATTTCATTTTCATTATTTCAATTACTGTGCTTAATTTTAATAACCAATCACCTGCAGGTTGGTTCTGACCATCAGAAACATGCAACAAATGCATAAGAAGGAAGAACCAATCTTATGAGAAAATTCTTCCAAAGATTGGGGTTGATAAAATTGGATTGACAGACCAGCTAAAAATGTGTAGATTTCTCCTACTGTTGGTTTAACCCCTTTGATTAGTTTCAATTTCTCCTTGACATCAAAGTGGTCACACACATATGAGTAATATTTATCAGACTCTCGAACAATAGGATAAACAAAATCAACATCAAAAAACTGTATGAATACATTGACTGAGAAATTATCAGGCAATGCGAGGTATTCAGTGATATCAGCAAGTGAAGAGTCAAATTGTTGGATAAATGGCCTGAAATCTGTGTCATTTTCCCAATGAAAAACATTTTGCACATTTACATTAGGATTTTTGATATCACTAAACTACATTTCTTCTTTGGGTGCAACATTTCCTAAGTCACTATCTGTAGAAGAATGCACATCACTAGCATCACTATTGTCACACTCTTCACCACCACCACCACCACTACCACACTCCCAGTTTGAAACAATTTCCTTCAGTTCTTTTTCACTCAGAATGTTTTTTCTTTTGCATGATGACATATTTACTATTCACAATATAACCCACAAAATTTATAAACAATAAATAAATTATATTAAATATTTCACGAATGCCCTACACTTGCTACTTACACTCATTTTCCCTCCATTTTATAGTTTTATGTAGGGAAAACAAACACTTTTTCATAATTTAATACACAACAGATGGCAGCATAAATGTCTACAAGCCCAAGTATTAAAAAAAAGTCTGTGTTGTGATTTTGGTTGCAGGGCACTTATTATTTTATTTTGACGATAATTGGTTGTAAAGGAATGTAAATGTTATGACTTTACAAACTAAAATTGGTACAATACAATTTTTTGCGTGTTTTTAACAATAATAATACATTTTGTAAATCTATTACAAAAACTTCAGTTACAAATTAATTTTTTTAAATATTCATATAATTAAAAAAAATTTTTTAACTGTTAGTTATTCGACTTCGAAACAATTCACATGTTATTTGAAAATTTTACTACTCAATTAAGAAATATTTGTACATCAAAATCCACTATTCACACACCTATCCATCACCTAACTTACTAATGTCAAACTGTAAGGGCAATAAAAAAATTATATATGATAAATGGTAACTGATAGTATCTTGTGTTTGACGCGTGCCCGGATAGGCTACTAGCACGATGGTCGAGGATTTTATCCCCTAGAACGAAAGGGGGTGGTCTAGATTGAATAGACGGCAAGAGACAAGGGGTGTTGGTTAATGCGATTTTACTACTGCTTATTGGGTGCCATGGTCATAGTGGGTTTTACCCAGACGTAGCGAGCTTGGCCTACGCCGAACTGGCGATTCCACAGGTGAGCTTCATTTGTCCAGAAGTGGACGTTATCCCAGCCGAATCCAGTGGCAGTGCCGGTTAACAACCGAGGGATGAATTCCAACATACGGAGATACAAATACGATAGTTACTGGAGCAGTCGATACTGACTTGTGCCCCAGTTGGGCGGCACAGTCCCGTTCCGCCTGTCGCTCCGGTGTGGGTTGAGGAAGTGCACTCAACTGTCTGGCGGCAAGAAATGCTGCGTTTCGTTCTCTATGTTTACGGCCGTGCCTATGGTCGTAAGGCATCGAGTCTCTGCTTACAGTACGCTAGGTACACCTTGACGTGAACAAACGAAACACAGTTTATAGTGTTAGTCCGGTTTGGGCTTCCTGACCAGGCTCTGTTAAGTCTTCACTGATCCCCCACGCATGTTGGCTGGTCAGAGACGGGGAGCTGTTTGGGTCTCCAATGCTGCCACTGTATGTACGTCCACACAGGGATGGGTGGCAGGTCTCAAGCTGCAGATATCCCAGCACTAACAATGCTGTGGGATAAAGTAATAACTCGAGACTGTCGCTTATCCCGGAGTGAAGGTGTTGCTAGTGGTTGTGGCTCCTCTGTTCCTCTCCGCCGGCACTGGTACAGTGCTTTGGCAGTTGGAAAGCAACAGGTGGCTGTCTAATGGGTGTGTATAAAATATGACGGACCCCTGAGTGGCGCCCCCGCTGTTGAAGTTAATTCGGTAATATAAATTACCCGGTTCTTGTCAGTGGTGTATGTAGCAACCTGTGTATAGCAGGCAAACAGACAGATACTCTCAGAAATAAAAGAGGTAGGGTAGGAAACAAATGGAAAAATGGGAAAGAAATATCTAAACGAGAAAATATATAATACTTCTAAACTGTTCTACGAAAGGTGTCTTGAGGAGACAAAGTGAATTTAAAGTGTTAGTGAGCATTTTCGCTGGTTGACGTTCGTCGAGGGTGAAGTAGCTTCAGGGGGCGTACTCAATGCTTCGAAGTTCTCTGGAGGTCCCAGCACTGAGCATTGCTGTGGGAAGTCGGGAGAGAAGAACAAGAATAACTCCCGAGCCCAGCAGTGTCCTGACTTATATAGTGGAAGCTTGTAGGCTGCTGGCGCGAGGGAGGCGTGACGTCCTCCTGCCCTGGTTGGCGTGGGAAAACTTTTGTCAGGGTTTCTGCTTCGTGCCTCGTCAGTGGTGCTCAGCCTGGCCTGAGGTCTGGGCAGCTTGTTGGCTCTCAGCGCAAGGGAGGGGGGGGCTGCTGAGTTGCCTATCCTCCAGGTGAGAAGCATTCGCTCATAAGTTCCTGCTGCCTGTAGAGTAGGTAACGTGTTACGTCTGTAATGGTGGAAGAGGTACTCTTGGCGATGAGTCGTAATCAAATTATATTAGTTGTATAATAAGCGGCACGCAACATGTTCAACTTACTGTTTACATGTTTTAATGTTTGTCCTGCTATTGTGTAGTTTGTAGACCTATTATTACATTAAAGCCATATTCTTTTAACTCTGAATTATTGTTCTAAACCAATAGAGTGTATCACACTTTATTCACAAAATTTTTAACAATTTAAATAACTTTAGTCTTAATACACAGAGCTTTTAATTTTCTGTGATAATATGATGACTTGCTAACAATGCAACATTTTATTCAAAATTGTTTTCCTCATTACATATTATTTGCATATTGACACATGATGTCTTTTATGCTTATTAATAAACGACTACTACTCATCAGTGCAACTACATCACTAGCAGTTGTCAACGAAGTTGAGTCGCTGCCACCGCCTACAAGTTTGTTGTATCTACCGGGACGGGATAGACGTCTCAATAACGGAAATTATTTCGCCCGATGAGCAACCGGGACTATGCAAGAGGTCCGGGGCTAGTACAGAAGTGTGCTGCGGGATGCCGTCACAAGTACGATGCCTAGATCCCACAACTCTCCACTATGCAGCTTGCACAGATGATCTAGGCGCTGGCCTTGCACCTGCTAACCCTCTCTCCAGACGCCCTATGCCAATGAAGGAAGGGATAGCAGAGGAGTATATAAGGCGAAGAGCATGATTACTTCTGCTTCAGTTCTTGACCTGTCCTCTCCTGGACTCTCATCGCACACGCAAGTGGTGCCAAGGCCCGCACCAATCCTAAACGCTTCACCGCTACCTCACGGGGCCGAAGATCCTATCCAACAGTCTACAAAAGGAAGCACCAGTGGCATCGACAGCACCTCACACTGATACACGCTCACAGTCCCTTATGGACAACAGAGAGTAGAGCAAGCCCAGAGGAGAAAGTCATGTTCGCACGCAACAGTTACTTCCTACTCCCTTTAGCTTTACACAGGGTGCCTTCCCCTATTTACGCTAGGGTGTGTACCTTCCGCCAAGCCTGAGTGGATAGGCGATAGTACTTCCACCATCTCTGTTTATTTTCCTTAACTGCAAAACAAACATTGATCTCACCTAACTCCTTGAGTATCACTCTGACCTCCTACTCTTCACCCTCATCAGACCTGACAGGGACCGCGGGAGACCGGGTTTGCTCTTTCCGAATTCACAATAACAACAGCACAAAACATCCTTGGAAGGCCACCCATTCTCTGCCCCATGCAGTGAACGGTAGAGCCACAACAATAAGATACTGTCCCCTGGAAAGTGGCTTGCCAGCTTGAAGTTTCCCCTGCAATTACTGCACACTCAGCTGTGCTGAGGAGGGGAACTTCTTTGGGCCTGTGGAGACCAGTGACCTTGGGACACACCTAACCACTATTGGAAGGCCACCCATTCTTTGCACTCAGGTGGAGGGAACGTTAGAGCCACGACACTAGGTATGCTCCCGGTGGGATCGGCTTGCAGCTGGGGTGAACTACTCTCATTGCACACTTAGAGATGCCAAGTGGGGTTACAATCCAGTGCATGGGAGACCAACCCCATTGGGACAACACCGTGCAGTTCCTGCAGCCAACGCTTTGCAGCTTGAGCCTCCCTCACATGCAATTCGCACTACACTTGCCCTCCAACACGTTGACTGTCTAACTCCTGCAGGCCCGATCCTAGTTTGGAGCGTGATGCCTTACATCCGCAGGGGTGGTGTTCAGAAGAAGGCAAAGAAGGCGAGGGCTATCTCTAAACATTCATAAGGGCTTAGCATCCTTCCCAGCGGATTCGGCTACTGAGTCCACGAGAATAAGCTGCTTTGCTACGATAACTCACCATACCAGCACCACCAATCATTCCTACAGCACTGTTCGAGCCACCCACCCGTATAGAGGAAGGATATCATCCCGTAATACACGAGATTCTTCTATTCGGCAAGGGGTCCATCTAAATGCCGGTAGCACCTAGCGGCACCACCACAGTAGAGAACCCCAGCACCAGTGTCAAGAGACTACTAGACACCTAAAGACGCAACGAACAAGTCACCCAGGGACACGGGCAGACAATCGCCGAGTCTGTCATGCGTCAACCTGTTATATACACAGTTTTGAAAGGAAAAATTTGTATGTGTTAAAATATTATTATATTAAATTAAAATATCAAATTTCCTCAAGGTATATGTAAACATGGGATGTATCACAGCTTGTTTATTTTAGGCATATGCATTGTGATGCTGTCTGCTTTTTGGTTAGTTTTAGCTGGCTCAATTGTCTATTCTGCGTAACTGAGGTTCCGTTTTGCACAAAATATCACCCTATTAAATATATTTATGTTTAATCAATGAAAACCATATAAAATGTATTATTTCTTCGCGGTAAATGTAAAACATGGGCTGTATCACTGCTGTATGTACAAAGTTGCAGTCTGCTTTTATGTTAATTTTAGCTCGTTTAGTTGTATTTTCTGCATCACTAGAGTACCGTTTAGCTCAAAATACATCACCCTGTTAATTAATCCACAGTAAAATGCTGTAAAGAAGTTGATGCTACTTGCTCTCTGTGATATACAGGATGATTTGTAGGGTACGAGATACCTTTCTGGTGCAGACTATGGGTGCCTTGGGTGTTGAGGGTTGAAACATTGATTAATAATTCTTCTCCATTTTTCTCTGAGGCCGTAAGGGCGATTCGTTATCGGAGGGCAATTTTGGAGGCTGATTATACTCTGCATTACCAAGGTTGTGGCTGTCAGCTGTGGCGGGGGAGGGGTAGGAGGTGGTACTGTCTTTACTAGGCGAGATGCGGGTCTGCGACTGTTGGCAGCTGCGATGCAGGTGGTATTTTGAGGTGTAGGTCCCTTCTTCTGTTACAGTTCCCCCCCCCCCCCCCCTTTTAACGGAGAGGAGGGAGATAAGCAATAAAGTGATCTACTACACAGTTTTTACAATGAAGTACGCCAGTCAAGCTGTGGGTTAGATACCATGGTTTTATTCTGTATAAAATTGACACACTGTCCAAGTCTGTATGCAGCAAGTTAAATGCCTTAAGGGCGGGATCAAATACCATCGTTACCAGATGCGTAAACCCACTGACGATCATGATAGTTGAGGATGTTAGGCATCTGGCACACAATTACTCAAGATGTTCCATGAACGATGAATGCCGGCACTTAGCTATTTGTGGCTCCTGCTGGGGTCATTCCGATGGCAGGTCAGCTGGGTGGCCCTTCACGGGCTCTCTGCTGGGTATCATCGTGTGGCATCTTCTTTCAGGACTGAATCTCTTCGACAGTATGATGGTCTCTGCTGGCTGCTTCCTTCGGGGCTGGATCCCTTCGGCGCCATAGTGATCTCTGCTGGTGACTTCCTTCAGGGCTGGAGTAAGGGCTTCAGGAGGCAACCTATCCCTTGAAGTCGCTGGCATCAACTGGTGTTTGGATGGCGCATCACAGCATCAAGCTTCACATGCCGCCACCACAAGCGCAGAGTGCAACCCCTTCCTTACTCCACCACTGCATGGCCGTGTATGCTCGGTACTGGGCCGGCCGGCCTCGCGGAAATGTGCCTTACGGAGCTACTAGGATGCTGTGGGTTGCATTACTGCCCACTCAGGTACGGAACATACGGACTCGTGTGCACTCTCATAGGGAGTGCTGGTTTAAGATGACGGGGTATGACAGTTGCGCTGTTAAAAGGAAAAACCCTCCTATCTTATTGGACTGGAAACTCTGTTCCTGAGTTTAAAAGTAATTTCATGAAATTTCTGCTTCTTACACAAGAGGTCTTATGGTGAGTTTAAATTAAAAACCATAGTTACATTGGCAAGAAATATATCTACAATTCGACTAATGACATAGGTTTCCTAAACTTAACACATAATAACGGCATGGGCCTTGTGCAAAGTTAAGTGAGGTCTCTTTTCTAGTCAGTGCTGCACACTCACGCAGTTCATTACACTGGTACCGGCATCAGATCGTTGAGGCACTCAATGTCCGGCCCTATATACTAGTGCCGGGGAGGCTCGTAGCACTTATGGTCTGCATCAGGCCGGGCTCCCCGTCATGGTTCTCTCAGCTGGCGACACAGGTCAAAACAGACTTATCTCAGGCCACACAGAGTCTGTCACTGGACTGACCGGCTTGTCCACTGAAACTGATATGGTCTGTGTGCCAGGGACGTTCTCAGAAGAAGCCGGGCCGATCTCAGTCTTGGTAACTACGCCAAGGATGAATATGACTGGCCTTGATCATTTCCATCTTCTGATTAAGAAACATCTCACTCCACTCTGGGACCTGGGCAGCATGCGTGAGAATGACCCCTTTGTCATCCTCTCATCCTAGTGTCCTGGGGCCAACTCCAGACCGCTGCGGGCTCTCTTCATTGGGTTGGCTGCGGACCCCCGGTACTTTCTCACTTTTTCCATACTCGTTTGGTTTGGTTCTCCATCGATGTTCAGTCGTAAGGGGCGCCTTGGTGTTGCCTCATACGTGCTGCTCGTTTCTTTCCCCACTCTCTCTCTCTCTCTCTTCCCTTCTCGTCCTTGCAATACTCCATGTTGTAGCTTTTGTGCTATACATGTGTCTTCCACCTTCTCCAACAACAGGCTAGGCTTAATAATCAGATTTATTCTATCAAGGGCAGCTAAAACTGTGCAACAGAAAATCTCATTTACCAGCTACAGTGCGTTCACTACAATGCACAGTACATTGGCCTTACTAACACCACTCTCAGATAGAGAATGAATGGTCATAGAATGGACATCAAACCAACAAGAGATAGCTGGGGTAAATGTAAATTTATGGAGAAGTCAGTTACAGCACATGCAGCATCTCACAACCAGAAATTTGACACTTGTTACACAAACAGAGTGGCGAGGGCCCTACCACCTTCTAATAATAGTGCAGAACTGCGACTTTGGGAACTGGCCCACCAATACATCACCAAATACAGACAGAGACATGGCTTAGACATAAGATAACCCATCCAACACATTTAAACTTTCCTGTCTCACCTCAGTTTGCCACCTGGTAATTAGGTTCACTGTTTGCCAACCACTGCTCAACAGCCTGCAGTGTGCCACCACTCCCTGCATGATGATGCTGGCCTAGCCAGCGAAACATAGTGACTGCATATCAGTATGGAAAATTTGTTCGTCCGACTTTTGTTTCTGTATGTTTATCCAAGAGTATCACCCTGCAAGTACTTGTACACTGAGTCCACTTTTTACAATGTAAAACCCAGTAACAAGTATGCTCTTAGCGTACAAAAACCAGTCAGTTCGCTAAGTGAGCGGACTCACTCTGAGAATACTCCTCGCCCATCTGCGGGGGGTACTCCTCGTCCCAGTCGACAATGTCATCATCCAGCAGCACAACCACGTGGCACTCCCGATCACCACGCTGGGCCGAGATCACCATCAGGGGCAGGATCAGATCTTCCAGGAACACCTCAAACTGGCAGCGAGCCCCTTCATTTGACAGCTCGTGCAGCAGGCCTCCTGTACAGGCCACAATATTGCTTATTGCACTGCCTCGACCCTCAACACTGCCTCCACCCTCAGCACTGCCTCCACCCTTCAAACACACTGACAATATTACCACTTGTAGTAAACACACACCTCTATTGGATGCACATGCCATAGAATATGAACACCAGAACTGTGTACCTATACACTCTGTGGTAATAATATAGTATAGCAGAACAGTGTGTCCACCAATATATTACAAATTAACTCAGACTTTAATTCTCCAGAATAGTCGCTGTATGTCAGGTGTAAATTTGTGAAATGATTCAGCTGTGTACATTTTCTCATTTCTTATACACATTAAACACAGTACATCAACTATATCTGAAATACACTTGTAGGCAGCAGTCTCGCACAAATAGCAAACAACTTAACACACAAATTAGACACAAGAAGTTTCTTAAATTTAATAAATTCAAAAACTTTTAAAAAGTAAAAACATTTTATGCTTCCAAAAAGTTTCTCATTGTGCTGAACTACAAAACACATCCAATTAAATTTCACTTGCTGTATTTGAATGCAAATGCAGTATTTAAGTTTGTGTCCAGCAGCTAGTGTAAACATCAGCTAAAGAACACATTAAACTCTCGATTCTAAAATTTCTCACGATTACCAGGAAAAAGGTCGTCACTATTAAGGGCCATTGGAAAAACCTTCTCAAAATTGCTTCATGGTCCCCAAAAACATTTTTTGAGAAGGATGCTTTTCAAGACATCTTAGAAATGAGAGTTAACTATCCTAGGGCACTATAGGGCTTTTAATACTGCCTTTTGTGTGTCGGGACTTGTAAATGAAATTTCATAAAATGTGACTAAAATTAAATATGTTGCACATCCGTAGGCATTAAAAATAGGAAGAAAAAATATATCCCAGTCAACTACACTATACACACATATAATATTTGAGTTGATTATGGTTCGGGAAAAGATAGTTTCATCAAGGCACAATGGAACACTTTCAACTCAGATGGATGTGGAAATAACCAATTTTATATTTATTGAAAATATTTAGTGCAATCATGTCTGGACTTCTTCTTGTTAATTTTGCCCTTGTCAGCTCAGCCATGCATCTTGAAGTGTCCTTAAAAGAAATTTTCACTAAACATCCATCTCAATTACAGATAAACAAACTGTGCTCAGGACACATCTGCCCATCACAAACTATGAAAACATTCTGTACAAATGTTTGGTTATTTGTAGTGTTTAGTGGCGGTTCAAACTGGCAGTTTGAACATCTATAACTGCTGGATTAATAAACTGCAAGACTTCAAACATACTGGAATACAAAATAATACATTTTAAAACACAAATATTTCTTGTTCTTTTCTCTTATACATGACACACAACATCTATTTAAACAATGGGATGAATGACTTTGTTTCACCTGGGAACAAGTCTAACAGTCTGAGAGCAACGGAGTTTTAATGTTGACACGCAACGAGACGTTATAGGCCGTTCACAGTACAGTGAGCCCTTTTGAAACCCTAGTAACTTTTTTCCTGCAACCAATTTATATCTTTCTACCACTTGCTAATGTAAACCCTGCCATGTGAGTAATAAACACAGTGTATAAATTCACTATGCCGAAAACCAAAAGTCCGAGGCCACAATGAAATGTATTTATTGGTTTTATGTCTGTTGAAACAGCTTCAAAAAGTGCTCACTTTACCGTGAATGGCCTACATGAACTTTTACTGTTTACCCCAGCAAGAATGGACGTTCCAGCCAAACATTGTATTATTCACCGGCCACAGAAAAGGCACCAAGTATCACTGCACGCCGCTAGATGACTACCGCATTCGTACCAAACATTATCAACACACTTAGGCACTGCTGCTATATCTGGGCAACACACATGCGTAGGGAGTAGTACAAGTTGAAGTTATTTTAATAGCTCTCCTCTACCCCACCATTGTTAGCTCAGGACCAGGTCGCCTCTACCTGGATGATGTAGGGTTAAGTTACCCCTAAGATCTTGCCAGCATTAGGAGGTAGTGCAGCACCACTTGTTTATTTCCTGTCAAAAGGAATAAACAAAATTTATCTGACTCAAGGGTATCCCTTTCCTGTAGATGTAGAACCTCTCCCAGTGTACCTCACACCTCCCAGGGGATTGCAGGTGACCGGGGAAGTAACTCATACGAGTCAAACTGCCAGACTACCCACACACACTAGCGTCGGCCAAACTTTCCGCACACTACGGTGGGCAGAACGGTACTCTGTCTGCAGGACCAGCTTGTCGATTCGGTGCTTGCCCTCTCCACCATGTTTAGGCGCCGGAGGGGTCGTTCCCTGAGTTGGGAAGACTTGGCTTGAGACAAACACCCATGTGCAGGGACTGAGGCCAGACTCGCAGTGCTCACAGCGTTTAGGCGCCAGGCACTGTGATAGGGTGTCCGTTAAGTCTGCAGACATTCCACGAGTTCTACACCAAGTAGGTCTAAATTCTCCCTGCAATCATCTCACTGGCTTGTGAAAGTGTGTTCTAGTTCCAATGACTTTCTCCCGTCAAAGTGGTATATCTGAGAGAAAGTAAAACAGGTGCTAACTGCCACTGAGCGCTTGCAGAAGCTTATTCCCTCCCTCATCACCATGCTCAAACAGCTCTCGCCCAAGGTTCAAGCACAGGTATTGCACAAATTACAGATTCCCATCACACTGGAGATCCCCAAGGACCTATTCAAGGCACCTACACACCTGAACAGGGATTGCTAAGTATTTGATCCATCCGGATCAGTCTTGGGAAGCACCAACCTCCAGCTTGACGCGTGACAGACCCGGCTGATTGGCTGCCCTTGTCTCTGGGTTTCTTATGTGACGCTAGGTTAGTCGCGTATCTGAGTAGTTACTCGTCTCGGGGCACTGGACTGGTGCCCAACCAAGTCGACTTGGTACAAAGTCTGGCTCAGTTAGTTTCACCCTGCATGGTGCAGGCTTAGGTGGTGGTACAGCAGGACGTTGTGTCTGTCCTGCGGGTTGTTTAACTGCCCTTGTTCCTACGGCCTGGATGACGCTTGACTGATGGATAGGGTTTGCATGTGAGGTGCTGGGTGTTGGTTCTGGTGTGCTGGTGGACCTTTTGCAGAACAGTAGTTCCTGTACTATAGGATGGTATTCTTCTGCAACATGGATCAGTGGCTCAAAAAGGTCGACAGCGGTGACGGTGGGTACTGGTACAGTGAGCCGTCGCGTAGCAAGGCAGCCTTTCAAGCTTACTCAGTAGCCAGAACCCACTGCGAAGGAAGAGAAGCTCTTGTGGATTCTTAGAGATAGCTCTCGCCTTTTTAACATTTCTCTCAAACACACCCCTACGGGAATAAGGCAAACGGCTCTAATCTTAAGATCGGGTCTGCAGGAGATAGGTAGTCGACGTGTTAAGAGTCCAAATGTAGGTGCCAACTGCTGCCGCCAACACCGCACCTCACTCTTGACTTCCCCACCGGAGATGAGGAAGACTTGAGCTGCAAAGTGTTGGTTGCAAGAACTACACGTTGTTGACTCAATGGGGTTGGTCTCCCCTGCACCAGAGTGCCCTCTTGGCCCCACAACGTGAGCGGTGAGAGTAGTCCACCCCAGCCTGCAAGTCGATCCCACCAGGAGCGTACCGTACCTAGTGTCATGGCTCTACCGTTCTTCCCACCTGGATACAAGGAACGGGTGAGGTGAGTGTCCAGTGGTCACTGGTTTCCCCAGGCTCAAAGATGTTCCCCTCCTCGGCACCTCGAAATGAACTGTGAGGCAGGGGCAACTTCAAGCTGGCAAGCCAACTTCCAGGGGATGGTATCCTAGTGTCATAGCTCTACCGTTCACTGCACGGGGCAGAGAATGGGTGGCCTTCCAAGGACGTTTCTGGTGTGTTGTAAGTGTGAGTTTGGAACAAGAAAACCCGGTCTCCTGCTGGCTCCGTCAGCTCCGATAATGACAAGAGGAAGGAGGTCGGCGTGATAATCAAAAGATAGGGTAAGATCAGTATTTATTTACAGAGAAGGAAATAAACAAAGAAGGTGGAAATACTACCTCTTAATCCACACGGGCTTGGCAGAAGGTAAACACCCTAGCGTTAACAGGGGTAGGCACCCTGTGCAAAGCTATAGGAAGAGGCAGTAGCTGGTGCATGTAGCTTTAGTAATTCATTGGAGCGAGTTCTACTCTCTGTCTGTAAGGGACTGAACGTGTCTCAGTGTGCTGCTGGTGTAGCCATTAGGTCTTACTTCGGTGTAGGTTGGAGAGGATCTTCGGCTCCACGAGGCAGCAATGAAATTTACTAGAGAGGTAACCTCTGCCTCTGCACCAATTGCTTGAGCAGTGAGAACCCAGGACAGGAGTCAGAAGACTATGATCGAGAACTGATGATCCGGAGGCCGGGACACATCCCTTTTTATACTCCTCGGCCATCCCTTTTTTCACTGGCATAGGGCGTCTGGAGAGGGGGTTAGCAGGTGCAAGCCCAGCACCTAGATCCTTGGTGCGAGCGGCATAGTAGAGAGTGGTGGGATCTAGGCACCTTACTTGTGGCGGCACCCCGTGGCATACTGCTGTGCTCGTCACGGGCCTCTTGCATGGTCCCGGTCATCAGCCCCAAACCGGTAGATACAACAATCTTGTAGGTGGCAGCTGTGGTAACTCAACTCTGTAGACAACTGCCAGGGATGCAGTTGCACTGATAAGTAGCGGTCGTTTATTAATATTGTGAAAGAAAATATGCATCAAGCTTCAGACTGGAATCAGTTGCTCCGACCCAGACAGCTCACTCCAGTTTCGAGCGCCAGACTACTAAACCACCTGTAGCTCACAAACGCCCGACAGAGACAAGCCAGATCCAACTATTGTCTGAGGTTACGCGTCACCCAGGTTTACCCGTATTCCCGTCAGAATACAATCCTTAAAGCAGATCACTCTAGTCGAAACCAATTTTGAACCCTGCCACAAAGCTACCAGGCCAGTCCTCTACACTGGATGTGCACTAGTACCACATAGGGAGTAAGGAAGTAACCCGTACATTTCTGCTAAAAAGGGTGCGCCTGACTTAGCACCCGACAAATCCCTCTCTCCTTAACATAGTGAACACCAGTCAGCCCTAAGCATCATGGGTCAAAAATATAATATAGGTGTCAAACTGAATTCGCCAGTAACTATTTTTTAACATACATTCTGAGCATAATTTACAAGTAAAATAAACAAGAAAATGTACTTGAATAGCAAAAATGTTTATTTGGAGACAATTATTACTTCCCTTTTAAATCAAAACAAAATACTGTTGTTCTCAGCATTCTCAGTTTGCACACAAACATTTCTAAAAATAACAACAAATTCAAAACAATCCATGAAAATTAATAGAATGATACATTTCACATGCTGCACCCTCCTTTTGACACAATGGTTGATATCCACAATACTCATTAATATACTATGAATCCCAGTTAAGAAGTTCCCACTTAAGAAATTTTCCTGCTTAATAAGTTGAATAATTATGCACATGTGTAATTTGACCCTTTTTAAGAAGTTTTCCTAGTTAATAAGCATAATTCTTTCAGTCCCTTCAGAAACGTCTTAAAAGAGTTTTACTGTATTTCAGCTCATTTAAAAAAATCTTTGTTAATTAGGTTTAACAGCTACAAGTTTCGTATTTAAGATATATAGCTACATTTAATCATAAAAAACTACCAAAACCAACAAACATAGCTGGCAATGAATATTCAAGATCTCATGGTCAATGTGAGGTAACCAGTAGACCCTTGATTTTATGAGTATGGATTTTACAAGGATAAAGATGTTACGAAGATATTCTTGGAAACGGTCAAAAATATTTTAAAAAATTAAGAAAAAAATTTATTAGCAGAAATGGAAAATAAATAGTCAAAATTGTTTCAAATATATTTTCACTAGCTACAAAATACATACAAGTGTATTACTAACATTTAACTTATTTGGTGTGCCACAATATTAAAAAAAACTAATTCAAAACTTGGTAAAAATTGGTTAATAACTGTGGTTAAGGTAGTTTAACATGAGGGTCTTTGTAATACAATGTGTGCAAAATGAGAGTAAATGCTGGAGCAGCGCAGGCCATGACAAGCTGCAGCTAAGGGTCCCTTTCCCACTACTTGGTCAACTATGACAGAGACGGTATTAGAAGAGCACAATGGTTGCTAGATAACCATGTCCCACCTTGTCGGCCATTGAAGAGGAGCAAACCAGATCACTCATGTAAATGCCAAGTATCACGCGAGGACAGCTGAAGCTTATACTGCCAAGATTGATGCTTTACATTGCAAACTGGCTCCATAGGAATGGACACTGATCACACTTTGAGGTTGTACATATAAGAAAATTGTCGCCTTTGCCATATGTCTAAGGCAAATAAATATCATTAAAATTTGTTTCTTCACAGTCTACAATGATTAATAGTTCAGAACCACATCTTCTGATTTCACTGTGAGATTTCACATGTGCTTGCCATGAGCTACACAGCATCTGTAGTTGATGCTTACATATTAATTGCCAAAAAAGGGATGTTGTATATGCCCTTCCATGAAATCTGTTAATTCAGAAGATGTGTAGCTATTGAATTACATATTTCAATAACATATTTTACTTAATTTCCTGCATGAAAGCTTTTAAAACTGTTTTTGCACTCAAACCTGCATGCCACTAAATATTTGAATATTTTTTACAACAAGGCGAGGTCAAGTGTATGCATCTGGGAAATAATTTAATGTTATTTCAAGAATTGAATTACATTAATAATTCATATTGACATGTGATGCATTCCTGTACATTTAAGATACACACTCTACTTTATGACTTTGTCCCATCTTTGGGCACGCTGTTCATAATGGGACAGGCCATGAACCCTAAACAGTACTGAAGAGGTAGGACACGTGGCTACAGGATACATTGGCGCCGTCAAGAGTTACTACAGACACATGATCCTAGCTTGTACTGTTCACCCAGACTCTTCCAGAAACATCACGCCAGCATCCCTCCTGCAGCAAGATTGTAGTACTGACAGAGCTGCCGGCTCCCTCCAACAAAGGTCACGCTAGTGCCACAGAGGAAATAAGGGATGAAAGCTCCGCTCCAGCATCCTAGAATTCTCAATCCCTGCGAACAAGGCTAACACCCCCGCACTCTGCACGCGAGCTCTTATCTGGCATTAGTATAAAAGGCCTGGCATGGCCAACGTTCTTGAGTCTCAGCTCCTTTGCCCCCTTCGGGGCTGGAGGCAGCCACCACCGGGACTCGCTTGCTATAAGTCTGTGCTTCTCCACCACCTTATTCAGGGCTGGAGGTAGCCATCAGGGTGCATGACCACTGGTCCGCCGGAGATTCCACTGCCTCTTTTGGGGCTGGAATTACAGCCAGTAGGAAAACTCTCTGACCAGAAGCTCACTACTTTTTCAGCAGCCGCTGAAGACACCACCATCTGCCGTAATTGCAGATATCCCACCATAAGAGGTTCCTGAAGACTTCGCTATGTCCATCAATACCCCTGGTATCCACTCCAGTCCCTGGTAAAGTCACTACGAAGTCCCTTCTGAACTTCCATTGCCACACCAGACAGTGTTAAGATTGATGTCAATACCCTTCTGGTAGAAGTCCACCCTTAAGTTCCTTCAGAACACCTCTGATAAAAATCAATAACATTACTAACCAGTACTTCAATAATAAAAACGTGTATTCAATCTATTCTCATTAGGCTGATTTTATTGGAAGTCCTATGTAACCTAACCAAACAGAGGTCAAACCAGCAGAAGCGAATGTAAAGTTAACCACCCACACACAAAAAGGCCACTCGAGCTCTGCCACACTGGTAGTCCTTTGACGGAACCAAAAAGACTTAGGTACACATCCACCAGGTGAATTGAACAGGGTTGGTCGTTCCATACTCCACCGCTGCTTCTTTTGGGATTGGAACGAAGCTGGAATTGTTGAACGTTGTAGGTCCCTGTGACGTATTCTGCTAGGCTTTAAGGGGTATGTGAGGTGAATTGCATCTGATACGTTGCAGTAGCAATGTGTTAATTGTATAACCGTCCGGTCACGTTAACATACACTTGGGTTGTGGGGTTTTATGCCCACTATAACCGTACACTTTATACCGTGACCATTCTGGTCGTGCTTTTATGTTTCGCGGTCCTAAATACCCTTAAAAGAAATTAAGAATAAGCAGGTGCCACTTATTGTGCCATCCAGCACGGACATACACACTGTGGGTAAGCCTTATTGTAGCGCTGCTATATTTGATTTATGCGCTCCTGTGATAAATGAGGCAGGGGATACACATAGTGAGGAGCGTCTGTCTTGTTCTCACCGCCCAGTTCGAAGTACTCACTTCCTGTGTGGGCTCTCAAGTACTGTACGTTGGATACAAGACACAAGCGCAAAGGTTACTTTACGCGCATTAGCATGTATGCCGGCTAGGCATGGACTCTGCCACATTAAGAAAAGGGCATTGTAAGAGGGGCTTGCAAGTGTTGGCTCTGGGATTCGAACCTGGGACCTTCGACGTTAATCGTAATCCGAAGCGAGAGGCAAGTGTGTGAGTAGTCTTTGTTTAGACCATGGAGGAGGATGACGACCAACGGGATGCCAGTATTGCAAAGGACATTTGAAAAATTTCAAAACAAATAGGATTTAATCATGTGTTGGGGCTTTGCCTTTGTATAACAATGGTCTGGTAGGCTTCCTGACAGGTACAAAGTCTAGGATGGTCAGCACTATAGGTTTCCGACACTGTATCTTATTCACTTCTAGCCGTGTTGCTCCTCGCTGTGTAGTCTGGCTGACTACAGAGGGTGACCGCTGAAAAGCAGCAAGCATTGGCTGCAGTGGAATGGAGCAGAAGAAATCCTCAAAGTAGTACGATGGTATTTGATTGGGAAGGTAGATTAGCAGAATAGAGTCCTAATAGTGTGTCCCTGTATTGGTTTATGGCTAGATGTATTAAGTGCGGACCTTTGGGTAATAGAGAAGGAGGCTCAAATAGTGGTGTAGGTTTGTCTAGGTTACAGCTTACGCCCCCCATTGAGCACCACAAGTTGATGCCCGTCCCTCTGGGCAATCTAATATTAAATAGAATAAAAGGAATGGTACCTGTGAGGTAAGTATACCCTATGTTGGATGCCACAAGTTGATGCGTCTACTGTGGGCATAACCCCTTACATACACAACTGGGGCATGGCTGGCTTATCGATGGCCTAGTCTGAACTATTGCGGTTAGTGCCCCACGCTGGTGACACTAATGGATACCGCACTGAGGCACCTCAATAAAACAGGATCAACTTATGAGAGGGGAGTCATAGAGAGCAAGGACCCTGCTGCCGCTGGAGATCCAACACTAGTCCTTACTTAACCAGCACCGGTTAAGGTAGGGTTCCCCATGCTGGGATTAAATTTCTGATTAAGGGAGCTTGCAAACGTACTTCCAGGACTGGAAATTGGAGATTGCAACCCCTACGACAAATATTTTGGTCAATAGGAAGATCTAGTTTTAGGCAAGAAACAGATTTCAACATTCGTGAGGCCAGTGTGGCGAGGAGTATATCCAGGAATTTTAAGAATGCTTAGGCAAAATCCCTGTGTAGAGGGTAGGTCGAGTGCGTTTGTGTATTGGTAAAAATCAGAGGTCACATTTACCCCACATTTCCGAGATGTTACCTTTTGAAAGCGAGGTAGCTGAACACTCCTCCTCGCCAGCTGGCTCGTGAAGACGGTCAGCAGTGGTACAGTGGCTGACGCTGATTGCAGTGAAGTGGTACTGGAGCTACTGGGTGGTTCCTGGATTGGAGTAGGAGGGTTTACTGTGGGAGGGTTAGTTATCCAATGGTGGCGAGACCTAGGAGAGTCTCCGAAATGTACGACTAAGAGGTGTTCAAGATGTGAGCTGCCTGGTTCTTATGTAGGTGGTAAAACAAAGGATTGTTGTATGTTACCTCATGAGAAGGTCGATTTGCTAACTCGTATTATACTAATTCTTTTAATATTAATTATTTTATTTCAATTTTTTACTGCCTTTCCTTGTGTAAGGTATAATAAAAAATACTCACTCAGAATGCATAAGATGAAGTTGGTTATTAGCTACGACCCTACCATCTACTTCTAGACACACTGGTTTTCAAAGTTATATCTTGCTCTGTTGTTCTGTGTCCAGCCATTACCCAGCGATGGAACAGAGTTTCGGATATAAAACTTTCTTCATACAGTAGCGCCTAGGTGTGGTATCCACCGTGGGTCAGGTGGCCAAAATAGCTGATCCTCACCTGGCCGTTCACCAGCGATGTTGGAGTAGGAAACTATCTTACTCTCTTGATTCGACAAGTGGAGGAGTTCCTATGGTGATTTGGGCACTTCCGAAGAACTGCCGGCTGGCAGATATCGGTTGTTTGTATCTGCCTTTGTGGCTTTGATACTCGGCAGCTGGCTTTACCTTAGAGCAAGAGCAATGCAAATTCTTATGATTAACTTAAGGGTCTAAGAGGGGTTTCAAAGCTAAGATATTAAGAATAAAATTAGAGTTGTTCCGATACCGATACTAAGTATTGGTATCGGTCTGATACATTGCCTTTTACCTATGTATCTGCATCGGGTATGGTATCGGGCCGATACTTTAATATCAGTTGTAGACAATGAAGTCAGTTTATTACTATCTTTAGACACAAAAATTACCATATTTCGGTGTGTATATGCTGCACATTAAAAAAAAAGAAAAATAAGTACAAATAAATTGGGTTACTCACCCAAGACTCAGTAATTTGGGCCACCCTCAGTTCAGTCCCAGCTTGCAAAGGCCGGACGGTGGTAACACAGTGTGTCCAGAACCACACACTAGGCCGCCTAAATACCAGCTTCTTCTCGACAGCTTACAACACAGTTTAAATGCCTTATGCCCAGCAGGGTAGTATCAGTAAAAGTCACAGTAGGGCTCTGGGGGCTGCAGTGAGAGAAATTAGTAATTTAACGGCAGTAGAAACTACCCAAGGTAAACCTTTATTTGAACCGCCAATAAAGTTACCCACTAAAGAACATCCGACCAGTGAGGCCATTCGTTAGACATGGGAGGCTCTGCTGGGTCTGGACTGGCTCTGGCATAGGACAGAATTACCAGAGCCTCTGCAGCCGAGTATTTCCCCTGACACAAGCACCGCCTCTTCACACATCACAGAGACAGCCACGACACGACTGTCACCTGCAGAGTGAGCACGGCGGCAGTAAAGATCATCCTGCTTCACATCAAAAAGGTACTAAAAAGACATAGGGTAGTAACTGTAACACCAGATTTTTTACCTCCTCGTCAACCTACCAGACCCACTCTACATAACAGCCGGGCACCTAAGGTCCCTGCCTAGTCCCCCAGATGCTCCCTGTGAAACTGGCTTCACGTTACTTGACGTTGTTAAAAGTGAACAGAAACAAGGTATCCTACCACCAGGAAACCTGAAGCATAACACTTTTTAACAATGGTGATTAGACGACTTTAGTTACATCCTCCTATGTATAGTTTTGCTTCTGAATCTCGAAGTTAGCATAACCCTTTGTGCTGACATGTGATGAGATTGTTTTATCTACTGTGTAGATTGTTTCATTCACCAGCCCACCGTAACTATGCATATAGGCAAAGAGTTCTTTTATCCACTGCTAGATAGAACTACTAATAGGATTTTTGGATTTTTGTTTGTCTCTGGTTCCCATCCTCCAGCAGGCAGGTCACGTCAAGTTAGCAGTCATACCTTCACTACCTCCCGCTCAGCGACCACCCCTTGCCCTCAAGACACCAGCCCAGCTTAGTAGTCCCAGTGCAGTGTCCGTATTTTAGAGTCACGTCGCCACACACGGAAATCCACAGACAACAATGGAAAGGGAAATTGTATAGCTGTTCACTCTGCTACGCACCCCTTAGAACCAGCTATTTTACACCTGTCGCCTCTGCCGGTCCTTAACTTACTGTTAGTTTCCCGGCAATAGCTTGTGCCGACACAGGAGTTAAGAGTACGTCATTACTTGTATTTCCCGTCAAACGGAAATAAATGTGCGCCAGCTCAATCCTTGGGTACAGCATTCCTGTAGACTAAGCACCTTGCTCCAGTCGACTCGTCATGGGAAGGAAACGTAGGTGATCCTGGGATCTCCTCTCCTCTGCAACCTGCCCAGGGCTCATTCTCCACTTCAGCAGCCCGAGGCAGGGCTCGAAACTCCACATTCCGCTAACCACTTGAAGAAGGCCGCCAGCACTCCTCGTCCACGGTAATCTCCTCTACCTCTACTTCCCTTGACTCGAGTGGTAGCAGGTCGTAGCGTGATACCGTCACCTGGATAATGCCCCGCTAATAACTCATGCTGTCAATAGCGTACATTTGTATTTGGCTTAGCCTTTAATTATATTTATAATTAATTAATTATGTTATTAATTTTCCCCCCAGGCTTGCCTTCGTCTGTTGAATATTATTATTAATCTATTCCTACATAGTTTATTGTCAGGAGTGAAGTTATTTAGCATTTAGCTTGTATCTCGTTATTTGGGACATACTTCTTTTCACATTGTAATAAATATTACGATTTATTTTAAACCAGCATTGTTGTATACCTTAATTGTTAGATACCTTACGTAATTTATGTTTAAATTTCAATGTGTTGTATTTTAACTTGGTTCTGATCAATTGCATAGTCACTTAAATTATTCCCTTCTTGACCGGCAGTGCAGTGAGCTGAATATCTTAAGGAGAAGAAGCCTGATAAAGGCCCACTCCCTAAGGCTTCGGTGCACCCGCCACCATCAAGGACAGTAGGTCTAGTTGCGAGGGTTGACTAGTCAACAGCAGGTCCACGGGTGTAACTGGAAATTACGCCCCATCCTGAACTGTCCCCTACCAAGCTCGTAGCCAGTCCTTTTTCTGAGCTGCTTTCTTATTCTTTCTCAATGCGTAGATAACACAGAGAATTAGGAAGCCATCAGAGGAGATACGAAAGGCATGCCGCTACTACCCAAGCCCGTTTAAACCAATTAGTGCAGGATTCAAATCCCAGTTCATTAACCCCACCAGAACCTGCCTACGAAACCCTGGACTATAGCGTGATTATCCCTCCGGATTGCGATACCCTGCTGAAACAGTAGTTAGGGTGGTGTCCCCCAGAAGATATGGCCAAGCTTGAAGAAACTAGGTCAGGTGGCACAGATTCACACCCCTACATATAGTGTGTTAGACCTGTCAAGCCGTACGTACGCCTACCCTCTGAATGGACCAGTATAGTTAAGTAGTCATCCGGTAAAGCCATTCGGGTTCGACACCCAGAAACTGAGACACTCCCCGGTTACTTTACAGTGAAATTGGCTTTGGGAATATTCATACGGGTTGGCATCCCCATCAAACCCTCTTCTGGTACTACTGTCACAAAGATCCCCGCCAATTTTGCACCCGATCGACAGCCGACGAGGCCGTGGCGGATTAACCCAGTAAGTCCCAGTCAGATCGCCATCATAACAGCCATTCATTTTCGTATCTCCGACTAGGCATTCACCTCATCGCAACAGCTGGCATGTTGGTTAATGATGACTATCGTGGTCAAGCGGATAAGGCTGCCTGGGAGGGACAGCTTGGCCCTACGAATAATCTTGGGGTTGAACTCCCCTCCGCTTAGTCAAGCCCATGAGGGCAGCCGAAACTCAAACCAATTGCAAAGCATACCGCAATGGCAACGAAAAGCGAAAAAAACTTGACCACTAGAGAATAGTGAAGGGACCACCTCACCCTTCATCCCTCTCATGGCAAGAAGTGCTACCACGCATCAACCTTTATCGCAAATAGAGTATCTCGAATACAGGAAAGCAAAGTAGTGCATCAGTGGCGACATGTACCATCACAAGACAACCCTGCAGATTGTGCCTCGAGAGGCTTTATGTCAAGTCAGTTGGTCAGTCATGACCTTTGTTGGAGTGGTAAATCATGGCTTGTTGAATAGTTGAATAGGAAGATGCCTGGCCAGGAGGTTAGTTACTCAGACTCTAGTTCCCCAGAGTATCAAGAAGAATTGAAGCTTTTGAGTCTAACAGCCTCAGCTGCGCAGACCACGTGGATAGAGAGATTTAGTTCTTTATCATGGCTGCGACAAGTATTAGTGTTTGTGCTGTGCATCATTTCAAATGTCAGGCATCCATCAAACCACTACTGTGACCCCTTAACATCAACAGAGCTCAAAACAGCAGAAGTTCGTTTTGTACACCAAGTGCAACAAGATGTTTTCAAGATGGAGATAGACTGATTACAGAAGGGAAAGGAAGGCTTCCCACAGGTCAGATATATCAAACCAACCCTTTCTTCGATCCTCAAGGCCTAATTAGAGTTGGTAGACGAATCGAAAACTCGAGGTTGTCATTCAATGAAAAACATCCAATCCTGTTACCCAATAAGTGTCACCTCACTAATCTGGTCATTGATTACTACCATGCCTGGTCCCTGCATGCAGGTGTCAGCACTGTGCATTCTATCATCAGACACAGGTATTGTATTTTGACAGGCATGATATGATCAAGAATTTTAAAATGTGTGAGGTGAGTACACTTTAAGAAGTCACCTGTCCAGCCCGATAATGGCCATTTTGCCAACTAACAGGGTTCAGAGCACAAGGGCATTCCAGACTGTGGGAGTGGATTATGGAGGCCCATTTCATATCAAACAATCTCATCTTCGGAAGGCACGTGTATTGAATGCATACCTGTGTTTGATTGTATGTTTCGTTACAAAGGCTGTACATCTGGAGGTCGTCTCTGCACTGACTTTGACCGCATTCCTGAATGCCTTTCATTATTTCACTGCTCGTAGAGGATTATGTACAGATGTTTACAGTGATTGTGGCACTAACTTTGTTGGTGCTCACAAGCACTTTACTGAACTGGGTACATAGATAAATCCAATTCAACCCAAGTAGCAAGTAGTCTGGTAAACAATGGTATCCAGTGGTACTTCAATCCACCGCCGGTCCCTCATTTTGGTGGGCTTTGGGAGACTGGCATCAAATCAGCAAAAGGTCATGTGAAACGTGTAATAGGGCAGCAAGTATTGACCTTTGAGGAATTGACCACACTGTTCACTCAAGTAGAGGCAGTGTTGAATTCAAGATCATTATGTTCTCTTTCCACAGATCCTAATGACCTGAGTGCCCTGACTCCAGGACATTTTCTCATTGGCTGTGCGTTAGTAGCTCCACCATCTGCTGACTTAACCGAATTGCCCACAAAGTAACTCAACAGATGGTAGCTGCTAACACACACAATCTACGCAGCATTTCTGGCAACGATGGTCAAAGGAATAGCTACACACTCTCCAACAAAGAAGTAAATGGTCTCAGCAGGGGTCTACAGTAAAGGTACAAGACCTGGTATTGGTACGAGAACATCACCTTCCTCCTCTTCAGTGGCAGCTTGGTCGCATTGACACACTTCATCCAGGCATAGATGGGGTTAGTCGTGTGGCAAGTATCAAGACTCGCCAGGGAGCAATCAAGAGGGCAGTTGTGAGGCTGTGCTCTCATCCCACACAGTAACTTCTTCCTCAGTGCTGTACATAGTGTAAATAAATGTTGACAATTCTGAAATTTGTACCAAATTTGGTGGGCGGAATGTTGGGACATGTCAGTTTTATTCAAGTGGTGGTGGCCATGTTGGCGCGTCGGGGCGCGTGATTGGGTGTCCTCCCATAATAGTAACTTACTTACTCCGGTCTGAAACAGTTGCGTCCAGTCATCAAAGTAGGGAAACTAGGGTGTTCAGGATATTGCAAATGCTACATTGACCGAGTGTGGACCATCTTGGACATTTGCGCTAGTTGTTTCGTGCATTGGTACTGTGAATTCCAAATGACGAGTTTGTGAGGAGACATGTATATGCATCAGGTGTGTAATGACCTGTGAACAAGTGACTAATCACTTTTCTATGCAAGTGAGACACAACAAGCAAGTTATCCAGTGCCCCTGCAACTTAAAATGTCCGGTAGGAGCATTTTATTTCGGTTTCCTTACTGAATACATCAATATTTGTGTATATATTGGTTAGCTTCATAAGTTGACCTAAAATATTGCAATTGAGAAGTTGAGAACTTTTGTTTAACTTTTTTGTATAATACTGTCTCTATATTAATTTAAAATAAACCATAGATTTATCAAAAATACTGATATGAACTTGTCAGGCCTAATTAGATAAGTTTGAATGTTACATAAATATAGGAAATTAACCTTACTTAGCAGACCAGAAAGTCTTTCTTGTAATTGTCTTCATATTTGTGTCTGTCTAATTTGACCTATAAAACAAAATTTCAATAGGATACATTGGCTGTAGGCACATGTTGATAATCATTATATCCTAATTTATGGTATCGGAATCAAGATGGAATCGAGTGAAAGGTTTTGCAGTTGAAATCGAGAATCGGAATTGAGAAAAATTGATATTTTGACATCCCTATTTGGAATCTTCCTTCTCATGGACAAGGAGGATATTTGTGTGGCCTGATGACCTACTCCAGATGGCAGGGTTTGAAGGAGAGAGTGAAGCTGACATTACTTGCCTCTGGCTGTCTGCATGAGCTATGCTCTGCTCTCATCGCATCCATAGCCAAACTTAACCCCAGGGAACAGGCTCAAGTAATGAGGCACCTGCAGCATTCCGAGACACAGAGGAACTTGTTCACCGAGCCCGTACGCACCGGCCCGGAAGAATACCCATGATGGGTAGAAGGCCCCCTCAGCCAGCCAGATTGACCACTCACACCGGTCATTGCATACTTAGTCCCAGCTATCCTTCACCCAGCTCCTCGGCCTGCACCTCAATCCAGGCCTGCAGCACCATCACTAGTTTACTAACAACCTATTGTTGAACACAAACCCACCGAGCTCCGTTGCCCAAGTATCCCTAGTAGGGCAGTTCCCCCAAACGCAAGATTGTGTTACCTGAACCCGACTGTGCCCTGCTGGAAAGCAACCAGGCCAGTCCTGTACAATGGATGAGCACCAGTGTCCCGTCAGGATCACACACCAGCATACACGAGCACCCAGTCTAGCACCTAGACAAAAAGGACCACGCCTCTGCCACTTGTAAGTATTTCACTCCCGGATACATCACGCGTCAAACCTATCAGGTCAGGTTTAGTTTAGGGTTTAAATCCCCCTCGTCTTTGGTCGCACAGTGTAAGTATCTCCAACGTGGGGTACTCTCAACTCAGCCAGGCATTTTTGTATTGTGCACCTTGGTGCTTATCCCATCTTGAACAAACTATAGTGTGCACCAAACAATAGAGGGTAAAACTTCAGCCCTTAGTGCATTTTAATTTTCCTGCACTGCACTGACAAAGCGTAAGAATGATTCTGTGGAGTTGTCACCCACAACTGGTAAATGAGAGATTTTTCTGAACATGAATGAAGACCAAGCCATGTCATAATTCTCATTTGTAAGTGGTTGGTTACTTACTAGTCCTCTCAGTTCGTCCTTCAGACAACCAATGAGATAGTGGAGCTTCTGTATGTTACTGAGCGAAGAGTTTTGTTGCATAATGAATTTAAAAACCACTGAAAAGGAAACCCAACTCAGTCCTATTGGTAGAGAAAGTCGGCAGCAGCAACGGTGGTAAGGCTGCATGAACACATGTCTCATGTGAAATTACAGTAAACTCCAGAGTAAACTTGTTAATCAGGGCCAGAGAAAACCCGAATACTAAGCGAATTTGTATTTAAAAAACCTGGATAATCAAATTTACACATTTTTACTATTAATGGAACAGTTGATATTGACTCCGAAAATCATGATAAAACACCGTACCTATTATACATTTCAAAGCAAACACAAATCATGCATTGTATGTACAATATTTAAAGTACACGATACTTTAACTGATATTTAAGTTCCACAGAGTATAGTGAATTCATGGCGCATCAAGTATACACGGCCAGTGCCGGCGCCATGTGGGTGGCAGTGATAACCAATGCGTAGTTGTGTGTGTTGCTTTCCAAATGTGCGTCACCAAGACCCGTTCTGTAGATGGCAGAGCTAGTTGAAAGTTTAGAATGCAATGCAATAAGGACTATAACGAGACTTTAAATGAGGCAACCTGGCATTTCAACAACACAGTACAATCTGAATATAAAAAAAATAACCCTTACAATACAAAAGCAGTACCTATCGTTAACTTTTGCTGAAGCAAGGAAAACACACAAAAAAAAAGTGTGAATTCATTCATTTCAAAATTAGAGACAACCATAATGAATTTTACAAAAATGTAAGAGCACACCTCTCACTGCCTTCTCATTGTCTCCATAGGCTGAACTGAAACATCTCAGATTTCTATACATCTTTAATTACTAGGAGCTTATTTCAATTTTACCAACTTACAAACATACACAAAAGTTAACAAATTCTGAAATGTAAATTTTTTTGTAAAGATTTATACACTTGATGCATGTCGCTTAGACTAGTCAATGTAACTTGAGCGTGCGCTATATCAGGCGTGCTCTGATTATTGTTTCTGAGAGGAATTTTCTGCCAGAGACTAACTAACAGTGGTCGGGTTGGATTACGACTCAGCACAAAATCAGCCGTGGGTGGTACCGCAATATGTCTGACTACAACCTTAGCTGTAGCTTGAGGTAGGGCTGACTTATCAGGGTACTCACACACCGGTTTCCTGGGCTCTGGTGTAGAGGCAGGTCGACTAGGACCAACAGTCACCTGGGTGGTTCTGGCTGACGAGTTTCCATACAGGAAGGTACGTTATTTCTTGCTCCACTCGGTGGCTGCACTGCTTCTGAAGTAGGAGTTGGAAATGCCCAACCTGGTATCACTCCCAGTGACCAGGGCATGAAATGCACAATGCCTCTTGATGCCTAGTGAGTGTAGGGAAGTAAACAGGAATACTGGCTGAAGAGGAAGGCCTCTTTAGGTGACCTGCAGTTTGAGCTCATTCTCGAAATGTGTCTCCGCCAAGTGCAGAGGGGTTATCGGTGCACATTCGCTTAGCAGTGAGGCATGTCACATTGCTGCGCAGCGTGCCTGCGTGCTCTACGGGCAACTTCGCCCCATCAACGAGGGATAAATAGCTCGGGCCAAGTCACAACAGTGGCCTACTAACTCCATGTGACGGTAAAGTTGATTCCACGAACCTGGACAACCACGGTCACAATTATAAAATTATAATTAGAAAATTTATTATAAAAATTGTACTGCCTGCCTGAATTCTGACATGCAGTCACCATCCCCTCAACTTGAGATTGTGTTACCCACCAAACTGCGGACCCGCCAACTTAGATAAAGAAGTTGGAAAGATACCCACAAGATTGCAGCATCTCTGTGCCCAGTGACATCACAGATACCGAGCCTTGGGAGGAGGAGGTAAATCTGTCATCAGCCTCAATCAAGGGCACTAAGAAAATACGCTATGCCGCCCGCTACCAGATATAACCAACTCTCGTGTCTTTTGTTTGGCACCGGAATTCTATATTTTTTTAACACGCCATGCTCAAATTGTTTTATTATTTATAATAGTTAAAATCACCCTTTTACGCTTTGTTGATGTTGCGAAAATGACACTACAAACGCTACAGTGAACAATGCAATGACCCGGGCCGGCGATCGATAAACTGGCAAGAAGTGGTTTGTGCTGGCGAAGGATACGGGGGGGGGGGGGGGGAGGAACAACTAAGGCAGTGTCAGAAACCATTTTGGCCAATTTGTTTTTTTTTTTGTAATTTGCAATTTCGTAAGTTTTACTGCGGAACTTATTTAACACTTGCGGCAACAAATTTTTACATTACATTAAATAAATAAGAAAATAAGTTAAGCAATAACGACTTCAAAAAAATTTGTTGCTATATAAACAACGCACAACAGTTACTTGCTTTGTAAAACATGCCTAGTGTATTTTATGTACAATTATTTGTTTTAGAAAACATTCACGTATGTGTTCATTTTGTATTTTCGCTGACATCCACTGCTAAATAGAAAATACGAAATACCAAATTAGCAAATTACCAAACATGTCACCATTTTTGTATACAAAATTGGGTCACATGATCATTTTGTCAACCAAATCTGCCATTTAGTGCATGGCCTCAGACGAATCAGAGTCAGATGCGCTTCAATGGATGGAAATGGATATCTCACACAGGTCTCTGTGACAGGCTGACAGTTTAAAGAGATAAACATCAGCTCACGCGGCACAGCAAATAGAAGAAATTCAGTACCGCTGCTTGTTAAACGACACACTTTACAGCATCGCCTTACCGCTGCACTGATAAGCTGAAAACCGGTTAAGCAAAGCACGAATATGCAGGAGTGTACTGTAATTGAGAAGCTTTGACCGTGCATCTATGATGTGCTATCTGAAGATGCCTTAAAAGCTTTTCCAAATGTACAAAAGCCCCCTTCAAATCGTGGACTGTTCGTATTTCAGCTTTTGATAGGAATGCACACACAGCACAGTAGTTGGCTCAGAACTCATCCTTTTTATCTGAAACTTTCTCAAATGCTATCGCAAACTCTTCTAGCTTCTTGGGGCCACTGTTGACATTGTTTAAAATTGCACTAACTTCATTAACTAAATTTATTTTATCGATCACATAATTACTAATGATAAGTTGCTGATCTATTGTTAATACTGCCATGGCGATCTTGCGCGTGCAACACTCTCTATATTTACATTCACACTTTGTCGTAATTCAGATTCCATGAGAATGTAATTACATGTCTGGCTGCTAGCATCTCAATTTAACCCTAGGACTCTAATATAATCAACGATTACGACTTGTTTAAAATTTTGTTTGTCCGATTGACACACGCTTTAGCGACACACATACACACACAACACGTCTGCCATCTTGTCTTACAATGTCTTTTCAATGTTTACATTCCCATAGTTCTCAGCGACGTGATTCATTGCTAAACACAAACAAAAGTTAGGCGTAACTTAATTTTAATCAAAATGCATAATGTTGGTTACTGAACACATTACAAATACTTATTTTGTTAACTCATGCATTCCAGTTGTAATGAATTTTACCTATTTGTTGACAGTTATTAATTTACCTTAATCATTTGTTACAGAACCTTTCATTTGGTAGTTATAATTCTTATAATTTGAATTTGAAAATATTATAGATGGGCCATTTGATACATTGATACCTCGATACTACGCCGTATCGAAAGTATTGAGTATCACATGTAATATCAATACTTTTATTCAATACTTTTTGACACATGCATATTACTTGGTCTGCCATTTTCCTTATTGTCAGGAAGGGGCACCGGTGGCGTTTATTTTTGTTCTACAGTTTGCTGTTTTCTAGTTTTGGAAAGCGTGTGACGTGTCGTATTTATTAAATGATTCTGCTAATTATTTTGTATCAATGGCAGAGAAACCTGTAATAAGGATTGCAATAGAACAACATGTATTCAGGAGTTGCAAATAGTAAATACGAAGTTAGTGTGTATTATAAATAGCGTGTTTTGAAAGTGTGTATTGCAAATTACGTATTTTGAAACGGTTATTAGGTTTGAAATATACGTGGCCTAATAAAACCACCATTTCAACTCCGCTTTGTAGTGTAAAAATAATACTTCTATTGAATGGAAAACGAACTTCGGCAAAGAAAATATTTTTAATTTTTTAACACTTTCAAATTGGTTTCCATCATCTATAATATTATCTTATATGATTTTAATTTGATTTTAAAATTTATCATAAATTTGGTTGAAAACAATGAAAATGTTTACAAAAATTTAATTGCTTTATTTAAATTTTTTACTCAAAAGCATCGAGGGTATCAAGCTGAAAACTTGATTGAGTATCGAAAACATGGTATCATCCCACCCCTAGAAAAAATAAATACAAAGAAAATACTTATTAACGAAAAACTACAAGTCTGGCATTATTATTTCATGTTACACAACTTTTCCTCTGGGCCTATATTTAGTGGTTATACAAGAATGTAATGTGTTTACTAAATTTCTCTTTATTTTTGTTCACATGATTATTTATTAGCGCTTTCTGTCTATATTTATATGTTGTACCTGGTTGCAGGATCTTTGACTTTTATTAAGTTATTAATTATTTTAGCCACTGGATTGTTTTATTTGTGGCTATTGTGTGATTTCTTTGTGCCAAGGAATCGTGCTTCTCATTGATATAACTATTGTTCATTGTGGTAGTTTCATCATAAATGGGCACAACAAGCAAGAAAAATCAAAATGGCAAGTGTATGAAACATGATAGTCTGGTTGTGCATAGAAACACTCACTGGTAAGGGGGAGGGGATATGCAGTCAATGGGTACCCTATAACGCTGACACCTAGGATAGGTGGTAAAGAAAAATCAAAATGGCAAGTGTATGAAACATGATAGTCTGGTTGTGCATAGAAACACTCACTGGTAAGGGGGAGGGGATATGCAGTCAATGGGTACCCTATAACGCTGACACCTAGGATAGGTGGTAACCCGTCGACCAACTGCATCGTCCGGCAAGATTCCCACTTGCAAAAATCTGGGAGTAATCCAGGCGGGGATCGAACCAGGTTCGCCATTATGGAATGCAAGCAGTCTACTCGCTCAGCCAGTGCAGCCCCACAGAGATATATATATAACCAACAAGTAGAGTGTGTAGAACGTGTACGGAACCACTATTTACTGTACAATTTCCGGACAGGAAAGACTGGTAATATCTGGATTGGGCCTTGAATGGACACTTGATATCAATTGAATATAAATACTGGATCTACAGCAAATCTAGAATTTTAATAGTAGTTCTGTAGGTGTTAAATTGTGTGTAAATAATGGTTTTAAGAGTTTGATTGTATTAATTTTTGTAAGGTAGGGTAAAGGACATTAATTTAAATATTAGCCATCAATAGCAAGTGATTGCCATTGCTGTCTAGATAAGTTATATGCATTTTTTTGATTGTTCATAAATAAAATCAGGAAATTACTATGGAAACTAATCTAATAACGACCTCTATCCCTTAAAGAACTTGGCTATGTCAACAGATTGTGGAAAACTGCGAAAGTATTAAAAAGGTTTCATTGTATAACGACATCAACAGTTGACAGTGCGTACTCACTCAGGTTTTGACACTTGACAGTCTGGGCATCGAAGGGCACCAACAGGTAGTCGCAGGCCTCGTGCAGCTCCTGGACGGAGACGGTGGGCGGGCAGCGAATCGAGCCACCCTTGTAGAACTCCAGGATAGCACGGAACACAGTTGCCGAGATTCCATCTGCCACCACGTATTCACCCCGTTCATTGGGATGGTTGAACTCCATTCCTGAGCTGAACATCCTAAACACAAAGATATTCACTATAAACTTGCAGGCATAAAACACTGTATTAATGAAGATACACAAGTACCGAAGTATACCTACTTTAATAGAAAATTAATCTATTGACGCATGATGCATTTTCTACTTATTTAAATTGACTTCAACTATCAAGTGTGAACACTCGTCCGCACCACCCAACAGTAAAAGAGACATCTCCTCACCCAAAAAAACTGTACGGTTCACCAGTCGAACCGCCAAAATGATGATTCAAGGTCACCCAGTACTATAGTGTGCCGAGGAATGGCACCACTAGTATGAATAGCCGAGACATGCAGTAGCTGGAACTTTGGCCGGCCGGTGACCTCACACATCCAGAGTATCTAACGCAGCCACCCCCTTCCACCTGGTCAAGGGCGAGCCAGGAGAGTATAAATATGGGGACACTGCCTTTGGAACGCCAATCTGTCTTGTTCCTTAACTGCACTCCTGGTGCAGAAGCACAGGTATTGAGATCCCTCAGTACGCCTTCAAAGAAGTCTCTGCACCTCGCAGTCGTCTTCCAGAAGCTCCCTACATTTGGGTGGTAGAACACTTAACACCTTTCGGTCCCTTCAGGACAAACAACGTAGCATTAAAGTTGAGTTATTTTCAAAGCCACTTTGCCTACCTAACCCATTAGATTAGAAACAGGATACCTTCACCTGTCTAAGTGTAGCCAGTTTCCATTAATCTCCTGTCAATAGGAGACAATACAAACCACCATAATTATTACTGTATAGAAGTAAACATGTTTTATCCCACTTAGAATATTATTCCTGTAGTAGTAGTACCATACTCTGTAAGCATCAAGTCTGTTGAGGGACAGCAGGAGACCTGGAATATTTTTCTGAACGAGTTTGCCGAACTTATCATAGAACTATGAGTTGCCATTCAGGAAACTCTCACATCGCACACACATAAACCTTGGATAGCCACCCTTTCTATGCACCTTGGTGTATAGAACGGTAGAGCCCCGACACTAGGTACTCATCCTCTTGGGGCTGGACAATCACTCCGAGTTGTGCTACTTCCACCGTGCTTATGGTTATGGTGGCGGAGGGTGTATTTTCCTGGGTCTGAGGGCCTGACCCTTCAGGAAAACTCACCTACGTATTGTAATCATCAGCCATAGTGAAACCTGACTCTCAGTATCCACCGTGCTTCTGGTGCCAGATGCTGGGATAGGGGGTGGCCTTAGACTGATGAGTGCGGTGCGTGGATGTACACCTAGATAGAGACAAACGGCACCTGTTCCACCTGCATGGGATTCGTATTAGAGAACCTATTCTCATGCCCTACTCCCACCAGAGTGGTATTCATAAGAGGGTTTAAAAAGGCTGTTACAATCTTTACATACCAACATGAGGTTATTCCCAACCCCACTGTCCTTGACAACCTAAGTTCACGGGAAAGAGCTCAAGTACTCTGTCATCTAGAGAGACCAGTCACTTCAGCCTCCTTGCCAGGTTTGTTCGAGCCACCCACCAAGACCGATGGGGAGATCCACCCCATCATCCAAGTCTTCCTCAGGGGTGAGGAAGTCCCATTCAGCATCGCCAATCCCTGGATCCGAGGACACCATCTCACTGAAACCACCAGCACCATTGACCTACTCACCTGCACACCAGGTCCCGGTGCTAGCCAGAGCGCATCACCACCAGAACCACAACAGGTCCAGCAGTGTCCCCAGGTATACAAGTTAGAGTGGTTCCACCCAAAGTTAAGATTGTGTTTGCCGTCCCCAACTTCGTGCCCAGCAGGAAAGCCACACAACCAGTCCTCTATACTGGTCGGACTCCTGTTCCGTGCTGCAATTACAGTTCAAACTCACCCCGCATATCTGTGCTCTAACACCCACCAAAACACTTAGGTCATGACGTGCCTCCTTTGCCAATAGGACGTCACACGCCACTCTAAATAATTATTTAATGATTAAAATACTGCATCTCCAACCACGACAGAACAATTCTAAGAGTACGATTCAGATGGAATATTAAAAGCATATCCTAACAATAGGTATGCCATTTTTGTCACAGAAAGAATACAGCACTTTGAAGAACAAGGCTCTCAATTATGCAAAATTTTTAATGTTACCAAGGTTATTTTCTATTTATTGGACACTGCACTTCTGACTATAGACACATGGACGGAGATACTCTTGTTCCTTCCTTCTGTGTCAACTAATAGTGCTGTCATCATCACCTTTATGTAATTTACACAAATGAACAATTGTCAGTGACACTGGAATGAACAATAATTAAATTGATTTGCATAAGTTTGACTATTCTGAACAAATACTTAATATAACAAAACACGTAGGTTCAAAAATAAGTCTACCATAACACACTACCACTCATATCCTTCTGCCTTAGTTTTTAAATTCTATAGGGATACATTATATCATAATTTATTTAATGATAGAATAAGGTGTGCCAATTTATCTACTGCATACCGATAAATGAAAGTATAATACAAAATGCAAGTGGTTTCCTTGAAAATTTGTGCCTCCCAGTGATTGGAGAGATAAAAATTATTTCAATTGTCCTATTTTATTGTTACGTAACTTAAAAATTACTACACTGCTTTTTAATGTGCCCACACACACGTGCACACAAACAAAAACACATACAGAGTATTTACTCGAGTCAAAGACACACCACAATTATTGTGCTTAAACTGGGAATAATAACAAAACGAAAAGTAAGATGTACTTAGATTTAATACAATAACCACCATGTAAGGGATGCACCCCTTCCCTTCTCAAAACAAGCAACCTTGCCCAACATTGGTCTTGTAAATGACCGCCATCAATGAACCAACAGATAAAACTAAGTTTCCAATTTAAAAAGTATGCATTAAGAAGAGTTATGTAGTAATTGTATTTTTTGCACATGCAATTATGTTTTCTGGATTTACAGTTGACAATATTTATCTAAGCATTCTTAAATCCAGCAAATAGAAACTTGCGACAAGCCTGTTCCGATTATTTTTGTTTCTAACCTAACCTCTTATAACAAAACTATATTATTATCAGATACCACTTCCCACAGTATGGTGTAAAAAAAAATTGTGTCATAATTAGGGATGGATTGATACCATATTTTCTCGATAATCTATAAAAGTTTTGACACCAAAATTTCTCACGATACTCGATACAGATACTTTTCTCAATACTACATTAAAATTGTCATGACCACAAAACCACTTGGCCAAGAAAATGGGTCATTTTACTTGCATTGTTAACACACACTGAAACTATATAAAAACCAACATTACACTGCCTGTAGCTCAAACATCCTTAGCCCACTATTGTTTCTTCTTGAGGAGCGGAACTACAACTCGTCACGGTACTTCCCGCTTCGGTTCTTCTCCCACAGCCGATAGTTTCCAATAATAATCACGCCCTGTTAAAATATTGCCATGTCTCTAACCTCATTCCAAATTCTGTTCACAATAACAAAGTCATAGATTGTTGAATAGTGTCAGAGATTGTGTGATTCGTTCTCATTGCCGTCAACCTAACAGTGCAGTAAAGACATAGTGAGAAGAAGAAAAACTGTTGCGGAATACAAACAATACAATTGACAGCACACGGTATTGTTTTGCATTCACATAGTGTTCAAAAACTAATGATGTGTGCAATCTTTGGAAAATTTACTGATGAGAATTACGTTGAAATGTAAATAATGGGAACAAATCATCGAAAATCCATAGTATTTCATAGCTAAATAATTGTTGTGAATATATTCTGGCTTTCGGTTAGAATATCTGATCGATGGATGCGAAAAATTTATGTTTTAAGAGTGGTAGTGTGCCTGTTTTTTTAACATTGTTTATATAGGATAGTTGTGACCAACAAAAAAAAAAAAAAACTACTGATACGGGAAAATGGAAAAATTGTGATCGCAACAAGGTTTTATTATTACGGACATTTTGAAACTTTTGCTTGATGAAAAAATGTGCATGGTAAATACCATTACCACAATGTTAAAATTTGATAATTTCGGATATTCTCATGTGATACTCGATACTATAAAGAATCAAAGAAATTGAGGTATCAAAGCATCGAGGATGCCATCCCTAGTCCTAATCAACTATAGTTTGAATCATGGTGGAGGTACAGCCCAACTTACTCTTAATTAAAACTAATTGATTTGCAGTGATGCTCCACATTGAGCATCATTAATTTACGCCTGACGTGAATGTCGTAGTCACTTGATACACTCAACTACCATCAAGGTCGAAGCAAACCGTGGAATTCAGAGATTTGAACTTTATCAACTACATCACTGGGTGCGTTGTACAAGATGCTTTAGTTTTCGTGATCCTTTTTTTGTCAGAAATAAAATGTATCATAAATACATTCAAGCAGCATTTAATGAATACATTGGTTCTGTAAAAGTTGGTTTTATGATGTGTGCTGATACCACGTATATGTGTTGGTACAATCAAGTGGTTGAATGGGATAACGACTGGATGCAGTTAAAGAAACAATTATATTTGTGGGGTTCATCAAGTGTGAGTAAGACTAGTTGTTGCAGCAGGATTTTGCAAGGAGCACGAATATTTTATGAAAATTTGCATTCCAGGACCTCGATGAAAGATATTATGATGTTATAGTTTTTGAAGAGTATAGCCACAAATACCATTGATATAGTTTTATTAAAAGATTATGCAAAAGTTCAGCGCTATGATGAGGTAATTGAGTAAGTGCCGCTAAGATATCCTGGATCTCTTGCTTCACCCATTTCTTAACTCAACCCTGATGGAATAAGGCATGCTATTCCGATCTGGCCTTGGCATGCGGTGGATGGAACATCCGGCCGTTAAAGCAGTGGAACAGAGCTTAAGATATTTTTACCTCGTTTTATGCAGCAATGTCCAGGCGTGGTATCCACAGTGGGTCAAGTGGCCAAGGTAGTTCATTCTCCAATCCGGCTGTTACCAGCGGTGGTGGAGTAGGAAACTACTTAGTTACTCCATTCCACAGTTGGAGGAGTTCCTAGGGTGTTCCGTGAGCTCCTGAAAATCTACCAAGCTGGCAGAACTCAGTTTATCTCTTAATCTGTACAGATGGTGTACCTTAGTGGTTGTTACACGACTCGAACACCTTTTTCTCTGAGCAAACTAAAAGAACCTTGTGTAGCTTAAAGGCCTAAATGGGATGTTAAAACTAGAAGTGACAATTCTTAGCAAAATTTAGTTGTAAGAGAAATAAGTTTTTTTTTTTTAAATAGTGTGTTCTACATGTGGTTACGCACTCTCTTATTAAAACAAGAATATTGATCAATGGAAGTTATCACTATTTTAATAGACCAAGAGAAGGCGACCTGGATGAAAAACTTGTTATGTGGGTGAAATTAATCTGGCAAGAAAGATTAATTTAATAAATACTAATCAAATTACATAAGACTAATTAATTACTACAGGAAGTGTTCTGAAAGTACCTAAGCTTTAGGGAGGCAATCACCAGAAGGGCAATTGACGGCTGCTGCACTAGAAGGTGCACAAAAGGGGAAGGTTATCCAGAGGGGATGACATCGTCATGACCTGTTACCTCAAGGTGTTAAACTAAGGAAGAAGCAACCCTTTGGATGGCGGCGGTGTCCAAGAGCTACTGGAGCTAAAGAGCTAGAGGCTGCTGAAGAGGTTGCGGACCTCTGGTGGTTGTCAACTACCGGCACAAAGAGTTCCCGGTCATTACAGCGGTTGGACTCTGAGGTCTAGTGGCTGGCTCACCCTGCAGATAGTCTCCCGCTTCACAGCTGACACCTCCGGCCATTATAGTGGTGGAAGTGCAGCAGACTGACTTGATGCATGGCTCTGCTGGTTCTTATATTATATACCAAATTTTGGAGCTTGTCGGTGCTGCAAGGGGGAAGCTAGCCTCGCTTTTCAGGTTTTGTATATTCTTGTGACTGAAGGGGTGTCTTTTTTTTATCTCCCTTGATGGATGCAATGACATTGCTTATCTCCTCGGCAGGAGGCTCTGGAGGCTGTGATGCTCAAGTAGAATGCTTGCTGCCCTCCAGTGGCACGCTGCGGAACTGACGTTGCCTTTCTGAAGGGAGCAGATGGCTCTGTAGACAGTACAATCATGGAGAGGGGTATTGATGTGAAGGCATCTAGATGAATCTTGGTGAACAGTACAATCTAGATGCACATGTCTGTAATAGATTCAACAGAGCCAATGTACCCTGTAGACACGTGTCCCGTTTCAAGTACTGTTGGTAGGGTTGTACCTGCCCCATAAGCAATAGTGCGTTCCAAGATGTGGCCCAGTCATCTGGTAGAATGTGCTTCATGAAAGAGCAGGAATGCATCATGCATCAACTTACAAGTGTATCCACTATTCTTGAATGGTTTGTTTCGTTAAATATGCTGGTCAATGAAAGACATTTTCGAATGCAAGATGCAGCCAGTTTTCAGATCTAGAACCGTCACAAAAAAGGTAGCTCTTAAAAGCGAATAAATTCTGTACGTTGGAATCAAAATAACGGAAGGAAAGATTATAATCCAGCCATACATCTAGGTGTTTGACTATGTATGTAACTTTATAAAAAACTGTGGAAAGTTTTGTCCTCAGTTTACATGAAATAGCTGCTACAACTGTTTAACTTTTGTTAGTGGCGTTTAGACTTGTGACCTTGTAGATATGGATTGGATAGACTTTTAGATCAGTAGTAATTTTACGGCGTAAGTTTGTAGTTTCTTTTAATGACCTCTTAATACATGCGCGGGACCAATTGCGCCTGACTTGGTGTGCATTCATCAATTGTCAACACTGTATCAAGAGTTGGCAGTCCTGAACCACAGGAAGAAGAATCAGTTTTGTGTTGGACACCATGGCGGTAAGTTCATCCGTGTGGCAGCTGCAGCCAGTTGGTCGTTTTCTTGCTGAAATTCGTTGTACAGTCCCCTAATGGCAATTTAATTTTAGTAGTGTTAAATTCGCCACAACATTTTTGGTCCTCTGGGCCGGATCTTTGCCGGCATCTTCGTTTTGATACACGTTTTCATTGTTGTATTGCTCTTTGTGTTGACAGTAAAACATGTGCGTGCTACAGTGTTCTTGGTGTGTGTATTCTTCAAGTACAATACGAAACAACTTTTTATGGTCAAGAAGAGACCTTGTGGATACCGCAGACAAAGTGAACAGTAAAAGTTCTTGGGGTTTATTTTATCTTCTGTTTGCCATGTTCCTTTGTGTGCACATGTCTGCACACTCTTTGTTTTCATTGTGTCCACGTGTCGGCGCTTGAGTTCTTTGTTCCAATATTTTGTTCCTGCTTCTTGTTTGTGATTACTTGTATTTTACAAAATGTTGTTAAAGTACACACTCAGTCATACTCGTTTTGAATGGTAAGTGCAACTAGCCAAAAAAAAATTTATGCCACACATTTTTGGAAGTAGTTCACCTGACCCAGTTATTTTCTGTGGCCCGTTCGTTGCATGAATGATATAGCGCACACTTGGAATTGCATGCAGTTTCGTGCACATTTTCATTTTTGAAGGTTTTAGGCATTTCTAGTTAGTGCCATACGACTTCGTTCTCTGCGCTTTCATGGAATACTGTTGACAGCATTCGCAATCATGTTTTGTTTTGTACCAAGTACGGTTACTAGGCTGCCATCATAATTTCCTTTTCTTCTCGTCTGATCCTTGTTTTGGAGGTGTTGAATTCTCATAACCACAAGATGTGAGGCACAAGCTGCGATTTTACGTCTTCGTTTGACAGAAAATCGCCTCACGCATGCTCACGAAAACGCTCAGGTTGTTATGAGTGAGCCAGCCAAACAGAATTTGTTTGTTGCCACCACCCACGATTTGTCTAAAATCCACAAGAATTCTGATGATTTTATCGCTGTACAATTGCTAGCCAATAAGTTGCCTGATTTAAATGCTGCTGAGCATGCGGGGCACATGGTAGTGCTTGAAGAAAATATTTCTTCATAATGGAAACCCTCGCAGATGAGTCCAAAAACAGGTTCAAGGCACTGCCAGCACCAAGGCACACAGTTCAAGGGTAGCTCTACCCAAAATCACTTAGTCTAATTTTGACGGTGACCCCAGGCAATGGCCTAATTTTTCTAACTTGTTTATCATGCTGGTGTCGCATAACAGTAATGTGTCTCCTGTTGAGAAACTAGCTTATTTGAAGGGTTCACTTAGTCGGGAGCCTCTTGGTATGATCCAGTCTTTACCCATGTCTGAGACAAATTTCGAGGTTGCTTGGAAATTTCTGGTGCACCATTACGAGAACAAGCTTGTCAACGTACATGTGGAGGCATTACTTCAGGCCTCTTCAGCTTCCTTTAAGATACCTACCTAGTTGCGTCGACTGTTGAGTGTCATCACTGAAAATGTGTCTGCACTTAAGGCCCTTGATGTCCCAGTATAAAAGTGGGACTTAGTGCGGTTACCAAAAATGTGCAAGTGTTTAGATGCTCAGCTTCAAACACAGTGGGAGCTCACACTTGGTGATGAGTTACCCACCCTGAATGATTTCATCTATCTCATTCCTTGAGAAGTACTGTTGTGCCAAGACCTATGGTGCACACCCTGCGATGTCCAAACTTACACCTGCAGTGTCCTTGTGGAGACAACCTTGTAACCGGTCCAGCAACCAGTCCTCAAACGAGCTTTACAAATGGTCAGAGTTGGTAGTCGTAACCTTAAGCAGCAGTTCTCGGTTGCTAAGGACCACAAATTATGTCTGAATTGTCTCTTGCCTTCACACCGCTCCAAAGGTTGTACATAATCATCATCATTGTCTCATCAATGTGGTGCTCGCCACCAAACATTGCTACATTTTGATGACTCTAAGGAGGCAGAGGAGGGCAACTCATCACCATAGGCTGAAGCAGGTTCCTCTGTCTACTGACTTGCAGCCCACAACTCTGTCTGCTGTTACACCAGTGCATTCAATACCATCTTCTGTGGTGATCCTGTCCACAGTCGCGGTACACATCCTCACTGCAGCTGGAACACCTTATGTCGCCATAGCCCTCCTGGTCACAGCCAGTCAGCCTAGTTTCATTTCTGAACACTGCTGCCAAAGGCTTGGTTTGGCTTGTAAGAAGATGCATCTTCCCATCCAAGGATTGTAAGTGATTCGTGTCCATTGTAGTAACCCCTTGTGGAACTCCTGACAAAGTTTTCTCTTGATGTGTTTGCTCTCCCTCTTATAACAAGTAAACTCCCTAGCGTTCACTTGTCCAGTGAAGTGCGCCACTCGGTTACCCATTTGAAGCATACTGAACCAGCTTTTGATGTTCCTCGACCTGCTGATCTATGAACTTATAGGGGCAGATCTTGTTCCTCGGTTTCTTACTGGAGATAAAATAAATGGCTCTCCCATTACTCTAGGTTCAATTTTCAGGTGGATCTTGATGGGCAAGGTAGAAGCAGAGCCTCCTGCTGTGTCTTCAGCATCCTATTGCATTTCAATGTTGACGAACACCCTGGAGGATGTCAAAAGGCAAATTTGGGAGATTGAGGAGTTCGAATCTGTTGAAGAGGTTAGTTGTAAGCACTTGTTTGATGAGACCCACAGGCGTGATGCTACTGGTAGGTATGTGGTGTGTCTGCTCTTTCGCCAGTCGATGCCGGTGCTAGGTGCATCTCGGCCTCAAGCACTGAACCGGTTGCTTCATCTGGAAAGACGCTTCAAGGGCGATCCACCATTGAAACAGATGTCATGAGGAATTACCTTGCAGAGGGGCATATGAAAGTACCCATTTCAGAATTGTCGTCCTCGCCTATGTATTATATTCCACACCATTATCTCATCAAACCCGAAAACACAACCACCAAACTTCATGTTGTATTCCATGCATCTTCCAAGAGAGCTCACCAGGTGGGTCTCTAATGATGTTTTCTTAACTGAACCTAGGTTGCAATGCAACATCATTGATGTGTTGTTGGTCAGGCTGCATGTTATTATCTTTACGACTGATATTAAGCAAATGTAAAGACAGATAGCAGTATGTCCTAGGCATCAAGATCTTCAGCATATTGTTTGGCACATTGATGATGGTGGATTGGTGGAGGATTGTCGTTTAAAGATGATGTATGGCATCTCCTCTGCTCTTCTGTTCCATATTTGGCACTTCGCACCTTGCAGCAGCTGGCTGAGGGTGAGAAAGAGCGATTTCCTGTTGCTGCAAATGTGTTGAAGTCAGACGTATATGTTTATGACGTGGTCAGTGGCTCTAATTCTGTTGGTTTTGCTTTGGCCCTGAAAAAGGGAGTTGATTTCATTGCTAGCTGTTGGTGGTTTTAAATTGTGAAAGTTTGTCAGCAACCATCCTGTCTTGCTTGACTGGCTCCCAGAGGAAGATGTCGAGGCCCCAGAAGCCCTGTCATTGGATCAAGACAGTCATGTTGTAAAGGTGTTAGGGCTTCAATGGAATCCCAGCGTTGATTGCTTCTCATACAAGATACAGCCTAGTTGCAAAGAGACTACCATGAGAAACAACTTGTCAGAAGTGGCAAGGATTTTTGATCCTCTTGGGTGGCTCTCTTCTCTCACAATGTTTTCCAAACACCTCATACAGACACTCTGCTTGGAGAAACTCAATTGGGATTCCAAGCTTCCAGGTAATACTGTCGAGAAGTGAGCCTATTCAACAGTGAGATACCACTGCTAGGATCGGTTGTTGTTGCCAGACAAGTAATTGGTCCCGTAGGTTCCTCATACAAAATGCTGTTGTGGTTTATTTACGCCTCACCACACCTACGGGAGTCACCACACATTTAGTAGCTGGCAAATAAAAGGTTGCTCCAGTCAAGATTCCGTCCATCCCACATTTGGAGCTTTGTGGGGTTTTATTGTTCACTTGTCTACTTCATTATGTGGTAGAGTTGTTCGCCCCTGCCATCACCTTGTTGTCCATCACTGCCTGCACAGACTCGCACATTGTTCTTTTTGGGTGAACTTGTCTCATCAACTGAAAACTTTTGTTGGTGACAAGGTGAGTAAGATTCAGGAGCTCACCAGGCCATCCTTGTGGAAGCATGTCTCATTAGAGCCCAATCCTATCCTGCGGATTGTGCATCTCGTGGGCTCTTGCCCTCTCAGATGATAGGGCATCCCCTGTGGTGAACCAGTCCAGCTTGGTTACGGGAATCACCTGCTCAGTGATCCTCCTGTTCTGAAACTTTAGTCACTAACCCAGTCCTGCTTGAGCAGAAGATTAAGGTTTTGTGAACATTTGTTTCAGCTGACGAGTTTGACAATTTATCATCACATTTTAGTAGTTTAACAAAATTCTTTCGAGTGATGTGATTCGTGCTGCGTTTTATTCACAAGTGCCATAACTCTCGTACAAATAGCCCAACTGGGCACTTTACCTCTAGTGAGTTAGACAAGTCCCTACATATTCTATTGTTGCACGTGCAGTCTGTGGCATTCAACTAAGAGCTTGCTCCTGTGTAGAAGGGTCAACGTCTTTCTCCCCTGATTCGAAAACTTGTTCTCTTTGTTGACGATACAGATCTGTTGAGGGTGGGCAGTAGACTCCAGCACTCTGACCACCCCTTCAATCACAAGCATCCAGTGCTGCTCCGCAAGACCCATGTGTTGACCGAACTCATCATTGGACACTACCATGAAAGGAACGAGCACCATGGTATTCGTACTTTGCAGGGCATTCTATGGGAAAAATTTTGGAACCTCGTGCCATCACACTGTGATTGCGCTGTTGTGTGCACTGTTGGAGAGCAAAACCATCACTGTGCACACCTCTAAAGGGCAATCTGCCTGCCATGAGGGTTCCACAGGTGAAGCCATTTGCTAAGGTAGGGGTGGATTATGCATGGTCCATTCTGATAAGGGCCAGCAGGACTCACAAGTCATCAGTGTCGAAGGCCTATCTCTTCATATTCAGTTGTTGTACCATCAAGCCAGTCTATGTGGAAGTTACCTCTGACCTATCCACTTTTGTTTTCCTGGCTGACTACAAATATTTTGTTGCTCGTCGAGGAAGGTCTTCCGAGATCTATAGTAACTGTGGGACGAACTTTGTCGGGCCCACAACTACCTGACGGAACTCCGCAGCTTCCAGTTTCCAACATCGTCCTTTCACCAGAAATGGGCTGTCAATTCATTCACACCCCTTGGAGTGACTTGGCACTTCAACGCATCTGCTGCCCCTCATTTTAGAGGCTTGTGGGAGGCTGGGGTCAAGTCCTTCCTAACCCACTTGGTACGTGTCATTGGGGAACAAATCCTAATGTTTGCACACTGTCGTTGTGCAGGTGGAAGCTGTCCTAAACCCCACACCCCTGCGTCTTCTAAATTGAGATCCTATTGACTATGTCGCCCTTATCCCAGGACATTTCCCAACACTTGAGCCCCTAGTTGCTGTGTCAGAACTCAACAGCGAAAACGTGAGCCTAAACCAGTTTCAGCGCTGGCAGTTGAATGAGCAGCTGCATCAAGACTTCTGGCAGCATTGGCACCAGGAGTATCTCCATACTCTCCAGCAACACGTGAAGTGGCAGAAGCCAAGAGTTAGCATCGCTCCCAAACCACTTGTGTTGATCAACAACGACCAAATAACTCTGCAGTCGTCTTGCACGTGTGGAAGAGGTTCATCCAGGAGATGGTATTGCACAAGTCATTACAGTGCACACTACCAATGGAGTCTTCAAGTGTCCAATCGTTAAATTGCGCCCATTACCCAAACAGTGCCAAGTTTATGGAAATTTCTGCATTTCAAGGTGGGCAGTATGTTTGGATTTGTGACCTTGTAAATATGGATTGGATAGAATTTTAGATCAGTAGTCATTTCATGATAGAACTTTGTGTAGTATACTTTACTCACATCTTATACTTGTGCAGGACCAATTTTTAATTTCCCCCGTACAGGACTTAGTGCGCGTTCAGCAATTGTCAACAGTCTCAAATGTTGGTGGTCCTGAGCTACAAGAAGAAGAAAGCAGTTTCATGTTGGACATCATGGCGGTAAGTTAAGTCGTGTGCAGTTGCCGCCAGTCAGTTGTTTTCTCACTGAAATTCGTTGTACAGACCACTAGTGGCAATTTTTGTGATGTACATGTTTTACAGTATGTCCAGTCCATTGCATGTTGACACTATTCAAAGAAATTACATATTGTTATATAATAATGATTAGTGTACCTTTCACTTTCAGCTCATTAAATTTTTTTTATCTACTCTGATTGTTTTATGTATTTGAGTACTTTAAATCCCTGTTAAAAATAGAAAAAAATGCTATTCCTATTAACTTATATGTTTTGCTAAAACTGCCATGTACGTAACACAATTAGTTCACACTTTACATCCTTGACTAAATACAGAGCAATAACATGTGCTGCCTTCTGATATATACACTAAACCGCTACGACTTATCAACCAACATGATTAAGCATAAACCAAGAAGAGTTACCAAGGAACAGGCAACCACACATGGCTACAGGATTGTTCCCCACAGGACGAACAGTAACAGAAACGTGGCATTGTAAGTGATCCAGACCTGACCACGCCTCACTGATAATGAATTTCTACGTAAGCTGAGGAAGGGTTGAACCCAGCACGTTTATTCATGAGTGCCTACAGGATCACTTCAGTCTAGTAAGCGATAACACACATGTGAATTACACAATTTACAAGCGGTCAAGAAACACACCAGCCTCCCTGACATATGTTGAAAGAACCAGAGATGACACAGGGCAAACTATCACGAGCCACCCACCTGTCACCAAGCACCTAGTAACTGCCACGAGCTGCCCTGAATAAAGGAAGCCAAGCACAGCTGTTTTCACAGACTTCACTAGCTCAAGCAGACAGCAAGTGGCTACGCCGTTGGGTAGAAGGCTCAGAGATGCACGCTCGCTTGGTGGCAATAAACACTGTCTTTTGCTCCTCCCTCTGAGTCTCACTCCTCTTACCAAAAGGTATAGAGAGAGATTCAATACTTAACTATATCTAGGTTCGGGTAAGCAGGCAACAGAACCCTAGCTGCATGTACTTCTAACTGTATTTCACGGCTGGTTAAAGCACACCTTGCTCCTACAGTGCTGCACTGCTGGCACACAGACTAAGAGCTTGGATTATGGCTGCTTCCAACAGCTGTTGGGTGTGGGTCGCAATAAGGGTCAGGCCTTCATGTCCAGACGAATACTCCTTCCAGCACTGTCAGCGCTGTGGAAGCAGTATAACCTGGGCCGACTGTCTCGCCCCTATTGGATTGAGTACCTAGTGGTCAGGGCTCTACCTTTCTATACACCGGAGTGTACAAAAGGTGGCCATTGAAGGTATGTATGTATTGATGTACGGATCTCCTGAATTGGGGGGGGGGGGGGGGGGGAGTCTGCAGTCCTACTGTATGGTTCGTAAAGTGTGATAACACCTGGTCTCCTGCTTACTCTGAATGAGGAAATAGTTTCGAGCAATCACAATCAGTAAGGGATTATCTCTAGAATAAACACACTCCGGAAAGGAACAAATATGTATTTATTATGTAGTAATAAATGCAGTGACTCACCTCCTAACCAAACAAAACGTGTATCAAAGTATTTTACAGTGAGACAGGTGAAAGTGACCTGCTCCTAATCTATGAAAGGTTATCTATGAAAACAACTCAGTCACTGCTACTCTAACTTTCGGTGTCTTAAAAACACTTAAGGGGCCACTACCAGAGGGGCAGTGGGTGTAGTTACTATTATCAGCAAATAGCGATGGTAGTCGAACCAAGAGGAACAACAACAGCGAGCGTGGTGTCTAAGTATGTAGGTTTACTGTTAGAAGAGCATCTAGTACAGTAGTAAGTAACAATGGCCGGATGGCTTTGTGGCAAGGCACAAAGTCTGGTATGATGAGAACTACCTTCCGTTTGGCAGAACCACTCATGTGGTGGCTCAGTTGTGTTTGTGCTAGGGTGTTGGCTGAGCTGGTGGCGTAGGTGTGCAGGCTCTTGTGAGTGTCGGATCTGCAATCTGAATTCCCCAAAAGCGTGGATTAGCAATCACGAGGGATTGGTCCTGACCACTCAGGAATGAAGCAAACTCCAGGTAGCATGACAGGTGGTGTGAAGAATTCAGGTGCTACTTCTGACTTGGCGGGCCTACAGCAGATAGCTTGTTCCCTCTCCCGCAGTTCTAGATGTGCGAGTGCGGCATGGAAGGGGCTGAGCTTCGGTTGGTGCTGAGAGGCAGCAGCTGCCATTTTAATCCGCTCTCAGATTCCACTTCGACGGGAGTAGGACATAAGGACAGACTCACTACTATCAAGACCCGTGGAAGTGGAGCAGGCGATGTGGTCCTCTACAGGTGTACAACTTCATACCAGTATCCCTATTGCAGTATCCGGCGCAAGCAGCGCGGTGGATACTGGGAGTCAGGTCTCACTGGCAGATAGTCCTAATACATGGGTGAGGTTATCTCTTCTCAGACCCGGAGAAGTGCGCCTTCTGGCGCAAGCAGTGCGGTGAGAAGGGCAATCTGCAAGCTGATAAGCTAACCCCAAGAGGTGGAGTAACTTGTGTTGGGGCTCTACCATTGTACACTATGGTGCACAGAAAGGGTGGCCATCTAGAATGCTTGTCGGTACTCCACTGTTGTGTGGCAGTTTGAGCAAATCTCTCGTCACCTGCTGTCCCTGCGACAGGCCTGATTTTTACAAGGCGAGGTTCTAAGACTAGGGGAAAAATACCCTTAAGTAGATTAAAACCTGTTTATTCTGCTTAAGGAAATAAACAAGGTGGTGTCCTAACATCAACAGGAGCTGCTATGCATTGACTGGTGAAGGTAGCCTGTTCTTAGGATAACAGGGTAGGTAGACGAAGTGCTAATAAAATAACTTAAATTGGGTATGCTACTATTTTTGTTCTAGAGGGGTTGGAAGTGTTTATGTGTTTGACGACATAGACGATGGCAGGAGTATTTTGGCACCGGGGTGCAGTGAAGACAGGCGAGGTACTGGTAGGAATCTTTGTCACAAAGAGTGCGGTGAAGACAAAGTAGGTAGGAGTTAATCTTCGGCACCGGGGTGCATTGAAGACAGGCGAGGTACTGGTAGGAATCTTTGTCACCAAGAGTGCGGTGAAGACAAAGTAGGTAGGAGTTAATCTTCGGCACCGGGGTGCAGTGAAGACAGGCGAGGTACTGGTAGGAATCTTTGTCACAAAGAGTGCGGTGAAGACAAAGTAGGTAGGAGTTAATCTTCGGCACCGGGGTGCAGTGAAGACAGGCGAGGTACTGGTAGGAATCTTTGTCACAAAGAGTGCGGTGAAGACAAAGTAGGTAGGAGTTAATCTTCGGCACCGGGGTGCATTGAAGACAGGCGAGGTACTGGTAGGAATCTTTGTCACAAAGAGTGCGGTGAAGACAAAGTAGGTAGGAGTTAATCTTCGGCACCGGGGTGCAGTGAAGACAGGCGAGGTACTGGTAGGAATCTTTGTCACCAAGAGTGCTGTGAAGATAAAGTAGGTACGAGTTAATCTTCGGCACCGGGGTGCAGTGAAGACAGGCGAGGTACTGGTAGGAATCTTTGTCACCAAGAGTGCGGTGAAGACAAAGTAGGTAGGAGTTAATCTTCGGCACCGGGGTGCATTGAAGACTAGTGAGCTGAAGGTTCCTTCAGCACGAGCATGTGTTGGAGGAACAGAATAGACTGGCGTTCCAAGGGCTGGGCCCCGGTATTTATACTCTTCTTGGGCTCTTCCTTGGTAGGTTGTGGAGGGGAGTGGAAGCTGTGAAGTGGCGCTAGATCCTCTGGGCATGTGACATCATTGGCCGGCGCTGGATCCAAGTTGCTTGCAGCAATTGTACTAGTGGTGCCATCCGGTGGTGCACTTTAGTACTTGAAGGAGCTCGATGCATAGTCTCGATGGCTTGGCCGGTGAACAGTACAAGTTTGGCATGGAGCGTCCATCCTTTGCTGTGGGTAGAAAGTACAATCTTGGCAACTCGTGGCATGTAGAATCAAATAACTCCATGGAAAACGTGCGACTGAGTGATGCGCACTGATGTGTAGAATTTGATTTAATAATGATGAAGAGATGTCACGCATCAATTACAATGCATGTTATGTGCGCACACAAACAAACTATGCCTGGTAGGTAGCACATAACTTAATTTCTCATGAACAATCATATGTAACAAAATGGTGCTGCTTATTACAAAGAGTCCAGAACAGTACTATGTAATTTCTAGGTATTTGATTACATTTTTTTTTAAACAGAAATAACACTTGATAAAAACACAATGATGAGAAATGGATATCACACAAAGTTAGATAATTACTTCCAATGTGAGATCTCATTTACATATTTAGAAGTTTATAAAAAATGAGAAATTTTACGTTATACATACATTCACAGTAAGTGCGCTACAACAGAGAGCTGACTGGTAAAGGGCTATTTTTAATTGGTTATAGGGTCATTTCTATCACACACCAGTAAACTGGGGTTACTTGGGACAGTATAAAAAAAACTTGGTTTGCAAATGTGATAGCTCTGGGTAAAACAAAAAAATTATACATGATACATTACTGCCATCAACCAACTTTATACAACTGCATTATTTTATTTCAAGCCTGCCACTTTTGCAAATAAATTTTTTTTTACAGTGGGCAAGTTAACCCCTGCATCATAAGTAATACCAGTTTATGGTACTAATGATGTCAGCAGAATATTTGGATAAGTAGTCTCAGTATCTGCTTTCAAATGAAAAGATTAAATTGGAGGTCATTGGAAATTATCTATTTATGGTGTCATAAAATTAATAATTTAATAAAATTATAACATCTAAGGAACTTACACTACAAATTTTGTGACAATGTTTTATTCCAGTTATTTTTTTTTTCACTACAGCATTTGAAATACATCTGCTAAAACATGTGAGTAAGAACCAGGGTTATAATGTAGTAGCAATGTGAAATACACGAGAGCAGAAACCAGGCAGGACCTCGACTGTAACACAGTAAAGAGCAGGCGGAGTATGCAGTAGTGGTGATAACAACAGTACCTGCCCAGCATGGTGTTGGGGTGGGCCGTGAAGAGGGAGGGGTCCATGACAAAGCGAGTGCTGTCCACCACCAGAGTCACTCTCTCGTCATTGCAGGTGCCCACCATGTTGAGGCTGGAGCCTGAGCTCTGTGGGGAGTCGATGTCCCTGTCCCGCCCGTGCTGACCCATCTGGTTCTTGGCCGGGCACAGCGAATGGTGTTGGTTCCGTGACCTACCCCAAACACAAGTCTTACTAAACGACAGTTCATCTCATCTGCAGCAGGAAGTCTCCGAACCCACAGCCTGCTTCCTGGTTGGTCGTTAAATCTATGATTAGTAACAAGTTAGAGCTTTATTACAAAAGACTGACATTTTTTTTACTGTATCTCATGTCAGGCATGTCTGTAAACACATAAGCATAATTTATTGTGCATACTCAAGGCTGGATGAACATTCTTGCAACACAAAAGTTAACAGAAGCAAAACTGACAATAAACAGGCAGAGATTAGTTCAAGAGGGAGCTATTTGAATAAAAAGACTGAATGAGGGTTTTTGAGTATGTTTAATTTATACTCAAAATTTATCCTTAAGTTCTTGTGACTTGTAAAATCCAAGAGACACATACAAGTTTACAATTTCTAAACAACACTATCAATGCTAATGAAATGGAACACATTAATTGTAATGTTACAGATGAACATTAATAAAGCTATTATGTCTGAAAAACATTAAGTGATAACACACCATCTCTCAATATTTGTGTGGGGATACTTTTTAAAAAACAAATACTCTCATGTAAAACAAATAGTAGGAGAAAATTTGTGCACAACCTGTGATTAGTACATAATTAAAAACAGAAAAACTCTCCTGTATGTTTAATATACTGCATGCCCTTCACCAGAAAAGAGGAGAAGTAAGTGTGTGAGCTGCCAGTAGCTGGAGCTTCTGACTTAAAGTTGTCTCACATACATTGCAAGCTACACTAGAAGACACTCAAAACACTTGTACTTTCACAATCTTGGGCTTATACTGTCTGATCTCAGACAAACATTATAGCTTTAAGCATTCACAATCCCACAATTCTTTCCAAAGCAAACTACATTAGATAAGTTGGATAGCTCTTAACAACGACGTCTTGAGAGGTGACGAGGATGAAATTAGGTGAGAATGGAGCAGCACCAGCATGCAATGGCGGGGGAAATGGGAGATCCCCAAGAAAACCCGCCAACCAGTCACATTGTCCCGCACAATTTCCAGGAGTGATCCGCATGGGAATTGAACCTGGATCACCTTGGAAGGTGAGCAGTCTAACCGCTCAGCCACCGTGGTACCTAAATTGCTTGACATGTTTGTGTGACTGCCACCAGAATATCTACTTATGTACCTACTTACAAATCAACACTATTCTTGTAAAAAGTGAACCCATGTAATTATTGTGGTAAGACGTGCCAAAAACATGGGTTCTATTTAAACTCTATTTCAGTACAAAACCTCAACATCTGCCATACCTGCAATTGGAAATAATGTGCTTACCATCAATGATTTTTAGGTTTCATCAATCAGCAATTAGAGTGTCTTTCAAAATGCAATTAGCTAAACCACTCCATAACCCCAATATAATTATGAAATGACCAAGCAAACATTGTACACACCCAGACTACAATTTATTGTAGTCTTCAATGTTCTACTGAATTAAACTACCTAGTTTGAATTATTCATGCTGTAAAGCAAAGCCAATAAAAGTAAACCTTTCCCAGTAATATCCCATCTGAACAGATGCAAAAAAAAAAAACACACAACTAAGTAAATAACCTCTAGTAAGCATCTATAAAGATGAATTGATTTTGTAGAGTAATGTGGCTAGTACGAAAAAGTTACTGCCAGCAAAGAAATACACTTGGTTGGAGAAAATAAATTAGGCAAACATTTCTGAGAATAATTCATAACAACCACAAACTATTAATATGCTTACTATTGCCAAACAAATATGAATAATTCCTGTAAACTACTAGACTGGAGTGAGCAGCAATGAAATATAGTACAGTCATTTGGGGTAACTTGTACCACCTGCCTAACTTTACATTATCTTAAATGAAGGCTCGAAGAATACCTTCACACCACCATGTTCCTTACAAAATAAATAGTTAACAATGAGGTATACATTAATGTGGATGCTGTAAATCTTTAGATATAAACGAAAATGTGTGGTACAATGTTACCCTTAATTGGTACGTGTTAGTTAAGATTGCAAGCAGGCCGCTAGGCTACCAAAAATATATAAAAGGATAGGATTTCTAGTCCTCACAGTGTGGTACTTGCCAACAGGCGCGCACACACATACACACACACACACACACACACAAAGAAGGACGACACCACCAATACACTCAGGCAAAGAATGAATAGCTACAGAGCAGACACCAAACAAGCCATAGCTGGTCACATACAATAACCTACAGGACAAACCAGTTGCAGCACATGCAGCATACACAACACAGATTTTGATTCCTGCTACAGTACCAGAGTAGCGAGAGCCCTACCACCTTCAAGCAATAGCTCAGAACTCAGACGCTAGGAATTAGCTCACCAATTTATAACAAAATCCAGACAGCCGCCAGGCCTCAACATAAGACAATCACAGGTCCTAACAACACTCATCAGCTATACCAGCAATTTTTCAATTTTCCCATCCCACCCTAGTTCACCACTTGGCCGCTAGGTTTACAACAAACAGCACCCTCCCATCATACTGCAGTGTCCTACAACTCGCCACCTGACAAAGCTGGCTTAGCCAGCGAAACATCGTGATCCTCCAACCGCGTGGGAAATGTATCTTCTCTCTGTGTGTGTGTGTGTGTGTGAGAGAGAGATAGTGTGTGTGTGTGTGTGTGTGTGTGTGTGTGCGCGCGCCTGTCGACAAGTACTACACTGCGAGTACTTGAATTCCTGTCTTTTATATATTTTTAGTTGGTACAAAGTTACACCAATGACTGTCTGCTCCCACTTATCATGCAGCCAGCACATAACTGAAGCTGCATGTGATATTCAACTTCATCCATTATTCCTCAGCCATACTAGAGGTGGGTCTAAACCCCATTTTGCATATATTACCAATACTGATACTTTGTAGCAGATAGTGCAGATACAAATCATTTCATTTGTAATTATTTATATTGTGTCTGAGTAACTTTAAAATACCCCCAAACTTAACCTTTTTGTGTTTATGTTGCAGTTTAGCACTTTGGACAGTTTATAAAAAAAAAAACTATACTTTATCAAATTCCGAGGAACAATCTAAAACAATAACTATTTTTGGCATTCTTCACCGGTTTTGCGATGTACGCTGCCGGCTACAATCACTAACCTCGTCCAATAGTTGCAAATGCTGTATTTGTCAAGAACCAAACCACACCGAAGATGAGTAAAGATGGCAGATTTTATCAACAACATTTTTGGTTAGAGACGTTTGTTTATAAATAAAATACATGCAGTTATGATTCTGCCCATGAAAAAGCTCCAATCCCATAGCGATTCAGATCAATTACATTGAATCCCATTCGTACATGAAACAAACATTCGATGTTGCTACTAATCAATTTATGAATCATGTCATGTCACGCTGTGAACAAAATATTGATATATAATGTGGGAGCGATAAATCAATATACAGTTGACGTTTATGTGAGATAAAATGCAGGACAATGAATAATGTAGCGGTTAGGCTTAACTACCTCAAAAGCACATACCAGTATTAAAAATTTGATTACAATTTATTTTACAAATTTCATCAGGGAAGGCTTATATGGAGTTAAATATGTAGTAACACCAAAGAGCCAGTCATATCAGTTTCCATTTAATTTCACATCACCAGTAACTAAAAAATAAACATAAAGCTAAGAATATTGTCCTTTGGTTGCAAAAATAAAATTCTTTGTTTGTGCTGTAATTTCCATTATGATTAAATAATTTGTGTTGATGAAATGAAATGATTTGGTTGGACCATGATACTAATTTTGGGTTTATCAGCCAATGTATCGGTATTGGTATAATACTGTCCAGCCCTAAGACATAGGCCTACCCATATCCTACATATTTACAATATATTAAAAAATTATACATTCACCAAAATCCTCTTTTGTCTCTCAATGTTATGAATAGATGTTCGAACTTAGTTTCTCCACAACTCTTGTTTGTGAAAGAATAAACAATAAAATGTGTTATCAATTACAATCCTTGAAATATGTGGCGGTTTAAACTAAATGTTTACCACAGGATAATTAACTCTGTTCTTCCATGAACACATATTAAATGAGAATTTGTGTTTGTGTGGCCTAATTATGTTATCTAACATATTCTCTTAGATGTAGGGTATGATGGATTATCATATTGACAATTTAAGTTTCAGAGGGGCAAATATTCTGATTATTTTAAAATAAAAATTGTCACTCTCAAATGTAAATTGTCAATACAATAAAAGCATACCATACCCCAGAATTCATAAAATATTTAAGCAAGGCAAGCCCAGATTTTCACTAGGTATGCAAGAATTATCTGTGATTAGTGGTTAGTCATGTTACAAACATATAAATAGCGTTATTTTTATTCCACTAAAAAGTCCACCCACAAGGTTAAGGCCAGGCTTATAAACTACATAAGAATCGCAAAGATGCAAACAGTTGAACGTACATGTTTCAAAGCTACAGTTTAAACTACGCAAGACACAAGAACGCAATGCAAGAGTTGGTCAACTTTCAACTGCTTGCATTTTGCATCTTCTAAATTAGCAGTAATCAATTGTCAAATTGTTTTACACTCGTACAGAAGGCTGTGATTCTCAATTATTATTTGCTTTTACAATGAACCTATGCCTACATTAAAGCATTGAATCATAAATAAAAGAGTATAGTTATGCATTAAAATATTTAAGTTTCCGTCTTACTCAGAGAATTTAATAGTGTACTTAGAAATTAATTATTAAGGCATTTAAAAATTATATACCAGTAACATAACAAAGCTCAACAAGTTTGTAAAAAAAAAAAAAAACAGATTTATTAAAAATAATTGACTGAAATAAATTTTTTGTACTTGTTTGGTATTTTCATCTAACATCGTCAGTGACGTCTCGCATCGTACAATGTTTAGAAAAACTGTAATTTTCTTGTGTTGCATCATTGCATTCTTATGTTTGTTGCAGAGTTCATAAACCCAGTCAAACAGATAACTGGCGATAAATTAAGTTCATTACAGAAAAATTACCTGGGAGTATCTGTTTTTATATACATGTTTGCTACAGTGTGTCACACTAATGCTACACTCAATAAACGAGGCAAAATTATACTGTAAGCTAAGACTTACTTGGTGCAAAAATATTCAAAACTCTCTCAAATCTATGATTAGCAACAAAGTTATAAAGAAAAATACTAAATGGAACAAAGAAAAAAATAATACCGATTCTTTCTTTCAGAAGAATTATACTATCATTGTTGAAACTTTGCAAAGAGAAAGTAGGTGTATCAAGTTATATGTAACCAGAGAATAAATATGTACAAAATCAGAAGTCAGTGTATCAGAAAATTAAATTTGACAGTATTATAGCTAATCTTTGTTAGTTATATCATCATTGGTTGCCATATTAACATTTCTCCTCACGCTGCACAATTGCTAGCACCAGTGCATTTCTTGGATCTGGGTTGCTTTTATCTTTTGCTTTAGGAGCTCTGTGATTTTGTTGGTTTTAATTAATCTTTAAATTGTGCTTCTCAAATGATTATACAAAATAGGGAGTGGACCCAGAATAGGGCTGACTGGACCGATAATTTAGAGGGCATCATTCACCGACAACATTATAAACAAAAAATGTTTGTCGAAGAGAAGGGATTATTTTTAATTGCACATAATAAATTGGACATAATTGGATAATATTTAAATAATGTATTTATTAATATAAACTAACATTAATTTCAATTTTTAATAACACACAAGTTGTAGATGATGACTGTAAGCAATTGGAAAAGAAAAAAAAAATGAGTTCATTATTTTTATACTTAATTTCATTAATTGAACAACTTTAATAGAATTTGGCTCTAATAATCAGCAATATTGTATATATAACTATTCTGCTATAAAAATTTCAATAATGTTTATTTCTATAACTGAAGGTGCATGCAAACGCTTCAATATAGAAGTTAAGCATGCCAGAGGTAGTAAATTAATACAGTAGAGTCCAGATTATCCGACTTAAACAGGCTGCTGCCGGGTCGGATCATCAGGAAGGCCGGATAACTAGAAAAATACAAATTTAGACATTTAAAAGTTTAGAAATACATTAATTATTTGAAATATTACATTAAAACTTGATAAAAGGACACTTGATACATTGATATAACATTATAAGATTTAAACTTTTCGAAATAAGTTGGTAATTGGCTTTTGTTTACCAGCTGTTTAACGTTTTCTACCTGCTAGATCATGTAGTCTCTGTAGAAGTAAGACCTCTGTTGATGATGAGGTTTCCTCCAGCTGTTCCACATATTTCAATGCTATCTCTAGGGCTTTATGTCCTTCAGTGTGAGAAATTCTGTCCCCACTCTATGCCACCACTACTTCACCTCAATTCTCTTCTGTTTATTTCTTGTTCAGTACCATATTAATGATTTCTTCATCTGTCACTTCAAACTATTGATTTTGAGAAAACCATTGATTAAAGTCCTCCACTGTTGCTTCATCACACCCTTCCAATATTCTTTCCTGATTAGTATTCTCAAGTTGCTCACTATCACGAGATTCTTCTTTCTCATCCTTACCTCCACTGTTGCTTCATCACACCCTTCCAATATTCTTTCCTGATTAGTATTCTCAAGTTGCTCACTATCACGAGATTCTTCTTTCTTATCCTTACCTCCACTGTTGCTTCATCACACCCTTCCAATATTCTTTCCTGATTAGTATTCTCAAGTTGCTCACTATCACGAGATTCTTCTTTCTTATCCTTACCTCCACTGTTGCTTCATCACACCCTTCCAATATTCTTTCCTGATTAGTATTCCCAAGTTGCCCACTATCACGAGATTCTTCTTTCTTATCCTTACCTCCACTGTTGCTTCATCACACCCTTCCAATATTCTTTCCTGATTAGTATTCACAAGTTGCTCACTATCACGAGATTCTTCTTTCTCATCCTTACCTCCACTGTTGCTTCATCGCACCCTTCCAATATTCTTTCCTGATTAGTATTCTCAAGTTGCCCACTATCACGAGATTCTTCTTTCTCATCCTTACCTCCACTGTTGCTTCATCGCACCCTTCCAATATTCTTTCCTGATTAGTATTCTCAAGTTGCTCACTATCACGAGATTCTTCTTTCTCATCCTTACCTCCACTGTTGCTTCATCACACCCTTCCAATATTCTTTCCTGATTAGTATTCTCAAGTTGCTCACTATCACGAGATTCTTCTTTCTCATCCTTACCTCCACTGTTGCTTCATCGCACCCTTCCAATATTCTTTCCTGATTAGTATTCTCAAGTTGCTCACTATCACGAGATTCTTCTTTCTCATCCTTACCTCCACTGTTGCTTCATCACACCCTTCCAATATTCTTTCCTGATTAGTATTCTCAAGTTGCTCACTATCACGAGATTCTTCTTTCTCATCCTTACCTCCACTGTTGCTTCATCACACCCTTCCAATATTCTTTCCTGATTAGTATTCCCAAGTTGCCCACTATCACGAGATTCTTCTTTCTCATCCTTACTTTCACTTAACAAAACTTTCCAAGACTTTGCAATTGTTCTTGAGCTTACACTTTCCCACAATTGGGCTACGTACCAAGCAAAGTTCTTTAGATTTAAACTTCGCAATTATTGAACCATATCTTCTCCTCGATCAATAGAATCAATTAAAGTTGAAAGAAGGTTTCTGGGATAATTTCTTTTTAATATTTGTAAAACCCCTTGATCCACGGGCTGACAGTTTGCCGTGACATTCGGAGGCAAAAACATGGCTTTTATTTCTCCATCTTCAAGTTGTTCTTCATTCGGATGAGAAGGCGCATCACCCAGAAGCAGTATTGCTTTCCTTGGCAAATTATTATTCTGCAAAAATTTATCAGCTTGTGGTACAAATTCATTAAAAAACCATCCTTTGAAAATGTCGGAACTCATCCACGCACTTTTTTGGTTGAAATATTTCAATGGAAGAACATTTTTAGACACATCATTTAATTTTAAGATTTGCTGTGGTATTACTACAAGCCAGTATTATTATTAGTTCCTTACTACGTTTGTAGCCAAGTGCTGCTGCTTCAGACTTAGCTGCACACGTGTTTTAGCAGGTAATATTTTGAAATTTAGTCCTGTCTCATCACAATTAAAGATCTGATCACCTGTGAAGATTTCCTTGTCCAACAGCTTATGAAACTTCTCTTTGAGGGATCCACCCACCATCATTTGCTGAAAGCTTTTCTCCTCAGATATTTAGCTACCGTATACCATACCTTTTCTTCCACCTCTCAAGCCAGACCATGCTGGCTGTAAAGTTAAGGTTGCCTTCATTAAATTCAGTTCTCAATTTTAAGGTTTTTCCCTGTAATATTGGTTCAGATATTGGGACACCTTTATCTCTGTGTTGAGTGAACCAAAGAAACAAAGCTTCGCTGACTTTTTCGTACTCACATTTTTTCATGGTTTTTCTTGCTTGTACAGTATTAGCTGTCACGCGTTCGAAACACCACTTTTCTATCTCATTTTGGTTCCTCCTCTCCTTCAGTCCCCCCATTGTCGTTTTTCCAACATTATAATCCACTATGTTTCACCGTTGTCCAATCTCTTCGAAACTTTGAGTTTTTCTTCCATTGAAACAGTCACTTTTTTCCTCTTTGGAGCCACGATAAATAAGAACTATACTACAGCAGTAAAAATTAACAACAGAAAGTCAGGGGAACATAATGCAATCAACACATCGGCAAATACCACTCGGTACTGATAGTGAACAAATGGAGCAGTGTCATGTTACGTTTCAAGGTGATTGGCCGGAGTTGGCGCGCTACTGTGCAGACCTGCCTGCGTACATTTGGGTCTTCACAATAGTGGCGCGCATGGGCAAGAGCGGTACACTCGTTTACGCTCAGCAACGTGCAATATGCTATTGGATCAGGGTCGGATAAAACAGAAGGTCGGTTGACCGGGACTCTACTGTAATAGGTATAAAACAACTTTTACAGACACTTTAACTAATATAGCTTCGTAGCTAAGGGCTTTTCAATCCATAAGTGGCCAGATTGAATCCCCACATCCAGGAATTTTGGAGTTCACTTAAACGTTTATAGAAGTGATGGTACTCTATATGGCAACAGCATGACACCAATGCATATAGCAGCAGCAAGGGAAACAATAATTCGACTACTACGCTTCCAAGTGGATGATGTTAGAAACAAAAGGGCTGCCTGACTGTGTAGCCAACTTGTAAATTTCAAATAACTATTATGATGTTACCTGCCTACAACATTTAGTAGTTCAATGGTTAACATGGCAGTGTCCACTCTTGATATACCTTACTTACTCTATGGTACAGAAGCTGGAGAGAGATAAGAAAGGGACAACATATTATAAATATTTATTTTTCTCAATTTTCAGTTCTCTATGCGACCGCAGTGTAACAATGTGCCATTTTTTTTTTTTTTTTAAACCGTGTATAAACAAAATTTTTGTGGTTGAGTGTGAATTCCATAAAACATTTCATATAATTACATACAACCGTTCAGTAACGCAGACCTTGAGTGATGCCTGCAGAACACAAGATTAATCTGCAAGGGGGAATCAAGTGAAATACATAAAGATGTTGATATAAGCTAATGTAACCACAGTCTATGTAACCCACTGTAGTAGTTGAACTTGCGGCCTGCTGGTGCCGGTTTTGGTAGCTACTGAGGTTCTTGGTTCTCGTGGTAGGCCTGTACAATTGGATAGTAACCTTCAGCAATTCTGGTTGGTGGTTCAAAGGCTGGTGGAACTAGTACTGGGAGCTTGTGAAGTTCACCAGCCTGTTCTCATGGACTGAGATATGCGGACCCGGCCAGGAGGCTGTAAAGATTTCATAGATAATTAGAGGCAGTCTTTACTAGTTTTGCACTCTTACAAACACCGCCACAATGGTTAAAAGGCATGAGAAGACAGAGAATACTACGACCGGACTTCTTAGAAGTGTAGGTGAGTAACAGGTGGGCGTACAGTGGCGGCCAGCCAATGCCGTATCTCGCCCTCCAACTCCAATGCCAGAGGTGTGAAGTTGGTTGAGCCCCGTAGCACTAGGAACCGTCCCAACACGGGGGTGAGGTCCTCACAGAGTTGGTCTTCCCAGACCCGGAGAAATACCCCTCTCTGCACCTAGCGCAGTGAGTAGGGCAACCTCCAAGATGACAAGCCAACCCTAAGAGGAGCGTGTACCTAGCGTCGTGGATCTACCATCCACTACACTAGGTACTGAGAATAGTTGGCCTTACAATTTTGGCATGGGAAGTGTCCCAGAGGAACTGGTCCACTCAGGCCCAAGGAAGTACTCCTCTCTGCACCACTAGTCCACGATGAGAACAGCAAACCCTAAACTGGCAGTCCAATCATTAAGAGAGCAGTATCCTAATGTCATGGATCTACCGTTCACCACACGAGTGCAGTGAACGGGTTTTTTATGTTAAGTATCTGAACGGAGAGAATAAAATCCCTGTCACCTGCTGTACCTTATACGGGCCTAATATTTACGAGGAGAGATACTATGAGTACAGGAGCGATATTCGTAAGTTGGTAAAACAGTGTTTATTTCTTTTAATGGAAATAAACAGTGATGGTGAAGTACTACCTCCTATCCACGTGAGTTTACGGAAGTTAAACACCCTATGTAAACACAGGTGAAGACTACCTGCTCCTAGACTAATAGGGTAGGCAGTAAAGTGGCTATCAAAACAACTCTGATTAAGTTACACTACGGTTGTTGTCCAGAAGGGACTGGTACGTGTCTCAGTGTTAGCTGCGATGCAAGACTGGTGAAGAGAAGGATCTTTCCCTCCGAAGGTGCGGTGAAGTCTTGAGGGGCAGATATGTCTTCGGCACACTAATGCACGATGAAGACCAAGGTAGGAAAGCTGATGATTCCCACTGCACCAGAAGTGCTGTGAAAGAACACACACACGTCAATTACTTGAAGACTGGTCAAGAGCCTTGGTGTGGCCCTGTATTTATACTCCACTGCGGGCGTGCCCCTTGCTCGCCTAGCATAAGGGGTTGTCTTGGAGAGGGAGTAGCAGTTGGGAAGAGCGTGACATAGATCCTCAACACGTGACATCAGTGGCGGGTGCTGGATCCAGGCTCATACCTCAGCGAAGGTACTGGTAGTGGCATCTAGTGGCACGCTGCTGTACTCAATCTCGCTGCATGGCTTTGTTGGCTCGGCAGGTGAATAAATTATCTGGCGTGGAGCACCCATCCTTTGCCTTGGGTAGGTAAAACAATTTCTGAATTCTTGTTGCTGGTGGCAGCAACTCAAACTCTGTTGAAGATGCTCTCAGTTTGTTTGCACTGATGAGTAGAAGTCATTTAAATTATATGTAGAAAGAAGTCATGCGTCAAACTGTTAGTGAAATGTTAGGATTAGGATATCACTTGATTGTATTACATGGAAACTGAGTAAGAGCTTTAGTTTAATTGTGTACAAGGGTTTATGTTATAACAAAATTTGTTCATGTGTTTAGTAGTGTTCAAACCATGTGTAGTAGTCGAACCTAAAAGGGGACATAATAATAATCATATATACTTTATGGTACCTTTGCTAATAACAATGCGTATGCAATCCAATTGTTCAATAATTCAAGTGTACTTAAAACTGTACAAATTACATGGTACCAATATACTCGCTAATAAGCGCCTATTCATACTTTAATGTTTAATGATATGATTTTATCCAATTATTATTCAAACATGTTAAGTTTAAAATTAAAAGTATTTATATCCAATGCACTGTAATGCTTGTAGTCCTCCACACACCTTATGGGAATTTGTAACGAAACTTAACATAACTTTTATTCCGATATTTACATCGTTCATTTTGCGGGAAGAATAGATTAGATATGAGCAGTGGAAGGCCACACACACACCACTCCCCATTTGCCGTAAAACAAACACAAGCACAAATGTAGCTGTTAATTTTCTTTTCCTTCATGGTGAACATTAGATTATTTTCCCCTGTTCCTTTTTGTAGAGGGACACTTTGTATCCCTAGTGTTGAGGCGGATCAGCTTGTACATTAAATTCATTTTCCCTTTTTCAGAAATAATAATTCAAATATTGTAAATCGAAAAAAATTCCCTTGCAAATTTTTTGTGAACTGGCCTGGCGAAACAAATGAAGGCACGCAATCCCTACATGTTAGGAAAAGAAACACACACCAGATAACAAGCCCCAATTTCATGCGCAGTGAGAGTGCCTCTCTCTTTCCTTACCACTCAACCCTGCTTGCCTCCTTACAGCAAGAATGAAACAAAGCCAAAGTCAACCAGCTGACGTCGAGACACATCCGGCGGCATGAGGTTGCTAACAAGGGGAAGCGAGGAGAAAACAAAAAGAAGAAGGAACGTGCGCAAAAGAAAGAGACAAAGAGCGACCTGCCAGGCTGCAGAAACAAAAACAGACACCTCCTTTACCGAGAAGGAGAGAAAATGGAGCCCCAGTTACAGAAGCGGAGCGGCTTGTAAGTCCACTGGGCATAATCCATATTGACACAGGACATATACCTGCGCTGAAGGGAAGAGTACACTACATGAACGACTTTGCCCCATCTTGAGCCATAATCACCTGATGGGCAAGTCCGCCTCCAAATAAAAACAATAATGGAGGCGGGACATATGGTCCACCAAAGTTGACAGGGTCTAAACGTAACCATTAACAACGTGATCACCTTTTACTGTTCACTAGTCTCTAAAAGAAACCATCATGTCAACCCCCCTCCCCAAAGAAGCGATCTTTTCCACTTTGTTGCTTCCGCTAAAACGACAGAGCACACTTCAAACTTTGTGCCCCACCGAAGGGTAGCGGGCAGCACAGCAGAAAGTCACAGCCTCCACGTTCGCATGAGGGACGTATGTCGTCGCATTGCACTGCTCCAGATAAGGATCCAGGAACCCATGTGTGACGTCAGAAGCTCCACCCCCAAGAGGCAAGGTTAATTATAATTACCCCACAACCCTTTGAGAGCCACGAACTAGGAAATTTAGTATATAAGGAATCCCAGCACAAGCCTCAGAAGTGATTCTGCTAAATCACTTGGCTGAGAAGGCCGAGGGTGCTAGCACAGGGCAAAGTCCCTCACCCACGCCGCTGACTGCAGAAGAACCAGTGGCCGTTGACGATGCCAACCAGCTGCAGAGGACCACCATCTACTAGAAGGTCTTCAACTTCTTCAGCCGCCTCCAGCAACCCCGGAGGGCCGCCACCATCCAGAGGCTTCCACCTCTTTGGCCTCCGTCTACAGCTCCAGAAGTCGTCAACGGCTACAGGAGGACACAGCCGATGGCCCCCCCCCCCCACTTATTCAACTTTCTTCCTTCCTCTCTACCATCAGGTATTGTAGGTCACTATGATGACGTCCCCTCTGGACTTCTGTTAAGGCCCTGGCCTGGCCACGTCTTCACCATTTGGGTGAAAAACTCCCTTTCGCAAATTATACAGTCAGATCCCTTCAGGATAACCCTTACTTAATCATTTAGGAAATTTCCTTTGGCCGTTATTTGTCCAAGTAATTTCATGCTTTAATTATCACACGCCACAATACGTTATTTTATCTTTTATCCAGGACACCTTCACCTGGCAGTAATGTAATAACTTCCACATAATCAATTTTATATAATTTATTATTTTACTGATTTCATTTAGGAGAGTGTGGACCCGCCTTTGACAATCTGATAAAAAACATATTTCAATAAACGAATTTATAGTACAACAAATATTAAGGTTTTCCTTTCTTAGCTTTTAATAAACATTCCTTGTTGACCTTTAAGGATTTTATGTAATTGGAGTTTGCATTGCTCAAGTAAGGTAAAGCTGGCTACACGAACTACCACCATACGACAAATTTACACACTTTTAAGAGGAAACCGAGATCTGCCGGCGAAATACTATGCATCTCTCTGGTAAATATTTGGAAGGGCCCGAATGCAACTACGAACTCTGTTTTTATTCGTGGAATAGGGTATTTAGACTAGCATCCTACTTTGCTGGCTGAAGAAAGGCCAGACCAGGGTGAGAGAAATATCCTGATCAATTATATCCTCAATGGAAAACTCACTAGCAATCAACATATGGTTTCTTTGCCTCGTAGTTACATCCATTGCTGGAGAACAGCTGGACGTGGAGCTGCAGCGTGTATCTTGCGTGATAATACCAGTACTCTTAGAAGCATATTATACGGACGCAACTCTTACCCGGCTTCGTCTTAAGAGTTCTTATTTTTATTACTTTTTAATTCAGCCTTATGCAATGTTTACAAGAAAGTGGGCAGAAGTGCAAGGTAAAATAGGCATTTAAAAAATCGGAGTCAGAGATATCTAACACACTCACTCCAGAGATAATACAGGACACCCCACTATTTACGCCTCCTATCAGAGTAGCAAGCAGAGCACCATTGGAAAACCTACTGGTAATTAATTTCGACATTGCTGTCCTGGGACTTGATCACACCCTTTTACCCATCTCTTACATCACAATCCCTCCACACATACCTCGGGAACCTACGAGCAGCATGAGCACCACTCCTCCGCAACCAGCGTCGGCTGCTGTTCAGCCTCCGGCCACACCACCGAACCAGCCAGAGAAGAGGAGGGTGCCGTCGCCTCACGCACAGCAGGTATAGTACTGCCTGTCTCTCTTGACTTTGTTCCAGCACGAAAGTCAACCAGACCCACTCTGTATACAGATATCCTGCCTAAGCGAGAGTAGGACCTCCATGGTTATGATCACGGCACCAGCATCACATTATTTGAAAGCCACCTCGTCACTAAAGTATGGTCTGCATACTGCAGAACTCTGAATGTGAAATTTGTCATAGGGGTTGCAATCCCCAAGCTGCCAACCAATCAGAACGCCCACAGGGCTCTCAAACAGTAACCATGTCCTTCCCATGTGACGAACCTAACCCGCAGCTGAGCTAACTAAGGGGCTTGTGTGTGATTCCCATGGACGCCAATGCATTCTAACTTTAGTGATGCTACAAATGAATTGGGTACCATACTAGGGTCGCCAGTGTGTCTAATCCTTCTACATACAATTGATATCTTATCATTGTACCAGGTGGCTTAAAACGCTTCATACTGCACTCAGTTATGGCACACTTCACCTTAAGTAAAATTACTCTGACCCTTTTAAAATTAATCTACTACTTCCTAGAGATTCATCTGTCTTCAAAATAACAACTTCAGAAAAATTGATCCAATTATATGATGATGATGATCATAGCATCATTTACAGAAATTTGTATTATTTTCAAAGCAACCTCTTTGCATTCTAGTAAATCAATAAAGACAGACAGTCAACTAACACATACCTGTTTCACAGCATTAGATCATAGTTACCACCTTTTTTCCATTGAAAAATTCCCTGATTTCCAAGACAAAAAGAATCTTTTTTCCCTAACCCTTCTCTAACTTTTTTTTCTGTAAGGATTGGCACCTTTGCATTATAACACACTTTTACACCAAAATACTTCTCTGATCTTACAAAATTGCTCACCACATAGATTGCAAAGAAAAATGCCTAAGCATTTAGCCCACAATCATTAAAACCATTTTATATGATTCTGGCAGGGGTACATGATTAATGACAGAACTGCCAAATATCTATAGCACGCAAATCACAGAATTCCCTGACATTTATCTAACTTGGTTCAAATGTGCTGACAGTTTTCAAATCCCGACATTTCCCTGTTTTCTAGGTTTCCCAGACCTGTGGCAACCCTGTAGATATACAGTAAAACCCTGTTCAGATGTTTCAGAAAAATACTGATAAATTTGTACTTATTAAGCAGGAAAACTTCTTAAATAGAATTTTACTATAATACATAAAACTATTCAATGGGATTGTAACAGCTTGCTGTGTTTGACTATGGTGTATTATATTTAAGCAGCATGGCATGGTGATTCAGTACTTACAAACCATTATACAGCACAAAGTGCTCACGCTATAGTCATGTCTATAGATAGCTCACGAACAATAGGCAGGAAGAAAATGCCACTGCCATTACAGCAATGCCAATAAATTATTTTATACAAATATCTTCTCCACAACCACAAAGGGAAATTTTTTCCGCAAATATGCAACTTGCAGAAAAATTACTACTATTTACAAAAATTAATATTGCAAAGCATTTGCATAAATTATACAAACACAAGCACATATTTTTTGTCTGAAAAGTACCACATTCAGAATTTGAAAAGGAGAAAGGCACAGGGTGTTAGACAGAGAAATGAGAAATGAAGCGATCACCGTATGAGCTCACCTGTTGCGAGGAGCTATGTTGAGTGGCTGCTTGGGTGACGAGACACAGTGCTGCCTCTGGTCACCGGGACTGCCACCTCCCTGCTTCTGGACCAGGCATGGTTTTGGTTTAGACGACGACCCATAACTGGAACAACAGGGAAAAATGGTTCCCATTCTTTACCAACACTGCTGCTACAAAATGTCAAAATCACATTTCTCTGACTTTTTTTTTCAGGTTTCCCAGCCAACAATAAATACATTTCCAGCCCTTTCCAGCTTTCAATAGAAAAATTCAACCCCAAAAAATTCCCTACTTCACGAAACACAATTGAAATAAAATTCACTGAACTTGCAGTTTCTGATCATCTACACTACAAAGAACACAATTGTTTACCTGCAAGTCTATTTTTAACATAGCAGAAATTATTTTCCAGAACCCATCAGTTTTTTGACAAATTCTTCGAGCTTCTACAGAGAACGTTGTTTGGCCATACAGAAAACATATTACATGATATATAGTATAACAGGATTGACTTTCCAGGATCTGCTACCAGTTTCTCTGGCTTTTCCTGGGCATTTTAAATTCCCTGACTTTTCCATGTTTTACATACTCAGCATACCATACAAATACTACAAATACACAATCAAGCCCATAATTCAGTGCAAACCCTTTCATGCTTCTAGAACTTCACATTACATAGAGAAAGAACTTTTTAAATTTTGAGATAATGCTTAAGTGAATATTTGATCTTATATTTTCTCAACTTTAAAAAAACTAAAACTGAGGAATAAGAAATATTTTGAGAAAATTGTATACTCTGTTAACTGATTATTCTTAATAACAATTACGTAATAATAAAGTCACTTGTTAAAATGTTTCAACTTCATAATCTCAGCTTTAATTTGATGCCAGCTAACAGCCAGCGGTGCTAGATCCCATAACGAGGCTCACCGCACACGTGCCCCAAGAGGCCAATCATTTTGAACTTTCGTATAAATGTTATTTTCAGTGTAAAATGTGTTATATTGCCTTTGCAGTGTTTAAAGTTAAGAAATGTGGCTTTTCTTAAAAACAGTGAATAATCGCTGTAAATATTATGTCTCTATTATATGTCACTAATTACACTGAATATTAATTCCATGGGGGCATTATTATATTTGTAGTACAATCCATGAAACGTGATAATGGGGAGGGCTATGAAGATTAAGGAAGTTCTGGGCTAAACACACAAAAGTCACGTAAAATATATGTTAATCAGGTTGCTTAGCCATGTTAAATGCAAGAATACCTAACGGAACTAAACCTAAATTTATGATACGTGAATCACAGGAGAGCATAAAGGGGGTGGGGGTGGGGGTTACACTAAGGTGCTAAAGACTTACAAGAATAAACAATAGCAATTAAAAACTTTCAGAATAACACTTAATCCTGCAGGCTTTTGCAAGGCTTACCCCTTATTAATTAATGTTGTGATTGTAATACGTTTCATGGTAGTGTAGTACAAAAAAATATATCAACCCATTTCCTAAAAAAACTGAAGATGCCATCACAGGGGCATGTAAGTGGGTACAGGTACAGGATATGGTTGTATATATACAGAAATCATGAAAATATTGTATATCACCACGCATGTATTGCAGGGGACCAACACTTACAAGGGATGCCCTTAGTATGGCGTTGGACCACCCGTAGCATGGCAGGTGGTGATACGGTTGCGCATGGAGGCATACAGATGTCAGATGTTCTCATAAGTAAGTTCCTGCCTCAGCTGGCACAACTGACACTCCAACTCCGCCGTAGTTGCTGTCCAATCTGGTGCCAAATGTTCTCGATGAGCGAGAGGTCTGGGAACCTTGCTGGCCAAGGAAGCATGTTGACATTACGAAGGCAGGATAGGTGTACACATGCTGTGTGGGGCCAGGCATTACCATGCTAGAAAACTGGGTTGCCACTGCGCCATCAGGGTTCCTTCAAAAACCACCAGTGGGGTACAAGAACCATAGGAAATGGCACCCCACACCACGACACCTCTCATTGGGGCAGTGTACCACTCTACAATGAAGCATGGCTCACAATGCTGGCCAGGACATTTCCAGACTCAAATTCGGCGGTCATCTTTATCCAGACAGAACCAAGATTTGTCACTGAACACCACTCGTTGCCAATCCACAAGCTGCCGTGCTGTCTATTCCCAGAAGGTCACACATGCTCTGCGATGCTCAGGTTCTAACGATATACTTCGTACGGGATTCTTGACAACAGTAACCTGGATATGATACTGGTGGTCATAGACATATACCCAGCTGCCGTGACACGTCCATAGATGGTGCACAGAGTACTCTTGGAGTGATTACAGTCTGTCGTACAATGAAATAAACCGCCCTGCTGGTAGTCCACCGGCGTCAATCCAAGACTTCTCAATGTTCCTGTTCCCACTGTGTCCAACACTGACTCATAGAGTAGGCAGAATAGTTAAAGTCGCGAGCAATGTGCAGAAACGTTAAACCCGCCTATCATAGGCTGCTATGTCAATCTCACCCAACTGGATGCAGGCTTTTTCCATGTGCTATAGGGGCTTGCTGCATGTCCACAGAACTTGGCTCTGTGGCTCACATTGCTACTAAGGCTTTATTCTGTATCTTGCAGCTATGAATGATAGACATTTATGGCCCCTAGTGGTACATCCACACAAGTAAACCACAATAAACATAAATGAGACACGTTGGACTACAATAATGTATGGCAACCTTCCTTGTACTTGCATAATTTGTTCATGGTAATGCATTTTTTGTAAATGAGTGTATTACACAACAAGGTGTTACCAGGCTTTATTTGTGTATCGCCATAATACGTTCACAGCACAATGCGGTAATGATGGAGCAAATATGAATCAACAGTCTGCTGTTTGCTATAGTACCCATATAGTGATCAGTTGACAGTTATACACTGGTGTGCAAGTTTATCAGTAAGTGGAGTGTTGCTGCAGGCATTTGACATTCCTTCTGAATTAGACAGTGTAAATGCTTGTAATTTACGAATGCAGGGTTGCTACAGGTATTCATTAAAGAAATCCAGACTTTTCCCTGCTTTCCAGAACCTCAAAACAAATTTCCCTGACTTTCCCATCTAACAGGCATTCTAACACTATCACTAAAAAATGAAATCCCATGCGCAGCGCTATTGACAAATGGCTAAATATACAAAACCAAACTCTTATGCGCCCTAAATTCTGCTTAGGTAACCTCAGATAATATTCACAGCACTAACATTTTTCACGATACGCCAACCTTAGAAAACATTCCAGCATCAATTGATGATCCTCAGTTAAAAAATAATTTAATGAATTTTCACAATATTTCTCACTAGCTTCATATTAAGTCTTGTACAAACTGGCATCTTTCTTGTACAAGAAAGTGAAAATAAAGGTGAACAAGAAATTGAACACTTAAGTGTAACTAGTATGCACAGAATTGTGGGATCCATACACACGACACTAGCTGGTGAGCAAGAAAATGGATGGTTGATGTAAACTATGTATGATTTGGAAGCAATTTTTGGAGCTGTGGGTGAAATTTGTGCATTATTAATAGCATCTGCCATAAAAAAGAATAAAAGATTTAGTCCAAACAGACATATTTCAAGCACTAAATATATACACATGGAGAATATCTACAATCACTCACAGAAAAAAGACAAACCCCTCTATTTTTTAAAAATCAAACACAGAATTATTTACGATAGTGGAACTATTAAACATTGTATTGTATTAAAAACATTAACATATCTGCTTATTGTAAGCATCAACAAAATATATGTTTAGTTTACATTTGACTTGTACAAGGAACCACAACTGGCAACTACTGCTGCTGCATCTGTCTAAGAAGGTTGCATTGCCAATACTCACAAGGGTGCTCGGAAGTCACATGTACAGACTCATAAAATTAAAACTAAGCTACGTGAAAACATGACTTTGGAGCATCTATATGAATAAAGTCCTATGTCTAAGAGGGTTGCATTGCAAATACTCACAAGGGTGCTCGGAAGTCGCATGTACAGACTCATACAATTAAAACTAAGCTACGTGAAAACGTGACTTTGGAGCATCTATATGAATAAAGTCCTATGTCTAAGAAGGTTGCATTGCCAATACTCACAAGGGTGCTCGGAAGTCGCATGTACAGACTCATACAATTAAAACTAAGCTACGTGAAAACATGACTTTGGAGCATCTATATGAATAAAGTCCTATGTCTAAGAAGGTTGCATTGCCAATACTCACAAGGGTGCTCGGAAGTCGCATGTACAGACTCATACAATTAAAACTAAGCTACGTGAAAACGTGACTTTGGAGCATCTATATGAATAAAGTCCTATGTCTAAGAAGGTTGCATTGCAAATACTCACAAGGGTGCTCTGAAGTCGCATGTACAGACTCATACAATTAAAACTAAGCTACGTGAAAACGTGACTTTGGAGCATCTATATGAATAAAGTCCTATGTCTAAGAAGGTTGCATTGCCAATACTCACAAGGGTGCTCGGAAGTCGCATGTACAGACTCATACAATTAAAACTAAGCTACGTGAAAACGTGACTTTGGAGCATCTATATGAATAAAGTCCTATGTCTAAGAAGGTTGCATTGCCAATACTCACAAGGGTGCTCGGAAGTCGCATGTACAGACTCATACAATTAAAACTAAGCTACGTGAAAACGTGACTTTGGAGCATCTATATGAATAAAGTCCTATGTCTAAGAAGGTTGCATTGCCAATACTCACAAGGGTGCTCGGAAGTCGCATGTACAGACACATAAAATTAAAAATTAGCTACGTGAAAACATGACTTTGGAGCATCTTACATAATAAAGTCCTATGTCTAAGAGGGTTGCATTGCAAATACTCACAAGGGTGCTCGGAAGTCGCATGTACAGACTCATACAATTAAAACTAAGCTACGTGAAAACGTGACTTTGGAGCATCTATATGAATAAAGTCCTATGTCTAAGAAGGTTGCATTGCCAATACTCACAAGGGTGCTCGGAAGTCGCATGTACAGACTCATACAATTAAAACTAAGCTACGTGAAAACATGACTTTGGAGCATCTATATGAATAAAGTCCTATGTCTAAGAAGGTTGCATTGCCAATACTCACAAGGGTGCTCGGAAGTCGCATGTGCAGACTCATACAATTAAAACTAAGCTACGTGAAAACAAGACTTTGGATTATCTATATGAATAAAGTCCTATGTCTAAGAGGGTTGCATTGCAAATACTCACAAGGGTGCTCGGAAGTCACATGTACAGACTCATACAATTAAAACTAAGCTACGTGAAAACATGACTTTGGATTATCTATATGAATAAAGTCCTATGTCTAAGAAGGTTGCATTGCCAATACTCACAAGGGTGCTCGGAAGTCGCATGTGCAGACTCATACAATTAAAACTAAGCTACGTGAAAACATGACTTTGGAGCATCTATATGAATAAAGTCCTATGTCTAAGAAGGTTGCATTGCAAATACTCACAAGGGTGCTCTGAAGTCGCATGTACAGACTCATACAATTAAAACTAAGCTACGTGAAAACAAGACTTTGGAGCATCTATATGAATAAAGTCCTATCTCTAAGAAGGTTGCATTGCAAATACTCACAAGGGTGCTCTGAAGTCGCATGTACAGACTCATACAATTAAAACTAAGCTACGTGAAAACGTGACTTTGGAGCATCTATATGAATAAAGTCCTATGTCTAAGAAGGTTGCATTGCAAATACTCACAAGGGTGCTCTGAAGTCGCATGTACAGACTCATACAATTAAAACTAAGCTACGTGAAAACGTGACTTTGGAGCATCTATATGAATAAAGTCCTATGTCTAAGAAGGTTGCATTGCAAATACTCACAAGGGTGCTCGGAAGTCGCATGTGCAGACTCATACAATTAAAACTAAACTACGTGAAAACAAGACTTTGGAGCATCTATATGAATAAAGTCCTATGTCTAAGAAGGTTGCATTGCAAATACTCACAAGGGTGCTCTGAAGTCGCATGTACAGACTCATACAATTAAAACTAAGCTACGTGAAAACATGACTTTGGAGCATCTATATGAATAAAGTCCTATGTCTAAGAAGGTTGCATTGCCAATACTCACAAGGGTGCTCGGAAGTCGCATGTGCAGACTCATACAATTAAAACTAAGCTACGTGAAAACAAGACTTTGGATTATCTATATGAATAAAGTCCTATGTCTAAGAGGGTTGCATTGCAAATACTCACAAGGGTGCTCGGAAGTCGCATGTACAGACACATACAATTAAAACTAAGCTACGTGAAAACGTGACTTTGGAGCATCTATATGAATAAAGTCCTAGGTCTGAAGGCTTATAGTAAAAAAATAGGGGATGAGTCCCCCGGACCTTTTAATATTGTTTTACATTACTCTGTCTTGTGAATAAAATCTAGTAGATCCTATTAACATACCTGGATTTGGTTTTATTTTATAAGCATCTGAACATGCGACTTTGGTAAGACGTGAAGCAAACAAGAAAAAAAAAAAAAAAAAATTCCAGAAATTTTTTGTTTTTCCTTTGACTTTTCCCAAAAGTCCCTGACCGTTTTTAATTCTCTGACTTTTTTTTCCCCGGTTTTCTATACAACTAGCAACACTGGAACGGAGGGTGCTAATACGAGTGTTTCTTTGCAACTACTTCCATGTGAAGTGTTAAATCTAATTACTGTGCATAAGTAGGAATGTTTGTGGAGTTGAGGCCCATTAGAATAGGAGGTAAACATGTGCTACTAAATGTGAGTTACCAGCATTACATCACCAAGGAAATGTATTCATCACTTACATGGCTAACATAATTTATATTCAGTTAATCAGTTTAATGTACTGTACATAGTCACATCTTAGCATGGAAATAGTATTCAATGTAGTGTATTGTACTATGTAGTACTGCAAATTAGCGAGGGAATTGAAAGGCTTACTTACTGCTTGCATCTAGTTATGTCAAACGCAGAAGACCTAAATGAAATAAAGTTACCTTCACAATAAGTTGCCTTTTATACATTTTACATTGTGTGTTTGTGATCCTGTGTAAATAATGTTCAAGCATCGTGAAACATTATATGCAGAGACCGTATCTTGAGCGCCAGCATACAAGTAAATCCCCAAAACAATGAGTCAAGATATGACAGCAGTATGTAAGTACTGAGCGTGAAGCACTTGAATAGCAGTGAAGCTTGGAGTGTCAAGTAAAAAATAATTGCTGATGCTCTATAGCACATCTGCATCACCCCCCCTTCCCCTCTTTTTTTACCTGAGATTCACCTATTGTGAAGTTATATATAGTTAAGGTAGGTCTTCTTGCATTTAGTGTGGTAAAGCAACCCAATTGACATATATTTTGTCATTTTTACAAGTTTTACGCCACAATTTGACTGATCCTCATAGTCCTCCCCACTATCACATTTTGTAGTCTGTAATGAAAATATGTGATTATTAATTTGAATACAAACCACTTTCTGAGGCATTTTTTTAAAGTTGCCATTTTTACTAAATACTGATAGGTCCTGAAATGTAAGGATTTGCTAACCATCAAATCACTTCAGGATGTACGTTGCAGACTTGATGCCTGTATCACATAACCTACTAAAATGATTTTCCAAAAAATACAAAGAAATTCTTGGAAAATGGTATAAATTGACATTACTATAGGCTGTTCACGGTAAAGTGAGCACTTTTTAAGGCCCTCCCAAAAGGCATTAAACCCTAATAAATATATTTTATTGTAGTCTCAGACGTAAACTTTTGAGAGCGATGGAAAGTATACACTGTGTTTATTAGTCATATTGCAAAGTTTACATTAAAAAGTGGTGGGAAAGTAGAGATAAATTGAAAGGAAAAATTTAGCAGGGCCTTAAAAAGTGCTCACTTTACCGTGAATAAATAACCTATAATCACATTGAACATGAATTTATTAAGGGTATCACAATATTTGCAGTACATACTACCAAACGCAATAATGGAGAGGAATATGAAGATCAGAGAAATTTTGAGGTAAAATTCATAAGATTTACATAAATTATGTCATTTACATCATATGTCAATACAAATTTACTAGGGGCATCAAAATATTCACAGTACTACCAAATTAATAATGAGGAGGGCTACAAAGATCACGGGAATTTTGGAGCAAAACGCTGACGCCGGCTAACCGCCAGCAGCGCTGAGCCCATGATGGTGCTCACCATTCATGCGACATATGGGCAAGCACATGCGCAAAGAAGCTCCAGTTTGAACTTTCCAATAACAGAATATTTATTTCATATGTAGAATCATGTATGGTTTATTTTATGGTTTTTCAAGTGTCTAAAATGTTAAGATGTATGTTTATAATATTGCATAATGTTTGGTTAGGAATTTGAAATGTGCGCTGCGCGAAGAGTAAGAACACCATTATTCTGGTGTAAACGCCGTCATAAAGAGACATTTAAAGGGTACAGAAAATTAATAAGAAAATTCTAAACCATTTATTAAAAAATATAAAAAGTTTTACTCGCCGTGCATAGCATTTCCACTTGTGTGAACCCCATAGGCAGCCATGGTAGGTCCGCGCGACCCCTGCCTCTAGGCAGTCCATCGAGGAGAGCTGGCGAGGTAAGATGCTGTCATATACGCATTACAAACTTTTTGCACTGATGTTGATTACAATAGTTTCACTTTAGTAAACCGGTTAACCTTTGCTTGCGTATGTTTTGCCAGACATTCTCCAGCATTATGCTTCCGCTTAACCTAATAATTTATGCCCTTGTGGCTTTTTGAACTTAATCAATGCCATCCACCTATGTTAAAGGCATTTCACTATAATTTCTGTATCATTACCGCGTGCAATTTTAAGGGCTTTATTTTCATGTACGTATTTCAGGGTAATTTTCATGTTTAATTGTTTTACGGCCAGATCACTTGCGACCACGTGGTTCAGGGCCGCCAAGTCAATGTCCTCGCCATCCATGCGCTTTGAGGGCTTATTTGTGTAAAATCATGTGCACCGTAATTTATTTCAGGGTTCTATGTACTTTTATTCAGGGTTTCTTTCATGTAATTTTCACTTAAATGATGATTTGTATGTTTGACCATGCTCTCATTTCAATGTTTTATTTTCTTGCCATCCGGCATGTTGCAAGTTCAAAACCAATTCAATCTGTAAAAGAATAATTTTCCCTACAGAAATATTAATTTATCTGGACAGAATTTGCCATTTTTACGGAGGAAGACTGAAAATTCATATGCACACATCATCCGCTACAAAGCATATCTAGCGGTATCTGCGCCATCTAAGTTTGCTTTCACTCATCTGCGTGTTTATTGCGACCACTCATGTCATGTCCCATCATATTTCAAGGGAATTTATATAAAGGGTACGGTGATATTATTTCCATCCTAGCCGGCTACGTGTATGGGCTATCACCTCACTAACCATATGCGGCAAGACAAGTCCACGTTAGTGATGCCAAATAATCATACTTGTTTGTGCAACTTGTTCATTTGTTTGATCTTGTAATTCTCTGCGCCCTATCTTGAGGGAAAATCGTCATTCCAACCTAGCGGCTGTAGACCCCTTCCCTTGTGGAGATAGTGTTTTCTAACACCATGGAGAAGTCATCCCTCTAGGAGTGTGCGAGATTAATTGCGGACTGGAGAGCACCTGAACGGAGTTAGCTAGACACGTCCGAGTTTTCATAAGAAATAATGTTGGCACGATCTTGTATGGTTAACAGAATAAAAGCAAATACACAGTGCTATAAGTCTTTCCTTTGTAGTGGCAGCAACCTCTCGACCAACTCTGCAAGTGATCTAAGTTTAGTAAAGTTGTTTAGTAATGCAAAAGTGTTTTGTAAGTACGCTCGGTTGAGACGGACACAGAGAACCCACAGCATCCCTGAGAACCCTGAGTCTCACAGGGCGGTGATTGGTAAAAACCACTGGCGCCCACCTACAGTAAGTTTATTGTGTCCCAGTTTATCTCGTGTCTCACCTGACAGCGTCAATGCATAAAACTTGTAAAATATATATCATTTGGGATGCTTAACCATGTTAAATGCAGAAGAACTAAACAACCTTAACTTAACTGCACAATATGTGATTACAGGGGTATGTGATTGTGTTTTATAAAAAGTATAATAAGGAAACAAGCGTTGGTCCATCCACACCCTCTGATTCACCTTTCATGAAGTTAGGTTTAATTTGGTTAGGTCTTCCGCATTTGACACGGCTAGGTGGCAGCAGTATGTAAGCCCTTCAGTGCAATACTGCACAGTACAGTTCATTACACTTACTTTCCACACAAAAACTACACTACAATTACATCACTTTCCCATGTAATTGGCAAAAATAGTTACTTGGTGATGAATTGCTGACAACCTGCGTACAGGACAAGTTTAGGCCTACCTTCTATTCAAATGTGTCGAAACCCCACACCAACACTTGTATTTCTGCACAATAATGAGATTTAACACATAAAATGGAAATAATCACAACAAAACACACTTAATAGCACACATAAATGACAAGCCTTTGCAGTCAAATTTACATGGTATATTGTCTTTCACATGCTATCAGCATACAACCATCATGTGAAATAGGTAACAATTAAACTGCAATACCAAAATTGATGCACATATGTGTCCTTGCGCATTGTTATTCAACAATCATGGCAATAAATGTAAACTGCTCATAAACAACTCCTGGGAATGTCTTTTTGTATGAAATACTGTATGTATACTTTTTTCTAGTAGTTCCACATTACGTAGTACAATCCTCTCCTGAATGTAAACAAGGTAAGCCTTGAAAATGTAACGGAATTAAATGATATTCCGATACTGCTAGATTACAGTGGTTTATACCTGTATAACCTTAGCACGTCGGCATAAATATACCTTGTGAATCAGATTTTGAGAATCAATGTTAGGTTTCCAAAGATTCTTGCATTCAACATGGTTCAGCAACCCAAAATATATTTAACATAAATTTGACGTGTTTTACTGCAAAAACACCCCTATCTTCATAGCCCTCCTTATTATCACACTTCATTGTATATACTGCAAATTAAGTGATCCCGCCATTAAATTTGTATTAAGTGTGATTAGTAACGTCCATATAAATCACTTACAGGTAATATTTTGCCATTTTTCAGAAAAGCCCCTATTATTAATAATTACAGAGTACAAATAAGATTTGTTCTGCAACCAGAAAACACAGCATCGTGAAGTCCACATCTAGCAGTAAATACAAATATTACACTCAAAAAATCCGGGGTACTCACAGAAAAAACAACTTCTATATGTCACTCTTTAGTCTGACTTGGAATGGACAACCATAGTCGGCACCCATGTTCAGAAAGCGTCTTGCTAGTTGAGTCCTACTTGGAAATTTTCCCATAAATGATTGCATATTGATGGCTCCAAAGCTGTGCCATTTTAGACATGCATAACTCTCAACAAATTGCAGTATATGTGGCAATGGGACCGGTATGGCATGCACGTCATTTGTATGTATAATAGAGTGATAAAGGCTGTTCACGGTCAATTGAGCATTTCTGAAAGCCCTGCTTAAGATATACTTGTATGCAAGTTGTGTATTCTTCCACCTTATGTAAGATTAACATTGTCATGGGTCTCGTCACTTTATTTACGCATAGGTCAGGCAAAACTGTGAAATTATTAGAAAGGTGAATCTGTAACAAATCTGCTCATTTCTAAACTTTGTTGCATTAAAAAAAAAGAAACAGAAAGAAAAGAAATAATTTAAATGATTTGAAATGGTTACCTAACACTTATTTATTCGACATTAAGATACAGAACTACTTCCCATCCATCATTATCAACTTTACTAGGAGCATGTCACTCAGGGCGACCATTAACATATATGCAGGTAGGAACAGTAACTTTTTTCTAAGATTGATTTTAAAAACACTCACTTTATTGTGAACAGCCCTTAGTAGTAAATTATTTCCATCATAAAAGTCTTTTTGGGAAGCAGGACTTGATGTTTTGTTCATAATCGAGGAATATATTCATCCTTTTAATGCCAAAAAGCTCACTTCCTGCAGCTAAGCATTCCAATTCTGAATGGAAGCATTCTCATTGAACCTGCTTCAGATACATTACTTTAACAGCAAAAAGTTCTGCGACAGTAAGCTGAACCCTATTTAAAACCTCAAGTACAAAAAAAATCTTAGTATGTATGCATATACTCTTTGAAGCCTTGACCATAAATATAACCAATAGAATGTCTCGAAGATGCTTGATTCACAATGATCAACCTGTGAGACAACCTTGAGTGGCTTAAACTATTCTTTGCCTTCCTCAATGCTGGGACCTACTCTTGGGCTGGACCCCAAATCCTCTTCAGATGCAGGCCCAATCTACCACAGTGGGTATGTTAGCATGTCTTGGGAAGAGAGCTCTCTGGAAGCAGTCAGCAGAGGGCAGATGTCTGCACTGGACTGCGACCTGGCTTTCTTGAATACAGGAAATTTAGTTTTCAGATGATCGCCGAGCGGACAGGCGAGATAAGCATCTATGGTCTATGCATGTGACCTCACGAGCTCCACCCCTAGGAGGCGGGAAAAATTCACCCCCCCCCCCCCCCCACGCCCCTCGAAGCACGTAAGATCGCCAGAGATCACTATAAAAGGTGAAACCCACACCTGAGCAGATGCTTGCGATGGCTCGCCGGAGTCACTCATCCACTCCTTAAGAGCTGTGAAGGCAGGAGTTGGAAACAGTGGCAGTAACACAGTCTTGCAACGCCTCCTGGTTGTGATGACTGAGGGCATCCTGACTAAGGACCAATCATCCTATGCCTGCGCCGCTATCACAACGACAATTCTCGTCAAGAGGCCATCTTCTCCTGAAGGACGTCACTTCAGCATCGCCTCCAGTCATCGTCGTAACAAGCAGCTCCTACGTCGACCTACCTTGCCCTAAACCCCGCACCTTCCAGGTAACCCAAAGTCACGGCAATGTAGTCCTCTTAAGGCCTTAGCCCAGCCAATTCTACTACTCAAGTAAAGAAATCCATATACCTATTACGAGATCCCTTCTGGACACTCTCTGTAAAGTTCAGTTAAGATTCCTGGGCAAGATCATAATTACAATTTAATTTTATTAAATTTAATTATTTCCCCTAAGTACTCAAACGTAACATAAATGTAACAGGTAGCCTTCATCTGACTTGCATATATTTATTTCCCATAATTAACATCCGCAGTTAATGTGTAATCAACATATATTATTCATAAGTAAAGTATTCCATGGTAAAAGTTACTACCGTAATTATAATTATAATTATTTAACTTTGCTGTAACTTGCGTGGATACATTAAAGCCACAAATCCATCGAATTTACAGAGACTTAGTTTTACTGGCTTTAATAACCCTTGTGTCCCCTGTGAATTCAACACAGTGCACAGGGTATTGCACTGGCTAATCTTCGGAGGAGCCCTGCACCAGGAACTCAGTATACCTTGATACTGCGGCGGCTCACGTGCTCTGCTGCATAACCCTTCGGGCTAGCAAATGGCCAGATGAGGTTAAGAGGCAAGACATGTCGGGTCTAGTCATTTACCTTGACGTACACTAATTATAGAACCGCCAACTATACCAAGCTACACATCACGTACATTTCTTTATGTGGCAATTCATATTAGTAGATCGGCCTCATGCCAAAGAACTGTAATACAGGTATAAAGAACCATCTTAAATGGAAACTGTACCTCCTAGAGAAAGTAATTACATAATATCAATTCAATTCCTTCATCACAAGGAAGCAATACTTAATTTTCTTTACCAACCCGAACACCGGGAAGACTACCTTTCAAATATTTAATAATATTACATAATGGCACAGACATAATAGGTATAGAGCCATGAGTACTCTCTCTTGAAAATACTGCCATCCCTCCACGACCTTGCTACATACTACCCAGCAGCAATCAGCAACAACCAGAGTTGGCCGCTGTTCCCCAGCCGGCCACCGCAGCAACACCAATGGAGCAGAGGAGAGCTCTGCTGCCTGCGAATCCATAGGTAACACGACAGCGAGGAGTGTTGCCCAGTGTTGTTACCTTTCACCCAACACGCAAACCTACATAACCTACGATATATGCTGGTACCTTGCCAAAGAGGGAATAATCTCTCTTTATGTGACACTCACATTTCAGAATTTGTAGGGCACCCAAGCCACTCGTACACGAACTGTATACAAGTGTACATTTAAGTTCAAGTTGTTCATCGGAGTTCTTATCCCAAGTCATCTACATCTTACAAGATATCGCATTTTGTTGCCTCCTCTTTCGACACAGGAAGAACTCCTCATCTGCTTAGTTAGCTTGGAACTTGTCTACGCTCCCTTAGGTGACTCCGTAGATCAGTGATTTGTAACTGGTGTACATCCTTCACGTAACATCAATTCTCACATCACCAACCATTACTGGTATGATGCGTCGCCAACATCTCAGGTACAGGGTGGGATCTCCCCTTGTACCAGGTGGCTTAAAAGTTGGGGATTCAAATTATCCACATGCTTCAAAGCATTGCCAAACATTACGCACAGAGCCAGAGTACTCAGTGCCAGCAGGGAAATAAAAAACCAAAACAGTGATTCAAATAACGCCAGCCTTTTTTGTAGGTAGTGATCGAGATGCGGTCATGCATCTGCAAAGTTTGTCGTTTCCCCAGAAATTATTTTGAAGGGTAGCCCCCTCACACTGAAACATTCTGCTTGGATTTATGAGTAAAAGTACAATTTGGTGTGTGTGTATTGGTAATATCATGTATTTAGGTATTGTTCGGTTAAATACTTTTGCAATTTTACGTATTTTTGTTAAAAAAAATAATACGATAACCTATATATTTTTCAGACTTTTACCCCACAAATTTCCCGCATGTTCATAACCCTTCCCACTACTGTATTTGTAGCTTGTATCAGTAATATTGTGAATGTAGGTATTGTTTGGTATGGACTTTTTGCAATTCGTGATAAAATATTAGATTATGTAGGTCTCCATATTTTTCACTCATTTTACTCCACAATTTTCCTGATCTTCATTACCCTCCCACTATTGTTTACGTGGTTTGTATTGATAATATCTCAATGTCCCAAGTAAATTTGCACTCTGTTTAATTAGTAGAGTGGAATTATACCATTTTCCACAAAATAAATTGTATTTTTTCTAAAAAGCCCATATTCTGAACATTTACTGTGACGGTAATACATAACCTATCCCAGAATAGGGTTTTTTTCCTTCAAAAATTGGGAAAATAATACCTGGAGATGTTAAAATATGATTATTACTAATCACCCTTCATAGGAATTTTAGTGAGACTCCCCATGGTATAAAATAAATAAATAAAGGAAAAAAAAAAATGTGATAGTGAAGAGGGTATATGAAGAATGCTGTGTTTGTGCAATTAGGCATCTACAATTTACGTTCAATACGTTTATATTGGGTCACATAATTGTATTAAATGTGAGAATACCTAATGAAATGAATCTTTAATGTATAAAACCTCATTTACAGAGTATATTTATGCCGCAGTGCTGAGGTTACACAGGTATCAAGCAGTGTCGGGACATTATGTAATTCTGGTGAATTAATCAATGCTTACCCTATCTACATTCAGGAGACAATAGTATGTAGGCTTACTACATAATGTATTACTAGTAGAATATATATAACTACCTACATATAGGCCTAGTAGAATATAAGCTACATAAATACGTTCCGAAATGGTGTGTATAAACAGTACAGGCTGTTCATGTTAAAGTGAGCACTTTTCAGAGCCCTGTCAATTAAAATACTAGTGAAAAAATTTATTTTATTTTAGCATTAGACACTGAGTTCAGAGGAATATACACACTGTGTTTATTACATGGCAATGTTTATTTTGAAAGGTGGTTTAAGGATAAAACATGGCTGAAAGAAAAAGTATCTAGGTCCTCAAAAGTGCTCACTTTACCGTGAACAGCCTATAGACGTGTGTCACCATTTTACATAAATATGTATTCGGCGACCAATGATGCACAGATTAAGTAAACAAATGTGCTCGGCAGTACCTAATTGGTTTATGTGACAGGTGTATTGTAGGAACGTTCCAAGTTGAGTTTTACCGGCTCGACATGTGTGATGGAGGACTGCATTTTTTCATGTATTATTGAGATTATTTTTTTTTGACGTGTCAATTCAAATACATGTGAATGTTTCTATTGTATTATGTGCATGGGAAATGTGAAAAAAGAATATTTGTGAGGTAATGCGAGTGTGTATGGAAGGTTGTCAAATAAGATAGGCTACACATTGTGTCCTGGTACGAGCGATGAGTAATTGGTTGGGTAATACAATTATTTCAGTTTGTGGTGTAGTATTTACATTTATTGTAGTATATTAATTATACCCAGGTACTAGGGTGTGTAGTATTGCCTGTGTGTTGTTTTGCATGGTAAAACGAGTTAAAATATGTACATGGGTAATTGTAATATTTAATCATGTAAATGCATTAAATTGCACTAAGATCTAACCAAACAATACCTAAATTGATCATTCTACCAATACGAGTTACAAATACGATAGTGGCGAGAGCTATGTACATGAGGGAAATTGCAGGTTACAAGTGTAACAAATGTATGTTTTTGTGATAAAATTGTACCGCACAAATTACCTCCAGTTCGTAGCACTCCCCACTATTGAATTTGTAACTTGCACTGGTAATATTGTCCATGTAAGTATTGGCATGAATAAACATTATGAGCCAAGCCAGAGACCCAGCGCCAGCCAGGGTGATAATCACCAAAACAGTGATTCAACTTCGCCAGCAAGCGTCATGCGAAGTGTCATGCATCTGCGAAAATTAGTGTTTCCCCAGAAACGATTTTAATGCATTGTCCATTTGCACTAAGAAATAATGTGTGTATGTTGGTAATATTGTGAATTTAGGTATTGATTGGTTAGGTCGTTTTGCAATTTAATTTATATTTGTGATATTCGTGATAGAATCATTATATTTGAACACAAAAATACACATAATTGTGAACAGATTTAAGCTATCTATAGTCCATTCACAACTGGAACAGACTTATGAAAATCAACATTTGAAAACTCACCCTAGTCATTAGCTGCATGCACCTGTAGCTAGTAAAAATAAAGTGGTGGGAGTGGGTACAGTACCTGCACCCAACACTTTTTTTTCTATTGCAGCTAATGGCTAGGATGTTTTTTTTAATGGTTGATTTTGATTAGTCTCTTCCAGTCATGAATGTACTATATACCTAAATTGACCATGTTACCGAATGCAAATTACAAATACGATAGCAGGGAGGGGTATGAACTGTAGGAAAATTGTGGGGTAAAATTTTATCACATAAATGTACGTTTTTTTTTTTTCGTTTTACCCCTCAATTTCCCTAATCTTCATAGTCCTCCCTACTATCATTTTTGGAGTGTCTATTGGTAATATCTTGATGCCCCTACTAAATACGTGTTCTGCGTAGTTAGTAAAGTGGAATTATAGGCTCTACCATTTTCCGAGGTGTTTTTTTTTTAAACCCCTATTTTAGAATTTTAATAAAAAGATCTTATGGATGCAATAAAACAAGCAAACGATATACAGTAGTTTTTTTTTTTCTGATTGAGTAAGCACGGGCACTTTATTTAACATTTAAAGTTAGGTAGCAGATAAAAAACAATGTACCTCATCCTGTTCTTGTGGTACACCCTCCTCCTCCTGTCATCAGAATCGTGATAATCTTCTGTATCGCTGCTACTGTCTCTGTCATAGGAGTGGCGATCCTTTGGTACAGACATCGCACCTTCAGATCTGTAAGCATAGTAACACGGGATGCTCACAGGTGTCCTCAATAATCTGTTACATCGCACGTATAGTAAACCAGCTCTTGTACAAGTGAGACAACTAACCTTGAACGAGTGATGAACCTAAAACCACGCTGCTCCAAATTCCAGAAATGCTCCAAAAGTTTTCTCGCATAAGTTGACAATGATGCAGGACATAATTTAATCTCGTTTATTTTCCTCGCCACATATTTCATTCATGAAGCAACGTGATGCTGTACTTGCCCAATTAGCAAGTTCCCGAGACAATAAACAAAACTTTCCAGCGACCCAAACTCTCGCCAGAAATTCCAGGTAGCAATGACAATAAATAGCACACGGTAAATTTCTTGTTTACCAGTCATCCTGAAACACGAGTGTCGCCAACTTTACAGTATGTGGAGAATTCTTTTGTGAGACTTTTAAATACGTTTTACCAACATTAGCATAACCTTCAAGGAACGTGTTAGGGATTTATTTATTTTTAGTAAAAATAGCTCACGTTTTGGGCTGTTGATTGTGTTGAAAATGGGTGAAGAATTGCAGAATAAACTTCAAAGTGAATTGGAAAAGTTGAAATCTTTGCAGAAAGGTAGCCTAACTTCATATATATTTATTTGTAAACTTTACACCATAACCTATATTTGTTGCCTCAATAGCAACAGCGGTATTCATTAGTTTTATTAGGCCTTCTTTCCGTGGTGCTTGTTGTGTGTGGGTGAATCCAGGTGAATCAATCATCGTAACATTCCGCTTTCGCCACATTTTTATTTAAAAGACAAGGGAAGCAACATGGTACCCACTTATAGTCCATTCACGACCGGAACAGACATACGAAAATCAATCTTTTAAATACACCCTAGCCATTAGCGGCATGCATAGCTAGTGTGCGGATACTGTACCCGCACAGCCACTTATTTTACTATAGGCCGTTCACGGTAAAGTGAGCACTTTTGATACCCTAGTTACTTTTTTCTTTCAACCAATTCATATCCTTACACCACTTGCTAATGTAAACCCTGCCACGTGAGTAATAAACACAGTGTATTCATTCACCATATCAAAAACCAAAAGTCCGACTTCACAATGAAATGTATTTATTGGTTATGTCTGATGAAACAGCTTCAAAAAGTGCTCACTTGACCATGAACGGCCTATAGCTATGCATGCAGTTAGGGTGTTTTTTCAAAGATATATTTTCATAAGTCTGTTCCAGTCGTGAATATACTATATCTACCTACGTACATGTACTCAATGTGGACCAAAGCCTACATCTGGCGTGTAGTGAAGTAATGGTGTGCAGACCTGCGTCCTAATACCCTACTGTGCGTCTGAATACGTCTTCTGTGTTGTACCATTGACCCTTATGTTCCAGTATGGAAAATTTATTCCCATTGCAGTCCATTGGTGTAGCCAGACATTTCTTATGGAAGGAATTATACGGACTGAGGAGAGGGAGGTTACTCTGGCGGTAGCAGTGCTAACACACATTTTATTTATTTAATATTTGTTTCTCATGTTTACTTGTTTTAAATGAATATAAGTTATCCAGATAGGTAAATGGTTTGTTAAAATCAGATTACAATAAAAATTACACAGGCCTACAAATTAGGATAAAATTCTAGATTATGGTCTTTAAAAAAAAATCCCAAAAAGCGGTAAGCCTATAATTCCACCCTACTAATTACACAGAACACAAATTTACTACATGATATAACCAATACAAATCCCAAAAATGATAGTAGGTAGGGCTGTGCAGATCAGGGAAATCTACAAATACAATAGTGGGGAGTGCTAAAACGAATAAAAAATATGTAAGTTACGTTTTCATTATAAAATTTGACCCCTCAATTTTCCTCCAGTTCGTAGCTCTCCCCACTATTGTATTTGTAAATTGTATTGTACAGTTTGATCTTTCTGTAATTAACTTAAATGTGTTTTCATGTTACAATAATATCAGGAAGGAAATAACATATAAAGCAGCATTTGGAGGGGGTGGGGGGAAATACCAGGGATTTTGAGGAAAGGGTTAGTGGTATGAAAGGTAGCAGGGTGGCAAAGGTTGTTCTCATTCATGTAGGGGGAAATGACCTGGCTCATAGGGAGGTGGGGCGGGAGGTAGAGCGGGACCTCAGGGGATTGCTGAGGAAAGTGCGGGAGAAATTCCTGGAGCTAGGGCAGTAGTCGGTGGCGTGCTGGTTAGGAAAGGAGTATCCTATAGGAAGGCAGTGGCTGCGAGTGAGGTATATATTAGAAGGTGTGTAGGGATTTGGGGGGCTACATTTATAGATAGTAGGAAATGGGTAGGCTGGGAAAGTGTAGGGAGGTACCAGGTTCACCTGACAGAACCAGGGAAAGAGGATTCTAGGTGATCTGCTAGGTAGAGAAGTAGCTGGCTGCCTGGAGAGGGTCAGGTCAGAGAAGCAGTTGTTGAAATAGCAATCAGTTAGAAGCAAGGAAACGGAAGGGGAGAGAAATGGAGAGGATAGCATTGATGAGGTCACAGGGGGGAGATAGGAGTTAAGCAATGTAGGACGGTAAAGCAGAGTACTAGTATAAAGATAATGATGGTGAACTGTAGGAGTGTGTACAACAAGCTGGAGGGCTTCTGGGGAAAGGTTGAAGGATATGGGGCGGATATAGTGGTAGCTGTGGAGACTTGGTTGACTGAGGAAGTACTGGACATAGAGTGTAGGCAGGATGAGTTCATCTTCAGAAGAGACAGGGATGGGAGAGGAGGAGGCGGAATAATGGTGTGTGTAAGAAAGGGCTAAAAGGGGTGGTAGAATGGGTTAGTGAGGATGTCGAGGTAATGGAAATTAAATTGAGTGGTAGTAGTAATAGGAGTATTACTTTGCTGGCAGCGTATAGACCACCAGGACAGGGATGGCAGGCAATTGAGATGATCAAGGAGAGAGTCGATATACTAAAGGACAGGCAGTGGGTTGTTGTAGCAGGGGATTTGAATATGCCAGGGGTGAAATGGGTAGCATGATGCAGAGAATGGCAGCACAGTTAGTAAACACAGGATTAGTCCAGGTAGTAGAAACACCTACGAGATGGAATGAGGAGGGTGTTGGGTCAGTGCTGGATGTGGTGTTGGTCAGACCTGGGAATGCTGTAGTTGGTGCAATAGTATTGGATGGTATAAGCGACCATCATATTCCAGTTGTGGAAATTGGGATTGGCAGGATGAGGGAAGTGCAAATGGCAGAAAGGTTGGTGTGGCAGTATGGGAGAGGAGACAAGAAGGGGGCAGAAATATTCCTGAGAGACAGGTTTAAAAAATGGTCTATGGTGGAGGGCGTAGAGGGGTTGTGGAGGGAGTTTAGAGGATTAATGGAGGTTATGTTGGAGAAATTTGTGCCAATGAAAAGGTTACGGACTGGGGGAGATCTGCCATATTATAGACAGGAGATTTTGAAAATGAAGAAGAAGTGCAGAAAATTACATGCCGAGTGGAGAAATGAAGGGATGATAAGATCTAAAGAAATGATGAAACAAATGGCTAGGGAGCTTGAAAGGAAGATCAAACAGGCAAAGAATGCATTTCTGGGGAACATGGTGGAAGAAGGAAAAGGCAAGGAATGGGGGAAATTGTTTAGGTATGTTAGGAGATTAAGGGGAGGAGAGGAAGGGATGGTAGGCATGCGACAAATGACCAAGAAAAATCGGAGATGCTGCAAGGACAGTACTTGTCAGTGTTTGCGGCAAAGGAGGGTTGGAATAGTGGGGTAAACAGGGTTTGGGGGGGGGGGGGGGTGTTTAGTGAGTTTAAGATGAGGGAGTGAGAGATAGAAAAGGTAATTAGGATTGGGAGGAGAGCAGTAAGGCAGGGGTCCAGATGGGATAGAAAATGCAGCACTAAAGTTTGGTGGCAAGGAGTTGGCGAAATATTTAGGAGTGCTGTTTAAAAAGTCCTTAGGAGAGGGTAAGTTACCACAAGATTGGAATGATGCTATGGTGGTACCTATACACAAGCAGGGAGAGGATAGGGGGAGGCCTGGCAGCTACAGACCGGTGAGTCTCACATCAAGTACAGGAAAAGTAATGGAGAGGCTGGTGGTGCAGTATGTGGTTAGGGTTATGAACAATAGGAATTGGTTGGAGGAGTCCCAGTATGGTTTCAGGAGGGGTTACTCATGTGAGACTCAACTCGCTGGGTTATTAGAGGATCTGGTGCAGGTAGTTGATGAGGGGAAGCAGGTGGATGCCTGCTTCATATATTTTGAGAAGGCATTTGATAAGGTGCCCCATGGGATATTGATGAGGAAAGTGGAGGTGCTGATACCAGACAGGAGGGTAGTGGAATGGATAGGGGACTTTCTCAGGGGGCGAAGGCAGAGGAGGTTACGTCAGGGGTACCACAGGGAAGCGTGCTGGGTCCTTTGTTATTTACCGTAATGGTAAATGACATGGGTTTGGGGATTAAGGGAAAAATCAGATTGTTTGCAGACGATTGTGTTGTGTACGCTGAGGGGGAAGAGGGGGGCGGGAATTTGCAGGCGGACATTGATAAGATATGGTTGTGGACCAGAAAAAATAAAATGAAAATAAATGTAAGAAAAACTAAGGTAGTGAGGTTCACAAGGAAGAAGATGATAAGCAGGGACATGTACAGATGGGAGGGACAAGAGATAGAAGAAGCAGCAGAATATAAGTATCTAGGAATTGTACTGCAGGGAGACCTCAGGTGGAAAAAACAGGTAGAGAGGGTGGTTGCAAAGGGAAGAAGTGCTCTGGGTATGCTGGGAAGGGTGCTGAATGGAGCCAGCTGTGAGGTGAAGGAGAAGATGTATGGCACAATGGTACGGCCAATGTTAGAATATGCTGCAGCAGTATGGGACCCGTATGTGGAGGTGGAGGTGCGAGAACTGGAAAAGGTGCAGAGAAAGGCAGCAAGATGGGTGAAGGGTAGGTGGAGAAGGCAGGGGCAGGATGAGGAAGAAGGGAACTATAGGTCATCAGTGATGATGAAAGAAATGGGGTGGAGCTCATTGAGGGACAGGAGGAAAGTTGAACGGTTAGTCAGGATGTACCGGATGGTGAATGAAGAGAGAGGATGGGGAGGGCTACACTGTAAGCTAAGTAAGGGGGTGTTTAGAGGGAGAGGAAACAACAGTGAGAAGCTTCAGAGGGTGTGGAGGAGAACGGAGCTGCGTAGGCAGTCAATGCTTGTGAGGTCTGTGAGGGAGTGGAATGTGTGGAGGGAGGAATTGGTATCTGTGAGAGGGGTTGGTAAATTCATGAAGGGAGTGGAAAAGGAGTTGGTTGGGTGAAGGAGAGGTGAGAGATCTCGCCACTGGGCAGTAGCCTAATTGTGAGTGTGTGTATATATATATATATATAAATTTCACCTACAAAATGGAAATACATTAAATTGCAAAACTACCTAACCAAACAATAGCCAAATTCACAATATTACCAATACACACAGACTCACACACAACTTTCCAGTGTGAATGGACTACACCTGAAATTCATTTCTGGCAATACTCCAAGCTTCGCTGATGCGTGATGCTTCGCGTCACTACCTAAAGAAGAAAGCCGGCGAGGTTGAATCACTGTTTTGGGGAGATACTCCCCTTCTGGTGCTGGGATTCTGGCTCGGTGCATAATGTTTGATTACACTCGTACAGTATTTTTAAGTGCGAGAGGGCTGTGCTTGACAATCATTTCTAAGGTGCACCACAATGGTACAATTGTACACAGAACCAAAACACTAAAATACAAAGGTTTACCAAAATATAATGTAGTATGGGCCTATATACATTTACAGATTATTAAAGGTTTTTTTACATATCATTGTTTATGTTCTTTTTTGTTGTTGTCGCTTAATGAGTTATTATTTAATTCAGGGTAAATATATGCTCCCCCCTTCCCCCCAGAATAGGTTTACCATAATATTTACATTTGACTGCTGTTTATTTATTTATTTTTCTCTTGTTTACATTACATTGGAACCTGTTGAATTTACATAATTTATGTTTAATATTTTCTTATATAATTCATTTTTTTATTCATCCTACACATTTGAGAAAGTACACATTTGAGGTGGATGTCTCACAAATACTCTTAGTTTTACCTAGTGATATACATTTCTGTTGGCTAAAGAAGAAGTAAGTTAATACAGACTTTCTTATGCCAATTACGTCACGGGATGTGACGTTGGTGAGGAATTTACGTTGTAGGAGAGGAGGCGTGCTATTGGGAGGCGAGAGAAAGGGAATGGTTTCACCGAACACTTCAAGTTGGACGCAATGTAATTTTGTGCTGCGCGTCTGACAAATTTTTGTAGTGATAGATACGGTTGCTCCAGGCTGAGAGTCTGCAGAGGTGCACCCCAGAACGAGGATGATCTGACCAGATTTATTTTAGAAGAGACACTGGGGATTCTTAATTCTACAAGTACTGGGTGATGTCACAGCCAACTCCATCTTAAACCTTCAAGTAAGAACTAGCCAATGTACGACACGTAATGCTGCAATCCATCATCAACCTGTCACTTTATTGCTCCAATTAAGTAAAATCATCTTCCTTGCTTGAATAATAACCAGAAGTCCTAAAATTTTGGAAGTTTAGTGCTGATGAACAGAGCTATCTTTGGTGCAGAATAATAACAGACATTTCAGTTATTTGTCTGCAAATAGGCATAACATGATCCAGTTCGCTCACGTATTTGTGTATCATGACATTTATGTCAGAGGGCAATTTTCATTTATCTCTTGAGTAAGATTTATAATCCAATATTTTACAGCAACATCTGACAGCAGATGATAATATTAGTTAATTATAACAAGTTAACAGTCAAATTAAGTAAATGATAATGTTTAATTGGATAGCTGTATTAAAATAGCTCCGAAAGAATTTACCTTGAGGTTGAGATTATATAAAATAATAGTAATTCAAATTGTGCATAAATAATTGTGAACAAGTTACACAACAACTGTAGCTTTTCTGAAGCTTCCTCTTCACCTAACACTTTTGAGTATCCTGAAAAAATGAAACTTGAAAATAACTGACCTGTAGAAAACATCTTTCATTAATATTGTGACGTTTGTCTAATGCGCAGGAGACTGGCAACTGGTGCCAAGGTGTTGGCCAATAAGGATATTTGTTAGGTGAGGAGCAGTGACTATAGTTTTGGAATCTCGGTGGAGATAATTACCCGGGTTGACAGTATCCTGAAGTCGGAGAGCAGCTGTGGACTCGTTCCTCAGGGTCATTCGGCTGACGACCACGGCAAATCCTCCAAGTGCAGTTGTTGTCTCCTCATAGAATAAAAATTAATACTGACTGAATAACTCCCTTACTTGTTGTGTTGTGGGATATCTGGGCTCCCCACATGCCCATACAAAGAACTGTTACTTAATATGCAGACTCGTGACCATTTCAATCATACTTGCACAGTAAGTTACACTTAGTGAAAATTGACGGGAGAAGGCTTGCCTTGTGGCGACCGGAAATAAACCACACGTGGTAACTCGTCACTGCTGCGATTTATTCAGGACATGATTATATTCCCGTCGGGAAAAGCTTACATTTGATGCTGTTTATGAACCTGTTAGCTCAGGTAATACTGTGCAAAAGAAACTTTGTCACGTGAATTGATTTAAGTATAATTTAAGCCTACCCAGGCGATGCAAACACTGGGTAGGTGTGGAGTCTCGGGCAGTTGAAATACGAAAAAGGTTCCGGTATGCTAAAGTAACTATTGCTGTGAAATAATTATTCCAACATGGTGATGGCTGACCGAGCACGCGAAACATAAGCTCTGACGTGATGCGGTACACCCCTCGCAAAGACGAACAATTACTGACTTTCTCCGCACGGCGTGCCGGTCGTCTTGGCGGGCTGGCACCCCGCGTTGCACCTTGCACATGACATTTGCAAAACAGACACGTACACTGCATGCCGGTTGTAACATATTACTCCTAAAATTAACCCCAAATTAACCCCATAAATATTATTCATTATACCAAGACATTGCACTGCGTGGATGATGTGGAGATGAGACACGTAAATGAACATTACAGAAAATTACAAAAAGACACTTTGAAAACACTGAGGGCTTTAGAGCTACGAAGGCAGGCATCTTTATTAGTTGCGTCCCCTTGCGTGAACTTACCTTGCCCTTTATTGCACAAATTAAATAACAGAAATTTCACACGGTCTATTTTCGGATTCCTGCGCCACGCATACATGGTCGCGCTCACTCTGCTCTGCACCTGCGTCGTTACTTGCCGCACTGCACATGCATTTGTAGAGCGCGCACACACACTGTGTTACGGAACCTGATGCGTGGGCAAACATGCTAAGGCGAAAGGGTCACGTGGGCACACGTCAAATGTTAATAATAAAACACATTTTAAAAAAGCGAACAAATAGAATAATCCGTTTGTTTCTGCTTCTAGTACTTAAGTTCCTCTTCCATAATATCAACATTAGAGATATTATCACATGGAACTATAAAACCTGTTGATGTGTGTTTGGTTGAAAATATGAAAAAAATTAGGCACCTAAAATTTAAAAAAAAAAATACAGTCAAGTATCTCTTCAGTTTCCATGATGCAACTTAACCCCAAAATGTTCGCAGAAGTTTCCCTTTGACAGAACTGAAGTCAACACCAAAAGTCATAACGGCAACTTCTCTTGCAGTTCCCCCAACATATCAGGCTTAGGTAGTTTGTTTTATTTCAGACCTTTCAACAAATCTCACATTCTCTTTATCTAGAAAACAAAATTTCCAACTGCTTTCCTTCTTCCTCATGAATCAAACTTTGTACATGTCATTGTCAGTTTCTTCAACTTGGCCGACATAGGAAATAACTGACTTTTTAGTTGCTAAATTGATAAGCACAAGATCATTTGCAACTATCTTATCGCTGTAGTTCCCGAACAGCATGTTTTCTAGAACTATCAAAAGTTTTGTCATCAGATTCATCATGAATTGACATGGAAGAATCTGAACTACCACTATCAGCCAAAGGATGACTATAAAATAGACTAGTTGCTACTGTATATTTCTTCTTACCTAGTTCAGTATTCTTAGTTTCAGAGCTATACTTCAGTTCTTACTTTGTTCTTCAAGAAGTCGGTCTGGTCTTCTTCAGGTGTTTCAGTCAGTATTCATGACATTTCTCTTCTCCTCGCACATTTTTGCTCACATCTAGGTGCTGCTTTGGGATAAGGACAGACTTCTTCCAGTGTTAGAGAAGAGAAGAAGTAGAAGGCTGGTTTGTATCTTCTGGATGTTTGTCTGGTGTAGTGGTGGTAAGGTCCCAATGTCAGTGGTTGTAGTATTCTGTTGAGGTTCTGGCCTATCACTTACATATGCACTCACAAAATTGTTATTACTGAAAGCTAGTCTTGTTAATAGCCATTTTCCTGGTTTTTGAAAAGCTGATATTATGTTTTTCTCTGTGAAAGCTGCATTAAAAGCTTGATGAGTCAGTTCAGGAAGTTCTTTAATAGAAATAGTTTGGTTTGGATGACAAAGCAGCCAATCATTTTGTGCTACTTTGAGATTGGCCTTCAGTGATCCTATCAATCCAACATCCAAAGGTTGTAGTTAGTGGGTACAGTGAGGAAGGAATGTGACCAATACCATGCCATTATCCCTTGCATAAAGGACAGCCTCAAGAATGCAATGGCTATTGTGGTTGTCCATTAAAATCAAAATTTTGTCTGCTGTGGAGCAGCGAGCATGTGCCCTTATAAGCTCGAGAACTTTCAAGAACAGTTAATTATTGATCCAGCTGCTTTGTTGAATATTTACTAAACCAAGGCTACCAGGAGGAGCTCCTTTCAACAAATCATGGTGAAATCTTGCTCTTGGAAAAATAATGACTGGTGGAATTGTATTTCCTTCAGCACGCAAACTGTAACCTGTGTGCCTCTTTTAGCTAAGACAGTCTGTGCTACCTGTTTAATTACTTTTGCAGCAATTACATTTGGTGCTTGAACTGCAGTAATTGTCCTGAAACTTCTCGACGTTTGTTTTGTTGAGTGCAGTTGCCCTCGACAAACTGGTGTTCTCAGGTTTCCGCAAACTATGCTCTTTGAGCCTTCGCATTAAACCATACGTCCAGTCTATTCTGGCCATTTCATTTTGTGACCAACTCGAAGGTATCTTACAGCCTGCTTTCAAAGCATGCCCATAAGCAAGTTTACGTAACTGATAGTATGTCATTCCATAACACATTTTGGAACGGTTTATGGCATATTTAACCATTTTTGTTTCTTCTTCGGAAGTAAAAACTTGCAAAGTTGTGTACTCTGAATTAAACCAGTGGTGTTTGGTTAATGGTATTGCTGCTTCCCTCGCCAACATTTTCATGTTTGTCAGCATTTAACTTTTCTATACGGTAGAAGAGTGTGGTATGACTTATACCATACCTGGCAGCAGCCTCCCTCAAAGAAAGCTTTTTATCTCTGACATCAGCAATCACAAGTTCCAAGGCTTCTTCAGATGGCTGAGGGCGAGCTCTCTTGGACACATAGTTTCGCACCATATTGCCTTTTGAAGCCTTAACCAAACCATTCAACATTGTGATCGAAATGAAAATATTAGATCCAAAAAATAAAAACGAAAAGGCTGTAGAAATCAATACTAGAAACATTTGCCACGTATAATAAATCAGCGCCTATGTGCAATAATTGGAATACAGTACCTATACAAAAAAAAAAAAAGAATTTGTTAAATTTGCTAAGGCCTATGGTAAGTGATAAATAAAAATAAAATTGTAGTCCTATAACATTATTGAGAAACAATATGGGGCACATTAAAACATCATGTATTTGAAGTATATATAAGTATAAGTATATATAAGTATAAGAGAGTGATATTTGTTAATTTATGCCAGCAGTGAGAAATTTTGTTTGTCACTCTGGGTTAAGTTGGTGCTGGAAGCGATCTCAGAATTCACTCTGAGAGTTATGAACGCTTTATAACGACAGGTGTAAAGCAGTTCATTGGATTGTTGGCCATAAGTGATCAGCCAAAGGACTCCCACATTGGGTTTTCGCTTTTCAGATGTCATCTGCATGGAATTAATTGTCACAGACTCGGGAATATTCCCACGATAGTTATTCTGATAATACACCTACACTTGTGCTCAGATGTTTAGGGTTTAATAAGCTTTAAACAAATCTTTAATTTGGGTGTAAAAACGATACTTATTACTAGAAGAGCATTGCATAAGCAAACACTTGGTACGCAGGCATCTCTAAGTTTAGCAATATTTGTACGTAGGAACAGTTTTCACACCCTATCTTTGTTTATTTATTCAAGTTTACTTGTTTTTAAGCACACATTAATGTTCTCGAGGTAATGACGCAAGGTCTAACTTGTAGATTCTCACTTTTGTCTCTCATCACAAAAGTAAGCAGGGGACAATTTTTGACTGTGTAGAGATTGTTATTGGCACATGGTCCTAAATTGTCTAAATCTAATTAAATTTATATTCAGAAGACCCTAGCATAAACTAAAGGAAGTAGCGTTTACAGAGGAAATACCTTCCTTGCTCCCTAACAACATTAATCTTAATAGAGTTTCACCCTTCAACAATGCTCTCTCAGTTTTCATAACTGTAATTAAAACTTTCAGCTTGCTCAGTGGCATAAATTCATTAACACTTTCAAGTGAAATTAGGTATTTACAAAGACAACACAATCAGCATCTTATAACTACATGACAAGAATACGACACTACATACACTTTTATAAATAACATCATTACATTTATAAGTGACTCGTCGTGTGCATATAGTGGAAGAAATCTAGAGAAGGATTTGTAAGAAGACCTGTCTCACCAACAATTTCTCCAAATATTTCCTCATTTTGTTTGTGATGGGATCTGAACAGTGAGTACCAATCAACTGACACGACTATGGTTACGATGGTAGGAGTGTGCATGAATGTGTGTGTGTTTAATATTATGTCCCGCCATATAAGTGTAGTCAGTAGGCGTAGTGTTTGCTAATCCTTGAAATAGTGGTGCAGCATAGATATTAACCCTGTGGCATGGTGCAACATAATACTCGGCATGTTTATTTTTTCTTTTCTCCACATCCCAGTCTCTCGCTGTGTCACTTGTGTGCTACAACAGCCTAAGTGCTTCTACCACTATTAACATTGTTTATTATTCTCTTGGTGACTGAAACAATCAGAACAGTGTAGTGACATAGGATACTTACAACACAGGGTAGGCGAACAAACGTATTGGTATGGCGAAACAATATTGTACAAAACCCTTAATTACAAATTAACATAATGCTAGACACACAAACAATAACATAGGTCATTTACGCAATACTCAAGGCTCACCCTCTGAGATGCTCGTAGCATACATTTCTTCAAATAAAACCGCAGACAAAATATAGACTGTTAGGTAGCTTTATCGACAACTTTTAACTGTCGCTGGTATTCATGCGTGCGTGCGTCCTTGGGATATTATACGGTTTTAATTGCGTAATATTATATTTGCCAATGGGATGTCTGCTAAAATCTGTAAGTTTATAGTAGTTGTTTTTAATAACAATTTAACTCTAAAAAGCCCCTCTAACATTCGGAAAAGTTTGTGGGTAACAAACTCCCAAAAGCTGCTGGTGAGACACGTATTACGTAGCACAAGGTCATTGATTTGTAATTTGTTTTGCTTGCTTACTTTGCAATATCATTTTCGACTCAGCCGAAAGGAATAAACATCTTCTTACCAAATCAATCAGCTCATTTCTAATCTTCTCAGGATTGTTCTCTACTGTGCAAACGTTGAGTTTAGGGAAAGCCTCTAACCTTAAATTAAACTTGCCGTACGCTGACCTGAGATGACTTCAACCTGAATTTGACCCGTGGTTTTGTGAACAGTGTGATTTATAACAAACTTAATCACATTAATTTTATCTCACCAGCTTAGTTGACAGATTGAATACGTAACATTGTCCCAATAGACCTCATACTCCGTTCCACTGGATTGCTGTGTGGATGGCAAACAGATATGGTGGTGGGAATGATGTTTTGCTGTTTCAATCCATCTTGCCACAGTTCGCTAGTGAATTGACTGTTTTTATCTGAGAGAATATACTCCAGTTTTCCTACTTCAGAGATGTACTACTTTAATTTTTGCAATAAGGTTCGGGCGTTTGCTTATAGTACTGGATACAATTTAATAAATTTGAAAATAAATCCAACATTACAAAAACATATTTTACTCCGGCCTTGGACCTAGGTAGGGGTCCAAAAATGTTCACTGAGACTAAGGGACTAAGGACAAAGGCTCTCGATGTAAAATAGGTTGCATCTCGCCTTGCAAATTTTCTGCTGGAAACTTAGCCTTCTGACAAAGGTCGCAGATGGTTGTACACTCACGAATAGTAGTTAGCATGTTCAGGTAGTATACTAGGAGCTTAAGGCTGGCGTATAACTTATTAGCGCCTGTATGTCCCACTGTTGTATGTACTTCAGTAGCAACAGAAAATGTTATGCTATAGTGAGACAAGAGACACAAGAACCTGCGCAGACACCAGTGTCAGCGGGCAGTCAAATGATGAGCACTTGAGGTAGTGGAGGGGATTGCAGCTAGCGGCACTGCGGGATTGCTTCGACATGGTTGTTGGGTTACATGGTATGACTTACTGTCATGTCGAGATTTAAGTCACGTATTAAGTCTGGTACACTAATGCGGGGACAGGCATTAGTGCTGCAAAGCATCTCGGTGAACAAAAAAATACTTATAAACTGACTTACAGCATCGTCGAAACAAGCACTGCAACTGTGGTTTCAGAGTCAACTGTTAAACCATTTTTGGAAGAGGGTAAGGTAAACAGTAAAATATATTTTATGTTTTCGACTCCTAAAGGGAAGAAAACAGAGCACAAGAAAGTTATTGAAATAGACGATTTTACATGTGGTGCTGCGCCAAGAAAAATACACGAATTTTACTCAGTGCAAAAACTGTACCAGCATTGAAAATGTTGAATAAGGCTCTGCTTAAAGATTGCATTTTAAATTGTAGCAGGGAATACTTGCGAAATTTGCTGAAGCAGCTTGGGTTACGCTGGAGAAAATGTCAGCCGAAATGAAGCATTTTAATTGAAAAGCCTGACATAAGAACTTGGGGGAGAGGCCATCTAGAGGACATACACGACTATCGGCAGGCTAGTAGGGTCATAGTTTATGTTGATGAAACTTATGTTCATGCTACCCACATAATGACATGAACTATGACAATTTTCCTTTGTGGGTGGAAAATAAACTACTACCAAATTTACCTAGCAACTCTGTTGTATTAGACAATGCAAGCTACCATAATGTACAACTGAATAAAAAGCCAACATCGTCATCCTTAAAACAAAACACACAAGACTGGCTGACAAATTATAATGTCGGATTCACTCCACAAATGACAAAAGTGAATCTGTTGCTTTTGGTCAAAAGTACACCAAACACAAAAAAAAAATTAAAATTGATGAATTAATAAATGCACCTGGTCATAAAGTCATTTGTCTGCCTCCGTATCATGCGGATCTGAACCCGATTGAGCTAGTATGGTCAGATATTAAAAGGAATGTTCGTGGGGGAATTTCTTCATCCCTCAATGATAAAAAGAAATTGTGCGAGGAGTTGTTCAGTTGTTTCTCTGTGGACAAATGGAAAGAGTACGGCAAACATGTGCACAGGATTGGAGAGGAGTATATGAAGAGTGATGGCTTACTAGACATTATTATTATCCTATAAATTTCAAACATTGGAGACGAAGATTCTGCATGTGAGACAGACTCTGAATCGGAATAGGCTAGTCATTTTGGTTTGTTATTTACATTCATATTTGCTAGTTTTATTTCGTAATTGTTTGGCATGCTGCGTTTATAATATACTCTATTGTTCCGAATTTTTACAGTATATGTTCGTATGTGTTCACTATTTGCTTGACAAACCTAGTTATGAGTGGCTCTTATCTATTTTCTCGTGGTAAATATTTGCATTAGGACTTGCCGATTTTAACCCTAGAGTACTCTCTACGTCCTTTTACTTTTATTTGATACTCCATCAATTGGGTTTGACCCATCGCCGGTTAGTTACATAGCCTTATATGTGACTGTCATATTTTTATGCTTGTATCAAAGAGGCTTACATTCTGTTTTGTATCATAAACAGCGAATCAAGACGTTAATGTTTCGTTCAGTCGTCAGGTATCACCCGCTATAAAGATTACAAAACAAATGTTAGATATACTGGCTCAGATGACTGATACAGTTAAACTATATTGAAATGCAGATACGTTTACGTGATGAACAAGCTCTGAAATAAAATTCTCGAGATGCACTTCTGCTCGTGTAATACGGACTCGAGCGCCAGGACACGGTTTTCCACCCCTCCCGCCTTGCTGAAGTAGGGGAAGGCTGCTGCTGCGCAGAACAAAAACGTAGATAGGTCTTTTGTTTCTTGTTCAACTATATCAGGAATTACAGGTTTCCATTCCTGTTCGAAGTTGTCCGCTTTGTCATTCCTATAGAACAATATCCCTTTGATATGCCAAAGTATCTGTGAAAACTTTTGATTTTGTGGCAAAACAAATCTTGCGACTGCAATTCGACTAGGGTTTGAGGATTTCTGTGAGCCTTTTACTAGACCAGACAGTCAACATATTAACATGCGTGACCACAAATTCTTTCAATTTCTTTGGTGGGTGTATCAAATCTGGTTCATCATGAGGAATCAATCTGCGGCATCGTTGTCTGAACCTCGAATGTACTGAATCTTGATGTCATATTCTTGCAAATTAAGTAACCAACAATCTTGTTAAATGGTCGCCAAAAACCCTTCCTGTATTTAAACGGGTAATTGCTTGGTGATAGATAAGAAGTTTTATTTTCTCACCAACTGAAAGGTCGCGGAACTTTTGAAATACCCACACTATAGTTAATGCTTTACGCTCGGTAACCATATAATTTTTCTCTGCATTATTAAGGGTATGGCTAGCCATCGCTACTGTCTTCTCAATACCATTTTCATCTGGTTGAGCCAATTTTACCCCCAATGCATACGCTGATGCATCCGTATACAACACAAACTCCTTGCCTTGTTTAGTGTGGTAAACTACATGATCGGCTAAGAAAATGTCCTTTAAATTTTATAAAGGCTTCCAGGTGTTCTTCAGACCACTTCCAATTTATACCTTTCTTCAGAAGTGAGAAAAGATGCATAACAGTACAATAATTAGATATGTTATTTTTTTAGTGTAAACGAGTTTAGGTGAAATATATTTTAAATATATTATTTACAATAATATTTTTACTAAAATTCTGATTTTTATTGTGTTTATTAGCTAAACTGTATTCACAGATAATGTACCACTCTTACTATACTCAACAAAAAGTTTTATAAGGTCAGAAATTGTATTTTATTGATGTACATGTAAGAACCCTCATCTACTGAAATCACGCATGTATGGACTTTTTTTGGCAGTTCCCTGAATGATAGATTGAGAGTCAACTGTTTTTTTAAAACAGTAAAAGCCTATATGTTATCTAAATTTATCCTTACTTAATATTTTTAATGGGAAAGTGTGTTCGTTTGTTTGTCCTTCTTTCACGTCAAAATGGAGCAACGGATCGACGAGATTTTTTGCACAGAGATAGTTGGAGGGCCGGAGAGTGACATAGGCTACTTTTTACACCGGGAAAATGTATAATTCTTTCTGGAAAATTTTTATTGTAATTTGAAAAAGTACACAGACGGAATTACATTACATCACAATAGAGCCACAAATCGTCGTATTATTTGTACAGAGTTAGTTGGTGGGCTGGGAAATGACGTGGGCTACATTACATGGTTAACAAAATTAATGCTGACATTTTGAAAGATGTACAAGGAAATATAATAGAGTGTTTGTCAGTAGACACAGAACAGAGCAATACACATCCTGTAGAGTTCCAGAATTCTCTACAGTTGTCAGGTGTGCCCTCACATAAGCTCAAATTCAAATTAGGCATTCCGGTCATGCGTATGCTAAATTTTGTTGCACCGTGATTATGTAATATGACGAGGCTTAGTGTCACAAAACTTAATTATTTATCCCTATAAACACACGAGTGAAGCAGCAGGTAAAAGCTAGTATTATATATATATATATATATATATATATCTCTCTCTGAGGTGTATCTGCGACTGAGACTGAGCAATATGTGTACATGTGTGTACTAACTTGAAGTTGTGCTTGTGATGTGTACAAATGAAATAAGTGCAAAAGTATTGAGCCTGATGAGTCAAGAGAATGTGAGATTTCACCATGCCATGTTAGCTAGGCTACATAAACTGCACTATTGTGTTACAGAATACGCCAAGCTGGTGACTCAACGACAAAGGCTCGATGGGCAGCTGAATGAGAACACAGCTGTTAAGCAGGTACTGATGCAGCCTAGTTGCAAAATATTTTCATTAGCTTTACATAGATTTCTCACTCAAAATTTTTTGACGTTTCCCCCCCCCCCCCCCCCCCCCCCCCCCCGTGATCGGGAACACTGAATGTTTGGCTATTTTCTGTAACAAAACTTAGAAGTTACTTTGTAATATATGATGATGTAGGTATATTACTTGTTGGGTAACTGTTTAGAATTGCAGCTTTTAAAAAAAGCTATGACAGTATGTTTCATGCTGAATAAAAATTTCGTTGGGGCATCACAGTATTCTCAGTGAATACTGTACACCATGATGGTGGGGAAGGTTCTAAAGATCACGGAAATTGTGTGGTAAAACATATAAAATTAATTTTAAAAATATTTGTAGGTTGTATGGTTTAACCACATTAAATGCATGAAAACCAAACTTAACCTAACTTAATAGGTGAATAACAGAGGCTTGTTGTGGCGACGTGCTATAGGATTAAAAGGAATAAACTTAACATTCTGGTCGGTTTAATTGGCAGCAACTTGAACAGGATTTTGTCTAGAATTACCACTGGTTCATGGGACTGCAGTTGACATAACAGCTGGAGTTCTCTCCTCATACCAAAACAAACCAGGTTTAATTCCCAGCAAGGACACTCCCAAAGTTTTGCATGTGAGAATCATGCCAAATTATGCTAATGGTCATCAATTTTTCTCGAGGATATCCTATCTTCCCCTCTTTTGCATTCCAGTGCCACTTCATATCCACCTCATTTCACCTTCATCTGCTCTCAAGACCTCATTGTAAAGTGTCACCTAAACTCCTCCACTCCACACCGCTTCTGGTTCACATATTTACATGGCAAAAGAAGTTCTTCACACTAAAAAAATTTTGTAATAAAATATTTTGGGTTGGAGGAAATGAAACAAAATATTGATACTATGTGTAAAAACATGTGGTAAAATAAAGAAACTTTTATTTATAATAAACAAGGGAGTAAAAAAAAATTAATTTTGTGTTCTTACCATGAGCAACCTTAGATAATACTGGAGCTATTTTGTGATTATGAGCCACAGAGCAGGAAACACTCAGAACAACACTGCTATGCTGTGTGAATGCCCATCATTTACTTGCAATGTGTAAGATTCTGAAAAAGTTGTATTATCATCATGCCTGAGAGACATATCAGAGTTTGTGAAGGATGGAGGTCTTAATAAAAAAAACAAATAATAGAAACTAAATTTTATTTCTAATTTATTCACTATGCTATTATGTGCAATATTTAATGTCTATTTCAACTATTATGTCCTTATTTGTCTCTATTTTTACAGTCAATTAACTCATACCGGTCAGCAGAATGTGTTCAGTCTATCTGTTTCCATCATTTATAATGTCTTTCACTCTCACATTTAATCCAATAGTCCAGCCTGTCAGCCGCGTACTTCAAAACACTGACATTTGCAGTCGCCCCTCCCCTTCTCACTGCTGGTCTCGCAGCTCGCTCTTCTTTTGCTCTGAATCCATCAACTTCAACAACAACAACTCGCGGCCCGGAGGCTTTCTGCTATATTTATAGAGCTCAGGCGACCATCTGGAAGTTTCAACGCATCCCGATACATGCTGGGAGAATGAGGTCAGTAATCCAGAGCATTCTTCAGATATCTGCCTCAAAAATAGGACCAGAGTCAGCGGCATGCATCTGTAATTCAATATCCATAATTTCCTCCTGCACCGTCTCTAATGACCTCGCTGTCAACGAGACATTAAGACCAATTACCTGCCTACCTACCTACCTACCGTTTCCTCCCGCTGTCACCACTATCACATAAAAACTGTCTTTCCATCTCGCATAGCGCAGGACGCGAAGAGACTAGCATTCAACACTGCCCCCTCCTCGCCTGTTCATCACGAACAGACACTGCAACGTCTGGACCTTCGTAGAGTGCCAATCGGTCAATGTGGACAACCTTCGGCTTTGCCCGAGAGCCTTGACGACAAATCTGAAAGACCACATCATTGATCTTTTTCAGAATCCTGTAGGAGCCTTCCCAACATTTTTGTAGCTTCTGGGAGTACCCCTTGTTCTCTGTGGGTTGTATAGCCACACCAGTTGCCCTTCTTGAAATACCTCGCCCAAAATTCTCCTATCATACAGCATCTTCATCTTGTCACTATTTATTCTGAGTTGCTGTTGAGCAAAGTCATGAATGCCGACAAGTCTGTTACGTAACTCACTGGCATAATTAGGGGCTGCAGCTTCCTCTTCTATCTGTCAGCCAATCAGCAGGTCACTGGGTAGCCATAGTTCCCTTCCAAACAGCGTATTTGATGGCATTACCCTTGTGAACTTGTGAACTGCTGAACAGTAAGCTGTTACGAAGAGGTTTTATACAGTTTGTATTACTATTAAGATACCCTTAATTTCTCTATGAAGCTCTTAATTTTTTGTTAGGTTGCCCTTAATTTTAGGGGAACTTCTTTTTTTTTTTTTTTAATAATGATGTACTAGGTTATTTTATTATTTTTTGTTGGATTTTTGTATTCTTAAATTATGTTCAATTGGTTATGATGATTCCTTCTTGGTTTCATTCGGATGTGAGTCTTTATTTTGTGGTGTTTTGGTAATGATTTAATAATTTTATATTTAATTCAGGTTTTGTTTATAATTTTGAAAAGTCATTTCATTTTTGTTCTAGTGATAGGGCACTTAGGACCTTTTTGACAATATCATAGTTATCGTGGTTTGTTTGAATTTTTACTTGTAGTACGTATTTAAAATTTTAATTGTTGATTTTATTACTTTCTATACAGAGGCGTTAACTTTTTTTTATTGGAAGTCATTTATAAAACTTTTTACTTTTTGCGAGGAGTTCATGTCTTATAATTTTATTTTGTTCAGGATGGGTTTTAATTATTTTAAAAAAGATTTGGTATAAGACTGTTAGATTGTTCAATTAGTCTTTCCAGGAATTTTCCTTAGACTTGCAGTAGATAGTTCCAGAGAGCTGTTGCAGGAATTGTTTGCCAATCGTATTGGGCTGAAATCAGCCTTCACCCATGTTTCGGCTACAGCTGTGTTTCACGTTTTGTTTTCACCACCACGTTGGCAACGTGCCATCATCGTTTATCTTTTTTTGCTGTGCACGTATGCCCGTAAGTTCTCGGAGCTGTCACTGAAGGGAACGTTTTTGAGTCGACAGCTGTGCGATTGTGGTCCCGTACGGGGAAGAGAGGAGAATTGGTGCTGCAAACAGCAGATATAAGTGTAGGACCCTCAGGGGTAAAGGGGGCTAGCTTTATGCTAAGCCTGTGTGTGCGAGCCACTGCACACGTGTGTGGAGTGCTCGGATTGGCTGGAGGCTGGATGACGTTGCCTGAGGCCAGATGTTAGGCATGGTTGTTGGAAGCCAGCTGTGGAGGGGTGATGTGTTTTAAGGAGTAGTCGTAGAGACGGCGTAGTGGAGTCTAGGAGGAGTCTAAGGGGAAGTCTGAGTCAAGAGTCGGTCAGTGAGTCAGTCTACGAGGGACATAGAATGCAGGCTGGAAGAACCTGGGTTGGCTGTACATCATGTAGGCCTGAAAAGATAAGTACGCTTTGTTTTGTAGTTGTAGTTTTGTTTGTAGGGTCTCCAGTAGTCAGCATAAAGTTAAAGTTTTTATGATTGTTTTAAGAGTTAAAAGTTTAGAAGTCTCTGGGGAATTTGTAACATCTGTGAGGAGATTTTGTTGTTGTTGTTGAGTATGTGACACCTTTAGTTGACGCCGACGTAAGTTTAGCTCTGTTGGGTCAGTAGGTCAGGGCCTTTATTGTCAATAATGTGAGTGAAACTGTCGAGACTTTTTATTTCTGTATAACAGATGTCTTCCTCCCATCGATAGATTTGTGAGCTGATAATCATAACTTGTACACGTGGAACTGTCGAAAAGATAAAACCCCTATGGTACAGAAAACAATTGTGATCAGTTGCTAAAAACTATCAGGACTATAAGTTGTGTGCCTTTAGATATAGAGGTTTATTTGTGAAAATTTTAGTACGAGCCGATTCTACTTACCAAACCTGTATGAAAGTTATAATTTGCATTTTAAATTGGAAATAATTTTTAAAAAGACATAAGTCAGTTGTGATGTTTTCAAAACTAGCCTGAGCTGTTTAAAAGTTGTATTAGATGCTGAAACAACATATTAATTATTTCTATTCTTTTATTTTTGGTAATCAGAATGTTAATTATTTGTTTATAAAGATATTTTAACTTGATTTCCTAATTTTTATTGTAAAAATATTATTGAAACTTTTATTTCTGTAATTTTATTTACTATGTGATAGAATCGTAACTAATTCGTCTTTTTTAATATCAATTTAGCCAACTGATTAATTTAAAATGATCTTCTTTCATTTGTAGATTTTTAGAAGTTCCTCTTTTAACTGGTAAAATTTAAAGTAGAGTATTTTGTTTTTGTAGTTTATTTATTGGTCCTGCGACAGTTTAATGTAAGATAGAATCTCATTTGAATCTAATCATAATTAATTAGTTTTTCTCCCTTAAACTATTCCTTGCCATCTAAGTATGTGACACCTGTTCCCAAGTTCCCGACATTACCTCTCGTTGTGAAACAAGTGCGATAGCTATACTGAATAACAGCAGTGTGAGTCAGATGCAAATTTTCTGTATAAGGGGATTTCAGGATGCCTCCCTCCTCCCCAATCCCTTTAAACAGTCCTGATGGAGGATGCCTCCTCCTGGTACTGCAATTTTTGAGTGTAGCCGTTGTTTTTATGCTTTGAAGGTGCTACGAGGATTAAAGTGTATTAAGAAGTGTGTGTAACGTCTAAAAGTTGTGTGAGTATTTGTGAGTTTTCGACCTTTGAAGTAACCACTGTTTTGCAGGTTCTCGTGGAACCAATAGTATTTGCTGTTAGTTGAGTTGCAGTGTGTGCAGAAGTTATCAATGATAGAATTAAAATTATATCTTCTCTCCATCCTTAATTCCCCCCCCCCCCCCTAGTATTTGCCATTGGGGTAGCTAGGAGTAAAATTACTCTAATTCCCCTTCGATTTCTCTTTTCCCTTCTATTTCTATTTTCCCCGTTGTACACTATTTCCATTTATTTCTTCCTTTCTTCAAGACTTTTACGTTCCTTCTTCCACCCCCGCCACAAAGCAAGAAGAAACACTGACACCTTTGACTCCCAGTCCTTTTGGTTTTCTGCCACAAAGAATGACAGATACTGCTCAAGAGTTAAGTTAAGCCTCTCGACCATTCCATCCAACTGAGGGTGTAAGACTTTAGTCCTATTCTTTTTCATCCCCAGAATTTTCGACGCCTTCTGGAAGACTGAAGCTACAAAGTTTCTTCCCTGATCAGAATGGAATTCTAGTAGCTCCCCAAACCTCGAAAAGACATGTACACCGAGTACCCCTCAGACACAGTTCGTGCTTCCTGGTTCGGGAAGGGAATACCCTCAGGCCACATAGTAAAATAATCTGAGCCACCAGTAAATATAGATTACCTCTCTCTGTGACAGTCAAGGGCCCAGAATGTCTACTGCCTTCATTTCGAATAGGGCTCCAACATTATATTTCTGGAGGTGACCTTGTCCCCTGGTCCTTGGGCCCTTCCTTGCAGTGCAGGTGTCGTACACTTCTCAGCATTCTCCTCATAGTGAAGCCAGTACAATCTCAGTGTGTAATTATATCAAGTGTCTTATTAACACTAAAGTGCCCACTAGCTGCCTCATTATGCAGTTCTTTTAAGATTTCTGGGACCCGGCATTCTGGAAGGACCAACTGTAACCGTGTGTGTTTTCTATCATTTCTTTCCCAGTTTCTGTAAAGTACACCATTCTTCAGTATGCTTTGACGGCTACGCTCAGACTAGATATATCTTCCCATTTTGGCAGAAAGCCAACTTCTTTCCACTTTAATAATGGCTACAAAGTGGTCTTTCCTAATACCCTCGTCACTCCAGATAGGTGTTTCATCACAAGATAGAGAACCTTGAATTCTTGTCCTCCATATCTTCAGTGATTCACAATTCTTTACTTCCTGACGTTCGCAATGATGACAAAATGGCTCACATGGTCTGTTAGAAAGTGTATCTGCATTTTTATGATCTGTGCAGTATTTCAAAGTCATATTTTTTGAAAATACTTTATCCACCAAGCTTTTTGAGGAGTTCAGGTTTTACATTTTTAGTTTGTTCAGGATTTTGTAATTATTTTCACACTCGCTTGCCTAAGGGGTTAATTAAAATTCAAAAAGTAAAAGAGGTGGGATTTTCTTTAGCTAATTAATGTCTGATTAGCTCTAAAGGTATAGCTGTATTTAAATAAAATTTTAAACAGGCACTATAAGTTAAAATACAAACAAACCACAACTAATATGATGTCAAAAAGGTCCTAGCCTAAGTGCATTATCACTAGAACAAAAATGAAACTACCAAATAGCCCCCCTCACAAAAAGTAAAAAGAATTATAAATGACTTCCAAAAAATAAAAGTTTAAGGCATCTGTATAGAAAGTAAAACAATTAAAGATAGCTAGATTTTCCTGGAAATTTCATTTTAGGATCTTACCAGGACTTGACCATGACTTGCTTTTAGGAGTGGATTTTCTGCCAGGACTCCTTAGATGTTAGTCATCAAGATTTACTGTTTGCTTTTTGTAAATCCCAACCCATTTCAATAAATTCATATTAGTTTGATTTGATTCTTTCAAAATTATTAATAAACTATTGGAGGGTTATTAAATTGTTGCCAAAACACCACAAAAGAAATGCTCACATCTGAACAAAACCAAGTTGGAATCAACCTAACCAAATCAACATAGTTTAAGAATCCTAAAATCCAATGAAAAATATTAAAATAATATAATGCATCATGATGAAAAAATAAGGAACTTCCCAGAGAAATTAAGGGTATCTTAGTAAAAAATTAAACTCCAAAATCACTCCATAACATCTTCCGGGACGTCAATAAATTTGTGTCCTTACAAATGTACATTAGTTATCCAAAAATTTATAATTTGGCACTTTTTTGCCTCTTACAAAGACAGTGAAAATTAACAACCGGCTATATTCTCATTGATCCAAAGTCTGCGATATTATTACAATTAATTTCAGTTATAATTGTGCGTCAACACAAGAAAAGATATGCATAGTCATATTTGGAACCTCTCTAACAATTCTCTTACACCACATTGATTTTACTCGCTCCCATTATACAACTCCTTCAAACGTTTCTAACACAAACTCTTTCTGTTGGGACTGATCTGAAAAATTTTGAGAGCTGTACGGCGATGGCTCGCAGCAGGTGCCTTGAAGTGTGCTGAGGTTGAGGGGGTCATCACATTCACAGTTGAACTGTCTTCAGCGACTCACCACGACCGGCCCCCTGAACAGGCAGCAAGCTCCAGCGGCACTCCATTGTCGAGTCAACGCAGTACCTCTCCTCTCACAAGATTGGACTCCTACGACAAAGCAGTAAGCAGCAGCCACAGAACTGCAAAACAGTCGACAACTAAACACCAATGCATAGTTGAACTTTTAATCAAATACAAAATTTATTTTATTCCAGTATGATTTCAAAATTCTTCTCTTTAAGGAAACAACAAAACATCAGTAAAACAACAAATTATCACTTCTATGGATGAAAAGATGTGAAAGGATTGAGATACTCTACTTCAGGTCCTTCTAAAATTAACATGATGACTATACATACGAGAAAAACAACCTCTCATAAAAAAGCTTATTGCTAACTGCAGACCTTAACAGCTAGGAATCAATGAATTTTTAAGATTTTTGGGGTTTAGCCACTAAAAGAAGGAACAACTAGGAAAATGTAGGGAGGGAGATGATGTCCATATGAAGAGCTTGTGGCCAGCAAACACCTTGTAGCCGACAGTTCATCCACATGCCTGGTGCCTTGGCCATGAAGTCGTCTTCCTTCAACGCTCGTACTTCTAGTTCTCAAGGCTCTCTGGCAAAGTCGAAGGTTGTCCACATCGACTGACTGGCATTCTAAGAAGGTCCTGACATTGAAGAGTCTGTTCGGGATGAACCGACTTTAGGAGGGGGCAGTGTTTGAGCTCACAGGTTCGCATCCCGCGCGAGCGAAGAGAATGACAGAGAGTTATTATGTGATAACAACAAGCATGCAAACCCTTGTTACAGAAAGCTAGCAGACATGACAATCTCTTTAGCGGGGAATTCTACTGCCCCTTGCTGTATTGATTTCTGTGGTTATCTGAAGAATTCTCTGGATTACTGTCCTTATTGTCTCGATTATTGGCCTTATCCTCTCAGCGCGACTCGGGGTGTGTTTAACCGTCCAGGTGGTAGGACCAAGACTATAAATATTGTGGCATGCCTCCAGGCTGAGAGTTGAGTTGAGTTGCGTTGGAGTTAATGATTAAGTGATTTGCTGAGTTCCTAGCAACAGAAGATGATCAGTGGGATAATCAGTGGAAAGAAAGTCTGTGACTGCAGTTATCAAGCAGTGAAGTGTGTAGCTGGCAGGCTGGACTATTGGACAAAATGTTTTGAGTGAAAGGCATTATAAATTATGTCAACAGATGGACTGAACACATATTGATAATGAATATGAAGTAATTGACTGTAACCAACAGACACTTAATAAGGACATTAATTATAGTTGAAATAGCCATCAAATATTGGCAGCTCACTATTAAATAGAAAGAGTAAAAGTGGTGACAAAAAATTTAATGCTGTAAACAATAGCTGTGTAATAATGCGTGATGTTACCGGGAGTTAATACTCACTATACTGTCTTCGCAAAGGACGTCCAGGCCTTTTGTCTAGAAGCTGAGACAATGTATGCTGGAGTTTAGTTTTGTTTAGGTGCAGACGCCTTCCTGTTGTACAAAACTGGCTGTGTGGCTATGTGGTAGGCCACAAAATCAGGTGTGTGTAACACAATATTATGTCTCTGTGCCACTACTGCCATGGATATATGTGGGTGACGGTATGAGGGTGTGGTGCTTGAGCAAGTTGTGACAGATACTGGTGCGGCATACTGGCAAGCTGAGACCTGTGGCTTAGGCGGAGGTGCAGGACGTAATATGGCTGGTACGAGATAAGTTACAACTGGTGTTGGGGGCTAATCAGGTTGGTTCAGATGCTCGTTGATCCATCAAGAATACTCCATCGGTCCGGTGTTCTCTGGTATAGTGAAGTGATCTCTGAGTACCGGTACTTCCACAACATCTTGCAGATGATGTAGCACGTGCGCTTGAGTCTCAGAAGTTAAGCTAGGTATCTGTTTGACCAGGGATGGCTGGTACTCGTGTGTTCTACCTGATGCTAAGGGTATCTGTCGCACCTTCTCCTTAAGACTTTTCCTCTGGGCATAGGGCATTAGGAAGTAAACTTTACCCTTCTACTACTGTACCACGCCTGCAGGTTCTTTGTGCAGCTCTACTTGTGGCAAATGGTGTGGGCGACGGATGGGCAGATACCTTATTCCCAAGTCTGGCAGAAACTGCGGTATACGAGGGAAGTCAGGCCTCATCTTGTCCAGAGATGCACAGAGGTATGTAGCCCTGTCCTAGTCTTCCCAACCTATGGGACGCAAGTCTCTCCCAGCGGAGGCTGCTCAGGAGAGGCAAGTGAACACCAGGCTGACAAGCTGTTTCCAGGACAGTGTACTTGTATGGCACCTCCTTTCCGTCAATCCCGCAGGGTTGAGGGGATGAGCAGCTGAAGCTATTGTGTTTGGCCCTTTTGAGTGAAATTCCCCAGGGGTTTGCGGGGTATGTAGCGGAGAGCTCCTAACTATGGTAGCCTAACCCTATCGCAGCATAGCTTAAGCAAAGAATGGGGCGCTATGTCCTGAGCAACGGGTGCTAGAAGTAACGAAGAAGGGTTGATTCCTGAGCTGCGAGTGATAGAAACAAAGACTGCCGCCGTCTTTAAGCATTGTTGCCGTGGGCCAGTGAATAAAACAATCTGCAAGGCAGACCACAATACAATTCACATATTAACGGGACAAAGTTAACATCCAACTCCACAACAACTTACCTAAAGATGGAGCAGAAGTCGTTAATAACGCCAGTGTCATGCATCAGTGAATAAAGTAGAAATCAACTTTAGTTCTTTTATTTTTATTTATAAACTCCATCCCTCATGAAATCAAATCCGCCCCTCAGGGTGTCGTCATGTCACAGTATGAAAAGTTTATTTTCTGCTCGTTAATAACTTACATTCTCAACAGTTTTGTGTCTAGTACGCGGTTTATGAAGTATGGCAGATTATTGGTATCCTTAGATGCCTGGAAACATAACAACTTGTTTTAACATAGTAGTTACGAGAAAATAAAAACTCTAATTAAAAGGGGGTTTTATTTTTTAATACGTTTGATTTCGACAGTCATATACAGTACTTTTATACATTAAAATTAATCAATTTGTGGTTTCATGCATTAGATATTAACACTCCTAATTTAACATTTATATAATCTCTTCAGACATCCATTCATCAGGTTAATAACACATTTGCTGCTGACACGAACTTTCAGGTGTATAGAGAGTGTTTCATGTGTATCAATGCTTAATTTTTTTATAATACTGTTAAACTATCCGATACACTCGGTAGTCCGATGTGTCTGTCAGTTGAGTCACCGAGCGACCTGTTGTGTCAGGGAAACCCCCCCCCCCCCCCCCCCCCCATCCCTACATATACCTACTCACCTTGTTGGTTTTACATCTGAATTCAGTTGCGTCGCAGAACACAACCGTTTGCGTTAGTACCTTGTTTATAGTGTGTATAGTGTTGTAATGGCGAGCACAAGTTCAAAACATAAGCATAAAACATTAAACCTGTCTGATAAATGGGAAATTATTAAGAGATGTGATTGCGGTGAAACTCCAATGTTGATATGTACATCGTACAACGTAGGGCGAGCTACAGTTTATGATATCTTGTAAGAAAGGGGAAAAATTGAAAACTTTATGAAGTCTGTTGATGAAGAGCCTATTAAGAGAAAAACCTTTAAAATGAGTAAGTTTCCTCAAGTTGAGGATGCTCTCTACACCTGGTTCAAGCAACAAAGAAGCACAGATGCACCCCATTTCAGGAGACATTTTAAAACAAAAAGCACCATGGCATTCGATTCATACAGATGAGTGGAGAGAAATTGTCTTCTGACGAGTCTGAGGTTTCTGAATTCATCTAAAAATTGACTAAAAATCACTGAACTAGGCCTAACACCTGAACAACTTTATAACGCCGATGAGACTGGCTTAAATTGGCGGCAACTTCCAACAAAGACGTTTGTCACTCAAGAGGAAAAACATGTTTGAGGAAGAAAACTTCAAAAAGAACGGATCACTCTGATGATATGTGCTAATGCATCAGGAACTCATTTGTTAAAACTGTTGGTTGTGGGGAAATCAAAATCTCCCAGTGCATTTAAAAACATTAGGGTTGAATCTCTGCTAGTTACATATATGAGTCAAAGCCGAGCGTGGGTCACTAAAGAAGTTTTTCAAGATTGGTACATTAACAGTTTTGTCCCACAAGTAAAACAACACTTGAACGCGAAAAAGTTGCCAGTGAAGGCCGTTATCTTATTGGACAATGCACCAGGACATCGTGACAAGGAAGAATTGAGAGTTAAGACAGGTGATGGCTATATAGAGGCTTTGTATTTGCCAGAAAATACAACCGCTCTCATTCAGCCAATGGACCAAAATGTTATCAAGACTCTTAAGGCACATTACAAGAAGCGCCTACTTACAGATATTGTAAGTCAACCTAACGCAGACATCACGTCCCTCTTGAAACAATTCAACATCAAGAATGTCATTGTCAATGCAGCCTTTGCTTGACATCAAGTAACATCTCTTACGTTAATAAAATCTTGGAAAAATATTTGTCCAGAAAATCTACTTCTTCCAAAGAAAGATGTCGACAAAAATAAATCTCACGACAACAATAACAACTCTGAACCAATTTTGAGGCTGCACTTGCAATGAAATTGAAATTCTACAAGAATCAGTGGATGACTTAAAAACATGGGTTAGAGATGATAACCTTAACGCTGACCTCACAGACGAAGAAATTATATTATCAAGGAAATCACATAACCTGTTGACGACTCGATCCAGGAGGCCTTGGAAGCAAGATTCACTGTCAACTGTGATGAAGCTGTATCAGCTGCAAACACTTTGTTACGATGGTGTAAGGATAGAGGATCTGAATACGAGCAAATATTAATGTTAAAAGACATTCAAGATCAAGCATTGACTGACAGTTTACGTAAGAAGAAACAGAAGACTATCCTAGATTTCTTCAAAGTGTAAATACAATTATGTACTGTATATATGCCTTTCATTTAAAAATTTTGTTGTACTAGAAGCTAAAGCCTACATTTACATTGTTACATAATTTCAATTTCAAGTACAGTACTGTAATACATAATTAATGTTTTTTTACATTTGTTCTAACTTCTTTGTGATTTAAAAACTCACTTTCGATAATCCAGACACCCTCTCTGTCCCGTACCCGTTGGATTATCAAGGGTCAACTGTAATTTGACTAATAATAAACTTGATGATGGTGATGTCATTGCTACCATTACATTACCTTCTGGGGGAACAGAATTTTTTTGCAACTTACACATTTTCAAGGATACATTGTGTATAAAAGTAGAGGACTGGCTGAAATTCCTTCCACAGACATGCAGACGTCTTTGCAGAAGACTAGTGTGTAGCAGCTGCTTTGTGTTCTGTGATCCACAGGAGCTGGAGCTGATGAAGGACGGAGGCGAAGTGTACAAGCTGATTGGCCCAGTGCTGGTGAAGCAGGAGTTGGAGGAGGCAAAGCAGAATGTTTCCAAGAGGATGGACTACATCAAGAGCGAGCTGTGAGTTCTCTGGTCAAGCTAACTGTTCTCGTGGGCGTGCATATTTTGTGTACGTGCTTGTAATTTTTGTCGTGTAGCTCACCAAGCTGTTTGAAGTTACTCCTCCACAGACTTACGTAAAGACCTTAACACTGAGTTCTGTAGTCACTTTCAGTATGGCATGTGTTTAGTTGTCACTCTGAAAGCCATGTGAGAGGGTTGGAGACTTGAACAGGGCAGACCTTTTCTCAAAATACGTGTTCCAACCACCAACAAACCAAGAAAAATTGTAGCATAATCTTACGTTAGACCATTTCTCCTGTTCCTGTGGTACGTCTTATCATCATATTTGGTTTCACTCTTCATGTTACTAATACTGACAACAGGCAGTAAGAAAATTAACATGCATCCCACTTGTATGTGTTTCATCCAGACTGTCAGCATGTACTGCAGTTTGCTGGGTTGATAATAAAAATAGGAGTGATGATGAAGTGGGAAGAGGGTTGTATTTCACATTTTTTCCAGGGTTGCCCTTGTATAGTAGTTTAGCACTTTTGAACTCAATTTCACAATAGAAATGTAACCTTTATAAAATGTTAGAGGTAGTTGGATCTATTTTTATTTTATTTTGTACACATTTTAATAACTGGGTCCATGTTATGTAACTTTTTACTGTCTTAAACAAATACATTTACCATTTAACTATCATTATGAGGCAGAATTGTATTCTGTAACTCGATATGTCTCCATAATGGTGTTTTGAACACCTCGTGACAATTTTTATATAAAGACAGGTCAACAAGGTGTCTTTATGGACGAAAGTGGAAAGAAAATAGCCGACATATTGAGTTTAATTCTAACAAACCTATCTTACAGAAAAAAAATTCTTTCAAATGCCTCAAAAATGAGAAATATTATATTCCTTTATATTTGCACACATATAAATGGTATCTGGAATACATTTAAGGAGTGTATTTTATAATTTTCTAATGATACTCTCACCTTAACGTAACTAAGAAGTGACAGATTCTGCAACGGGTCAGTGCTGCTATCTCATGATGCTCGAAATGAACTACTAGGCCTACCATTTGAAAGCTTGTATCCGTAGAAAGAAGTAGGTTCGTTTTAGAAGTGTTGTTTGAAAATGTATTAAGCAATATTACATGTAACTCCAGTACAACCTTTTTACAAGTTATGCAATTACACTCATATCCTTTCTACACGTTACACCATTACAAAAGACATAATTACTCTTACATTGATATCTATGTTAATTTTCATTTAACATTTATTACATGAACCATTTCTTTCATGAAAAGTACATTCCTTATATTTTTGTACACCATCGCCTGTGCTCCGAACTTTAACTTATTTAGACTCCAATAATAATGAAGCTAGGCAAGGCCAATCTACTGTAAATGATTAAAGGGCTTGCATGCCATCTCTTTGAACAATTATTCTTTAACTCTGGAACAACCGAAGATTCTTTAACAGAACTCTACTTCAAATGATATCAAAAATTACTAAAGTGCAATATTCTAATTAATCCAAGTCCGCAACCAAGTTAAATACTCAAATTGTATCATGCAGTGACTTTATACAAATTTGAAGTTAACTTGCTCAGCATGATGTGCAGGTGGCCCATCTCGCTGACAGACTGCTGCCTTCTCTCAAGCTGCCTCATCTGGATAATTTTTCAGTCGTCAATTAATGAAGAATGAATGAGTCTCTTGAAATCAGACTATGCGACTGGGACCCTAATGCAGGCCGGTTTAGAGCTTATATAGTGACCCTCTTCCATCATGACGTGTGCTGGCCCTGCCGAAATTCTCACCTCCTTGGCACTTCCCGCATCCATAACGTTCGGCATATGTGACATCCTGCACGCTCTCACAAAATGTGACACAGTGAGGATGCGTGCTACTGGAAGGCAAGTCACTGCTGTCCTCCAACATAAGGCACGCCTAATCTACTAATAAGCAATTCTTATGCAGAAGTGATCGCCCATCACTTATATCCTGTGCAGTCCACTCTATAGCGGCACACTAGCTCGCCCAGATGGATTACCATTAACATGACGCAGCCTCCTCTCAGTGAACCACGTGTCCTGGCTATGAACCGCTGGCCTGGAGTCGAGTGTTGAGCCTTCCAAACTTCTCTTTCTACAGCCTGCTTTCTATTGACCCAATATCCCAGTTCATGTAACCTTACTGATTCCAGTTCCTGATTCCTAACACTCATGAACTCCACCAGTTCACGCCTCAAACACCTCCAGTTTATTTAGAAAAAAACAAGGCTCTTAGGCCTGTATTCCAAAATGATTTTATAAGGGTTTTGGTACAACTCAAGTCATGCCCAGGCCTTATCAGTATTCCAGAACATTATAATGCCAGCTAAGGGCCTAGATAAGCCACAGCTAAAGCCTTAATCTTAGGGATCCAATTTTGCTGATTTATCCTTGGTGCAAACGAAACCTACGCATGCGCAGAACGCATATCATTTTGCCGGAGCAAGTAGCATGACGAACGTTCATAAACAATATGATGCATCCAGACCCTTGTGTGCTTTGATGTAATTATTTACAATGGTGATTATGTGACAGTACCGTTTTTTTAATGGTAATAATTACATCTCTCATATTTTATTCAACAAAACCCACTATTCACGTCAAAAGGTATTTGCGTTTCTCCCATTTTATTTGAAGACTTTAATCTGCAAAAAAAGTAGTATATTGTGTGTTCAAATTACATTCGTGAGTCTGCTTTCTACAATGGGAAAACAATATCTTTAGTAGCGGGACGAGTTACAACTTGTTGGTATGACTGACAATATGGCTTGTTTGTTGACGCTGGCTGTTAGGAATATATTTTTTCCAGTGTGAAACTCAGAATTGTGTTGTGTTTTAAACTGTTTCCGTGAGTTACAAAGTTGTGTTTCTAACGCGTCGATATTTTCGTGGAGGCTTATATGTAGTTCAGCGAGTGTCATATCAATTGCTTAAGTGACGAACGTGTGTTCGTATGAAAATGTTGTTGACCCATAGGGTAGTTTTTTTAATTTCATATGCGGCAGCAGGAACTAGATTGTTTTAACTGTGAAGCGTCGTCATGAACCATAGTAATTTTTTAAAGGTCATTTATCACAACTTAGTAACGTTTCTTTGTAGGTTTGAAGCACAATAATGAACTAATTTACTTGATGCATCTGTGATTATAACCTTTGCTGCAGCTGAACAAGTTGGTAAAAATAGCTAGACTGCAGCCAGTAAAACTCATCAAATAATAATGAAGTAAAACTAACTTATGCAGTACAAATTGGTTGAAATTTGTATTTCAGGGAATATTTAAAACAACACATATCAGTAGAGAAATTTTATTAGAACCCAGGGGCAGGTAATAAATTTTTATTTCCAGGACCGCAAATAAGGCTATGTATTCAGTTCCCGAGCTGCATATTGCACAAATAAAAGGCTGCATTCTTGTTCAGTGTTTTCACACTGGGGTTATGAACTTGCTGGACAAGTCATTTTAACCCTTAGCTCTGCCTGATGTCAGCTTCAATGATACAACAGAGCTGAGATTTGGAGAGCTGCTAAATATTGTAGATTTTTTATCAGTATGTATAAATAAACATAAAGTTTTAATTCTGCTATTCAAATGCATGTGAAAAGTAAAAAATTTACATCTATAATTTCCAGATAACAAACACGAAAGATAGGTATATAATTATTCCATAGTTGTCTCGTAATAAATAACTAAATAAATGTATCACATCAGACAATTAATAATTGTTTTTATTGTTCTATGCTAAATAAATTTCAAACTGCCAGTGCTACAGATAACGTAACGAATAATCCCTGCAGGTATTATTTTTTGCAAAAGCTGTTGTAAATAAACATGTCACAGTGTCGCATTAATTAGTTTATAGCCTCGTACGGGGCTGCGAATAACAAACCGCGGCACATCCAATACCATCTCAGAACATAGATAAAACACATTCAGAAATACATTATGCGAGTTAAGGATTAGTCACGGCTTTTCTACCGCCCGAGATGGTAGCACATGTGTCTTGCCAAACTGAATGTTCTGGAATACTATTCTTGGGGAAACCTCAACTAAATTACATTGTGTGAATGATCGCTGTTACCAATATACAAAATAAAAACCTTAGCTTTTACTGTTACTTTCACTATTTGTTTTTACTATTTTTTTTAATTACACTGATGCTTTGGCTTAGGGCCTGTCTCGTTGCGGTGCCCGCTCCTAAAAATCAACCCTTCCTCACCTGGCTCCAGCAAATAGGTTGTTCAATTTTTTAACTGGGGTGCTTTAATTTCCTTTTAGGGAACTGGCAATGCTCACAGTAATATTCACAACCTACCTGCAATCCATTTTACTTCAATCATCTGAAGGGACAAGTTGGTCCCCATGCCTGATGGTGGGCCTCTGAACACAGCACAACACGCTATCCCAAGCTCTACATGCTACTCAACTCATCGTGGTATGTCAGCACACGTTGTGTTCATCGAACATAACTATCACATCACACCATTTGGCAGGTCTCCTTCAGATAGCTATGCATCTGCACAACCTTTCACTGCGACCAGTTTCCTAGTTGCAGAAGTTTAACCACTTTACAAGTAGTGTTTCAACTAACTGTACCTAATTTTGTTTTAAACGAACCTGGCATCTTGGGGTCTATGTCCACACAAGCCATTGGCACGCCAATCCTGTCACTGTTGTATCTCTGCCCAGCGAGCATTTCCTGATACCACTGGTTATATTTTAAATCACCTTACTTTTACTATAGTTTACTAGTACCTCCTCACATTACACATATCTTCTGCTTATATGAAATATTAATTCTTACAACCACAAATAAATTGACGTCACTTACATCATCTCCTGACTTTCAATATTCCGCAATTACACCCACTGATAACTTTATATATCTTCATCTTGTGTATAGCATTTGCTTCACGTATTCCACAGTACCTCCACAAATAAATTTATATTACTTCATATTGTGTACACCCTCTCCTTATTTCAAATCCACAAGAAATCTAACTCATTTCTAACATCTGCATTAGTACACATTGACTTCAATGTTACATAGCTCAAAACACAACTTTGACATTATACAAAGAGTACATTACAAATACTATCTCAATTTCTCCATGACATAGCTTAAAACTTTAACGCTTAGAAAACAATTTAAAAATTCATTTCTTCTCTCTTCCTCAGCAGCATTTCCGGAATTTTCATTCCAAACAGGGATAGGATCCACTTGCCCCTCGGGAACTCTGTGTGCGTGTGGAGTTGCATATCTGGGTTCATCGTTCTTGCCTGCCTCCCTTCACTCTCAGAAGTTAGGGAGGTCTAGCATTTCTTCGTAGATGTGGCTCTCCACATCATTATGGGGGTTGCCTCAACGTTACTTACTCTCAAGGTATTCTCTGTAAAGGCCGTTCACGTTAAAGTGAGCACTCTAGAAATCAACGTTTGGAAAAATCCACTGCCCGCAACTGTACATGTAGAACAATATGTGTCACCACACAGGCTGGGGATGAACACACCCAGTTATGTTGGCAGTGAAATGTGAAAAGTATTTCTACAAAATAATGCAATATTGCAAGTGTAATGTTTAAATTTATGTCTACTTAAGCTGTTTGAAGTTTATTTTATTCACTTAAAGATAATGTATTTACTGTAACTCATTATTATATTGTGTCACGTGATTGGCGCAATGGTCAAAACCAACGGTCCGTTGTTGTGGTTCCTTCATGCTTGTTGCTTGGCTTTGCTTGTATGGAGTGGTTGCAAGGCAAGCTACAAATTTGGAAACTGGAAGTTGTGTTTTAATACTTCTCATTTATTTTTCAGCGTATCTGCAATCAGCATTGTTTTATTATAGATCATATAGTGTTTTATTGTGTTGTAGTGATTTTGTGTAAAGTTATAAGTTCCAGCAAAGTACATTAGGAGGACATTATTAATCTTGCCAAAAGTATTTATTCTTTAATTCGTCGAGGAGAGATGGGAGCCATGCAAGGTGATCGAACAAGTTGCAGAAATAATGAAAATTTCAACTGCAACTGTCCGGAGGCAAATGTAAATATGCTTTTATGACGTGTTTTCGCTGCTTATCCCCAGTAAAAAAACTGAAAAAGTACAAGTATAAATTGACAGTTAGAAACGTGATATTATAAACGGAAAGTTAAATAACAATTATAAAGTAAATGAACAACAGCATAAACGCAACAGTAATGTATTCATATTGACGCCGGCTAACAGCCAGCGGCACTAGAGCCCATAACGGCGCTCACGTGTTACATGTCCCGCACGTGCGCAAATAGGCAGATAATTTGAACTTTCCTATAAAAGTTCATTTCAGGGGAAAATGTGTTATGTTGTCTTTACAGTGTTCAATATATCTTAAAATGTTTTAAAGTGCTTGTACTGATTTTAATTGTTTGGTCATGAATATTCAAAGTGCTTGTGGCGCCGAGATTAAGAACACATATTCTGGCATGAATGCCATCACAAAGAGACATTAAAATAATGTTGAAATTCATAATAAAATTCTAGAAATGTAAAACAATATCTAATTTAATTTGTGCCATTTTATTTTCAATATAAAATATTTCACTCGGCGTGCATAGCACTTCCGCTTATGTGAACCCTGTAAGCGGCCATGATAGATCCATGTGACTCTTGTATCTGGACAGTCTGTCGAGGAGAGCTGGCGAGGTAAGACACTGTCACGTACGCACTACAACTTTTGTTCACTGATGTAGGTTTCCATAGTCGATTTAGTTTACCAGTTAATCTTTGCTTGCGTACATTTTTTCCAGACATTTTCCCCAGCATTATGCTTCCGCTTTACTAATTCTTATGCCCTTGTGGCATTTGTAACTTAATCGAGGAGAAGGAGGAGAAAGATGTCTGAGAGGTTACGCGACCCGCGCATTTGCATTCCATTGTAACTTCTGCCTAATTGCTACACGCAATTTTAAGAGCTTTATTTTTATGTATATATGTAAGGGTAGTTTTTCGTGTTTGAATATTTTACAGCAACATCACGTATAACCACATGGCCGACTGAAGCCAAGTCATTGTATACGCCATCATTGCGTTTTAAGAGCTTATTTATATAACATTGTATGTGCAATCATTTATTTCAGGGTTCTATGTCAGTTTTATTCAGGGTTCAATGTATTTTTCACATAAATTGATGCTCTTTGTAGTTGACCATGCGGTCACAGTAATGTTTGATTTCACCGCCATCAGGCATGTTACAAGCCTGTAACGACTTTAATCGTAAAGAAAACCATGTGCTCAACATGAATAATACTTTATTTGAATTTAGTTAACCGTTTCCACGCAGAAATATTGCAATTTCACCCGCACCACGTGGTCCACTACAAACTTCATCCAGCGGCATCCGCGCCACCTAAGCTTGTTTTCACACATGTGTGTGTTTATCGTGAATATTCATCTTGTGTCCCATCTTATTTCATGTATCATTCAAGAGTCTATGTAATTGTGTAATTAGTGTACGGTGCAATTATTCCCGCCCTAGCCGGCTCTGTGTATGTCATCACCACACTAACTACGCTCTGGAGGGCGAGCCTCAACGAGTTTGCGTTAGTGATGCCGAGTAATCACTCGTGTTAATGTGTATTAAGGGTATTCATTTTTAATTCACAGTGTCCTGTCTTCAGGGAAGAACCGTCAGTCCACCCTAGCGACTGTCAGTCTTCTTCCCTTGTGAAGGCTGTGCTTTCATGCACCTCCTTGAGATCATCCATTTAGGTGTGCGCTAGATTAATTACGGGTTGGGGAGCACCCAAGCGGAATTGGCTAGTCATGACCGAGATGATCATTTCATTGGCACGTTGATGTGTATAAACAATATCAATAAAAACAAGTCTACAGTGAACTCAATTTTTTATTCAGTAGTGACAGTGTCCTAGCCACATATGTTTTATCAATTGTTTATTTCAGTTATTTTATTAAAAGTTTAGTATTGCCAACGTGTTTGTAAGTATGCACGGGTGATAGGACACACAGAACCCACAGCATCCCTGAGAACCCTGAGTCTCAATAGAATAGTGTGGTGATTGGGAAGCACCGCTGGCGCCCAAATTACCAGTGAGTATTTGTGTCATCGTTCGTCTCGTGTCTCACCCGACGGTGTCAATGTGAGTTTGCGAAGTACATTTTATATCCTAAGTTTGACAAATAATATTAAAAGTAATCTGTACCTATCTACCTACGCCTATCTGTTTAACCTTTCTTTCAAATATGTCATTAAACAGGTGCAAATTTGGCAGTCAATAATTGTAAGTTAATTTTACACGTTTTTATATTACTGTGTAGTTTTGTAATGTAGGCCTAACCTCAAACTTGTGTTCATGTAGTTATTCATCGCAAGTTACAGCGTTAAGTTTTACTATTGTTAACATAACATAAACGTCGCAGTTTGATGCTACACCAAAGGTGTTCCAACATATAAACTATAAAATCTTGAATATGGTTTTGTTAACTATAGACCTATAGCTGTGCTTTTGTCGAATTTTTTATTATGCAGTACTATGTTTTACTTTGAATTGAATCTATTTATTATAGTTAATTAATCACGATTAAATTCAATATTTAATATTGAACACGAATTCACTAAACCCAACGTACCAGTGCTGTATTTAAATGTAGATTTAGCTTAGTTATGTTTTTACATTTCTATAGAAATATGAGTTTCAATAGAGGTACTGAAATACAACATCAACATTATCAATGCACTAAAGAGTGCTTAATTCATTAATGGTAAATTAGTTTATATTTTATTTATTACATTATCAGAACTTGTAACTGTTTTCATATAAGTAACACATTTAGTTGTATTCTTTAATTTTACAAAGAAATAAGTCGTAAGAGTTGGTATGGTGTTATTTTCATAAAAAATATTTCAATTGATCTGAACATTTTTTTATGTAATTACTACATTTCATTTTCTAATTCAATTACATCTGTTTAATTAAAATATCCAAGAATTAAAATTTTTCAATTAGTAAATAATTTTCAATTGTAAATAGTTAATGTTAGGGGGCTTCTGATTGGCTGTTTATTGACGCACAGCTATAGTAACAAGGAAAGTTAAACCAAGTTCTTATCGCTATGCACAGTAACTTGCCTGTAAGTATTACTTTTATAATTTGTCCTTTACATTATCATTTTGCTGTCATTTGTAGATATGTATTGGTTTTACATTAATAATAAGACATTTACTTCAGCTTTGTGTTTGCACGCATGAACCATTTTTGTAAGTATAGTAATTTTCTTTAAATACTTTTCTCATTTGAGTTTTGCTGCAGTCATTGCAATGAAGGAACCACAATAATGATGAGAGTTCATGCACTTTACCTGTAAAATTGTTTTCTTGAGGTCTGTGTGGGTTTGACGAAAAGGAAATGTCACACCCATTTGGGCCACAAGAGGCACCGTAAATGTGGCCATTGTCGGATCAGCATTTCACTTAGTTATAAATAATATACTTTATTTTTAGAATTATTTTGTACAAATGAAGGTGGTACCAGTTACAAGCCTGGTATACCCTTCTATTACCACTTCAATTCACAGTATAAATGTTCAGTTCTTTTTGGAGGGTCTCAGAAGCGTACGAACACAGAGTAACGGTGTCAAAAAAACTATATGTACATATACACACTTGCATTTGTTGATATCTTTATATTTTTAGTGTAAATTATTTTTATTATATATATACGTTATAGGCCTATGTTGAAATATATTTATCTCCATTTATAAAGGTGCATATAAAACTGTCCTTAAAATGTACATATACATGCACATATTTTATATATCTTTCTTTTTTATACATTACATATATTTATATACTGCCACGTTTGCACCTTCACATTAAGTTTATTAGCACCATCTACTTCTGTGCATTGGTGTACTCTTTGCACCGCTCAGATCCCCTCGTCTTTCCTTGCAGTTCTGCCCTCCATTTCCCCTTAGTGCATCATTATTTTTTGATTTGTCATTTTTTTATTTAAGTCCTTACATGGCCTCGCTCTGTATACTTTATAGCTTCAGACTTCTGCTGCGTTACGCCGCTACCTTATACATGCAGGATGTGTGTTTTTTTTCCTGATGGCTTAGTTGCACCTAACTTCAGTCAGCTGAGGCCAACACACAGCTACCATGTTTTAGAGCTGACGTTTTACTTGTCATGCTACAGAGCGATGGGGCACTTGGAAAATGGTGAGTCATGGGAAACGTTAAGTTTGCGGTACAGTTTTTTAATGTTTGGTAATTTGTGTGACAAGTGGTGTTGTACCTTGGCTGCCCTTCCAAATTATTTTTCGGCTTAACTAATGTGTGTCATTTTTTAACGTGTTGTGTTGGTCCTTGTTCAGCACCAAAGTTTAATGTTTGCTTTTTCACAGTTTCCATGACTTCATCGCTAGGGCATTCATTTTTCAATTGTTTTTGTGTAAAGTTTTTGTCTATCAGAGCTATGAGATGACCCAAACAATTTTATATGTTATGTATTTTATATATACTTTTCATTTTATATATATATAATACGTGTTACATTCAGCAATCCTAAAATGTAAACATTGAGTTTATTAACATGTGGCAATCACATGGCAGTCACATGGCAAAGTTTGTTTACATGTGGTGGAAGGATACATAATGGGCAAGAAAGTAGAATTTTAGCAGGGCTTTCAAAAGTGCTCACTTTATCGTGAATGGCCTATAGCATGTAGAAATCCAGTATGAACAATACAGCACAAATATTACACTTAATAACAACTGCAACTGTAAGACAAACATGACATATTCATAATGGGATTCACAGAGATTTTTAATAGATTTATAATTCAATGCCTTCTTTAATTGGTCAAAAGAAATTTTACTGTAGGGAATATCCTCTTATTCTAATAATTTTAAAATTCCTACAACGGTTGAGTTATCGTATCCACTCCCTACTTTCACATCAACTACGTAATGGCTTCTAGAACAAATTAGGATTCTTGGAATGTGAATTTAATTCGGGATCATCTCAATCAAAGTCTGACCTGACGATTGGGGTAGTAAAATTAATTCCATGCTGTGGAGACTACAGCCCCAGGTAGTTCAATAATAATACCATTACCATACATGGTTTTAGGTTCTGGGGGTTTATTTTGTTGTGCACCGCAATCGATTACGACATGGGCGGGATGTATAATGCTGTAAATGCAGGCATTTGTTTCAGTTCCGATAAAATTTTTGGATATAATTTGTCAGTACACTGACTTGGCACAATTTTTCCCTTTACTCCCAGAGTTCTATGAAAAGGTTATACAACGAAGACTATCCTTCGTGCCTGATGCATATTTCAGGAGGGCAAATTTTTACAATAGAATCCTGACGTTTTCCTAAATCATCTGAGGTATGCTCAAGAAATTATAATTTGTCATTAGATATTGCTAAATGTTTATTTAAACTCTCAATTTCTACATATGTACTTTTATCATCTGCCAAAGTAGGTAATATTACTGCCTTGTACAATGTACATGTGATTTTGGGAATTAAGGGGTAGCTGAATGTACAATCTTAGGATGGTTCTTGTAGTTGCTACATGCACTGAAGTTAAATTGTAATAGGGGTAGTTCTCGTCTGTCTTAAAATTAGTTAGGAGAGACAAACCTGCGGACAAATTTATGCTACTCAAAATTTTAACAATCTTAGCTGGTGTCAGAAAATAAGAAGATAATATTCCTAGGCTAGTCAAGTCTAACTCTTGAGTAAATAAACAATATAACTTTTTCTCGAATATCTCCTAGTATTGTCTCTATCATTCTTATCACCAAATTTAAGTTATAAATTAGGCCAAATTGCTTATTAATATTGTTAAATTTCCTTCTCAATTGCTTCCTCCATACTGTTCAATTTAGTAAGTATCGCATTTGCTATTAATGACAGTGTCTGTAATAATTTCCAATCCATTATAAATGCTCTACGAGTCTGGTTATGAGGACATTAATTGCTCTTTTATGACTGGACTATTTCTTTGTTGCTACTTGCCAACCAACTAATTTTTTTCATTAATGCCTCTATAGTCGCTCTCAGACCTAGTTCTAAAAAATACTTTAAAAATTTCTCTGCCAATGTTTAACAATCCACCCCTGTTCCCACTGGAAGGTTGCAAAAGTGCTGCTAACATTATTTATGACATCAAGAAGTTTCTCCACTTCCGCATGTGGCACCTGAATTTCACAAAATTACTTCCCTCACAAATGCGGTCAAATTTCTGCTCTCGGCTTTTGAATCAGTTACATATTACTGCGCTACACAATCTACAAAGTACCGGAACTGCTCAACTGCTGCCGTATAGTAAGTGGTATCAATATTGATGAAAAGGTTCCACTTTTCGCCAGTTATCAACACGTTGCCTTGCTTTATGAATGCTATTCCCTGCGTTAACTGCTGGTCCGCTGTATAGGTGATCCCATGGTTTACTGCATTCACACGTTTCAACATTATCAGGCTCCTAACAACTACAAACACAAATAATACTGTTACACGACCCCTGAGGGGCATATCCGAGTTTGTGAAGACTGGAGGTCTTAATAAAAATAAAAGAAATAAACTTGATTTCTAATTTAGCCCCACAGCTATTTTTTACAGCATTAAACTATCTGTGTCCGCTATTGCTCGATTTATTGAGTGTAGTATATAATGTCTATTTCAACTCTAATTAGCATCCTTCTTAATGTCTGTGGTTACAGTCAATTAACTCATACTCATCATTAACATGTGTTCAGTCTATCTGTTGCCACTATTTGTAATGTCTTTCACTCAAGCATCTAGTCCCAAAAAATCCAGCCTGCCAGCTGCACTTTTTGCTGCTTGATACTCGCAGTCGCAGATTTCCCTTTCGCTGGTCACTTCTATTGCTGCTTGTCATCTATCGCTCAGAACTCGGCCACTCATCCATTCAACTACAACTCAACTTGCGGCCTGGGGCCTGTTGCAATATTTATACCATTCACTCTGACCATCTGGAAGGTTCAATGTACCACGTGTCACGCTGAGAGAACGAGGTGAGTAATCCAGAGCATTCTTCAGATACCTAAACACAGAAATTAATACATCCGGGGTCAGCAGCATGTGCGGTAAAGTTGATTGCTCTGTCAACGTGCTTTTTGTAACAGATATGCAGCCACCGGCCTATCACTCGCCTGTTCATTCAAAACAGTCCTTTTGAGTTGCTGCTGCCGCTATCATGTATGTGCTGTCCTTCATTTCCATTCGCTCGCACGGGATCAAAGCAACGACGACTAACACTGTTTTTATTTCACAGTGAGCACAATATTTAATGTCTATCTGAATTCTAATTAAAGACCTTAATGTCTCTGTTTGGTTGTAGTCAGTTAACTCACACTCATCATTAACACATGTTTACTCTGTTTGTTGCCATTATTTGAAGTATCTTCCACTCATGCATCCAGTACAATAGTCCAGCCTGCTAGTCACACTCTGCACTGCACTGATGCTCGCAGTCACAGATTTTCCTCCTGCTGGTCACTTCTGGTCCCATTCGTTGCTTTTCTGTTTTGTCGTGTATAGCTTAAGGCCATACAATCATCCAAATTCCTGACTCTCATTTACTCCCTGCTCAGAGGCCCGTTGCAGCTTAAACAATCGCTGACTTTATTCTTGAAGGTTTGCCACACCCAGAGTCACGTTGAAAGAAACTAGTGAGCTAACTAGAAAATTCTTCAGATAAACACAGAAATTCAATCTGCTGTAGATCAGGAGCATGCAAGCTGCAAAAGACTTATCACTGCAACAAACATATGAATGAACAGTGGGACACCTTTAAAACTTAAATCCCTTACAGGATTTTTGCTCGTCTGTTCTTCATACATTCCTTCTCGACTCGCCACCCACTATCACATTACTACTCTGTTTTCCTTTATCGCTCGCATGGTACAAAGCAGCAAACGGTTTACACTGCCCCTCCTCAAGTCTGTTCATCTCAAAGAGACTCTGCAACATCAAGACCCTTGTAGAGTACCATTCAGTCGATGTGGACAACTTTCGACTTCGCCCGAGAGCCTTGACAGCAAATCCGAAAAACCACATCATTGTTGTGTTGTGTTTTTTTTTTTTTTTTCCCCAGAATTCTATAGGGGCCTTCCCATCATTTCTGTAGCTTCATGCAGTACTCTTTTTGCCTCTGTGAGTTGTACAGTCACACCAGTTGTCCTTATTCTGAGGTGCTGTCGAGCAAAATTGTGAATTGCAACTAGTCCCTTATGTAATTTGCTGGCATAATCAGGGGCTACAGCTTCCACTTCTGTAGGTCGACCAAACAGCAGGTTACCAGGAAGGTGTAGTTCTCTTCCAAGCAGTATCCTTGACGGTGTTATACTTGTTGACTTGTGAACTGCTGTGTGGTAAGCAAGGAGAAACAATGGCACCTGTAAATCCCAGTATTTTTGGTTGTCTGCCACAAAGATCGACAGGTACTGCTTCAGAGTGTGGCTAAGCCTCTCAACCATTCCATCTGACTGAGGGTTTAAGGCTGTAGTCCTTGTATTTTTAATCTCCAGAATCTTTGTTACCTAATGTAACACAGCAGCGTCAAAGTTTCTTCTGATCGGAATGGAGCTCTAGTGTCACTCAAAATCTCAAGAAGACATGCCGTACTAATGCATCATCCACAGTATGTGCTTCCTGATTCAGGAGGGGAATGACCTCAGGCCACTTAGTAAGGTAATCTTGGGCCACCAGTGGGTACCGATTAGGCCTACCTCTCTGTGTGACAGGCAAAGGTCTCAGAATATTGACTGCCTCCCTCTCGACTTGGGCTCCAACATTGTATTTCTGGAGGTGATCTTGTCCTCTGATCCGTGGGGCCCTTCTCGCAATGCAGGAATCGCACAATTGGCACCACTTCTCAACATCCTTCCGACAATGAAGCCAGTAGAATCTCAGTCTAACTCTGTAGAGTCATATTAACACCAAAGTGTCCACTGGCTGCCTCATTATGCAGTTCGTTTTAAGACTTTGGGAGCCTTGTATTCTGGAAGGAACATCTGTAAACATGTGTGTTTTCCATAATTACTTTCTCAGTTTTTGTAAAGTACACTATTCTTCAGAACACAGGAATACCATTGAGATTAGTATGCTTTAACTACTGCACTCAGACTTTATATCTCTTCCATTTTAGTAATGACTGCAAAGTGGGATCATTCAGCTGATCTTTCGTAATACCGTCATCACTCCATATAGGTGACCCATCAAAAGATGCAGAACCTTGAATTCTTGTCTGTACCTTCAGCTATTTGCCACTTTTTCTTCTTGGCGTTCACAATGATGACAGAATGGCTCACATGGCCTCCTAAAAAATGCATCTGTATTGCTGTGGAGACATCCAGATCTGTGCTGTATTTCAAACTAATAATCTTCACTGAGCTATTTGACCTTCCGGGTTCTTGAAATTTAGTAGCCAGCGTATTGAAGCATGGTCAGTTTTTAGAATAAAATTTCTGCCTTAAAGGTAGGGGTGGATGTGTGAAATCGCCTTCACTATGACCAGAAGCTTCCTGCGTGTGATGCAGTAATTTTTCTCAGGCTTATGCAATACTTTACTGAAGTATTCTAGTGGAGTTTCCTTCCCATCTTGAACCTGAGATAACACAACTCCAATGTCTACATCACTAGCATCAGTGTCAAATATGAACATGCCCTCAGTTTTTGTGAGAGCCAGGACTGGAGGAGATACGAGAAATTCTTTTAGCTTAATAAAAGCATCTTCACAGTTAGTGGTCCAATAAAATTTCCTTTTTGCCTCAGTTCACATAGTGGTTTGGCGATTATGATGAACCTAAAGTACAAATTGACGTTAAGAGGCACATTATCCCATAAAACTCTGCACTTCACTTTTGTCAGTTGGTGTCTGCCAATTTCTTATTATTTTGGTATTCTCGGGGTCTCTTCCTATTCCATGGCCCGACACTACATGTCCCAAGAAATTTATTTTCTCTTGGAACATGTGGTACTTCTCAGGAACCAGCTTCAAGTTGGTTGTGGTCATTTTCTGGAATAAGAGTTGAAGACTGGTATTCATAGTCATTTGTGCGATGGAGATACGTGCCACATTCCATACGCATCTTGTTTTGGCAGGAAAATGAGATTATTAAATGAGTAGAAAGTTGTTTGCCTTGATGTGTGACTTCTTTTCAACCTATTTAATTTGACTTCACCTCATCAGTGCGAATCTTCCTGCCACACCCAATGGAGTTTGATTTACAGTACAATCTTCCAGATGTCAAAAAATTGTACTGTTTACCCAATGGTAAAAGATGTACGTTCATATCCCGAATATTAAATGAACTACTGGCCGAGATCACAATTTAAGGCCACCTAGTACTATAGTGCGCTAGGGGATTACACTATTAGTATTGATCCTCAACTTATGCAGCAGCTGGAACTTCGACCAGCCGGTGACGTCACACGTCCTGATGATGTCACGCAACCTCACATCACCTGAACAAGGGCGAGCCAGGAGAGTATAAATACCAGTGCACGGCCCTTGCAACTTCAGTCTGCTCCTTCACCGCACTCTTGGTGCTGAAGGAACCATCAGCAGCAGCTAGCTCCACCACCTCATGTGCTGGGACTCTCTTCTGCCACCCAGGTCTTCAAGATCTTCGCCCAAGCCCTTGTAGATGTCTCTGAACCTCGTAGACTACCTTCAGAAGCTCCCTTTATTTAAGTCATCAAACACTTAGTATACGTATTCACATACAGCACTTTACATGCAGGTCTAAGGGGCCTGTGGCTGTTAGGGCTTCGTTGAGATTTCCAACTTCTCAACCTTGGTCTATCCACCCGTGGTTCTTAGCAAAAGTAGTTAAATGCCATCAGGTTGTGGATACAGTTTGTGTCTGGTGGTTTGCAGGAAGCGGTTGGATGACCTGCTGGTGACGATGGACAAGAAGATGGATACGCAGCGCGAGACGACGAGCAAGGCCCAGCAGGCACTGCAGCAAGCACAGATGAAGGTGGCCATGAAGGCATAACAAAGCTGCTCCTTCTCGTCACCCTCACCTCCTTCACTGCAGCGTCTGCATCCGGTTGTGCTGGTTCAGGGTGTGTGAGATACTCCCTGCCATATGGCGTTCCCGAGAATGGAGTACTAAAATGTTTTTCTTATGTATGGAAACTAACATCATAATTTATTTGTTCAGAAATATTCAGAAAATTCTAAATACTTGTTTACACTTACAACTTTTTTTTTTTTTATGTTTACCTTAACATTTTCTGGGTTATAAAAATTATAAATAAGGTAACATTTGCTCTGTTGTAGAAATTGAAATAAAGTAACATGTGGTCAGTTATAGAAATTGTTATAAAATATAAAAACAAAAGTGTTGCCAAGTTGGAATGTGTAGAACTGAAGCAACTACGGACTGAAAAAATATTTACAAGTGTATAATGCATGTAAAGATTTTATGCTTCTTATAACTTTTTTTTCTGTAATAAACTATTAAATGAAATATTAGGTTAGAAAAGTCAACTTTTTCTATTTCCTTGCAACATATAATATATACATATTAAATTTCTTTATTTTTGTTATTAGTGTTGCAGATGTACATGTAATATTGTATGAACTTGTAGTTCCTGTTTGCACAGAGGTTCACTCCAAGGACAATTCCTCTTTCCTTTGTAAGTCTGGTGTACTATATATGCACCACATGCAAACAGGCCTAATTTCTCCCTGGGCAAGGAGTCAGCTGAGTTTCATCCCCAATTATTCTTTAAACTAAACAGAAACAAAATTATTGCTTCAAAACTATAAAAATTAATTTTTGGGCAGAGAAGAAAAAATTTGTCCCCCATGTAAAAATAAACACAATTGCACTTTTCTAGCTTTCTTGGCTGCAAGTGTTTAATTTCACCCTTATTTAAACTTTTTTGCAGCTAACTTATGAAACTGAGATCTGTTGACCTTTCTTGTCCTGTACTTTGCGGATAATTTTTAAGGATATTGAGTGTGCTGTTGTGGCAATGGTCACTGACAAGGTGAAGTTTATTCATAGTGCTGGGGCTGTGTTGGCATATGCAATGCTTACTGCAATCCATGTTTACAAAGAAAATTCAAAAGTACAACTGGTCGTGCACTTTTCATCTTTGAGTTCAAACTCATTTCATGATATTTAAAACTTTCAACTTCTTGCTGTATTTCATCCTTATCCAGATCGTCCGTATACCTATACATATACTGGCCAATTCTGTAGCATGCAGTTTGAGTTCCTGCGATGTAATAGAGTCAAACTGACTTGAGTGTAGAAATCAGAATTTGCCATTAATATTTCCTACTGCCTCAAATCTCATGATATTGAAATTTATTGGTTCATTGCTTTAAAAAGAGTGATTCTAAATTTGTTCTGTTCAAACAGCAGCACATCCTCATCTTCACAGAATTCATTGCATGTTATATTCTTGTATCGTTGCCTAACCTCATTGAAATTCTATTCTCCACAACATAATTTGAGCAATATCTTGTGCTTCCTTTACAGCACTTGCAGTATTGCTTGACCTTTTGGACTCTTCAAAAGATTTATTAGCCATGAATATTTTTCACAGAGGCATCAAACCAATTTAGTTACTCTATCAGTGTGACTTAAAACCTCGTGCCAGAAACATGCCGTAATGATAAATTTGAACTTCGTTACATACTTGCAACAAAAGCAAGTTAGCCTCTAAATTTGTGTCTTCATTCATTGTAGAACTGTTTTTGAGATCATTTAGAGCATCTATATTTTTGTTGCAAGTCAACTGCCATTATAGATTCCAGCTTTGGTGCCCATCTTGCATTACTGAATGTCACATATCTTATTAAGATTTTCCATCTGTAAGTTGATGTTGCAAAAAAAAGGGCATAAAGACTAAATTGTTCTAGAAATTGCAACTTTGCCAGTGAAAGAACTAGCAGCACAAACGCCAGCTAAATTGAGAGAATGGGTAGCACGTGGTAAAAAGTAAGCTTGCTCGTTGTCCTCGAGCAATCGTGCTTCAACTCTTTAATATTTCCCCTTCACGTTTGCATAACTGTCATATGACTGCCCTTGACAGTTTTTAATAGACAAACCATTACTTTCTACCTTCTTAATAATTTATTCACTTAGAGGAAAACATGTACTTTCTCTTACAATCAAAAAATCAATATAATGTTCAAAAATTTGTAGAGTTTTAAGCCATCAAGTGTAAAGACATTAAATCATATACACCTAAAGGGTTGTTCACAAGGCCAATTCAGCATGAGTAATTAATGAGGGCTTTAACCTCTGTATCCAATTATGTAGGGAAGTAGCTCAGTACAAGCAAAATCCGAATTACAACCTTAATGTCATCAAGGGGTGCTCACAAGTCCCTGGTGAGGGACTACTTGTGGATTGTAACCCCGTAGATTAAATTTTACTTTAAAAATTCTGCTCCACACAGTGTGTGTACGGGTGACGGTGGTGGCCTCCAAATAGAATGCGATAGTCAGTAACGCGGGAACCATATCAACAAGGCACTACTTTCCTTGCGGCAGTACGTCAGTGTACTAAGTGGGACATGTTGACGCGAAGTCGGGTGTTACAGACACTGTAATGGGTCGGTGCTTCACCTGCTGTTCACGAGGCAGTGGTGCCTTCCTCACCTTCTCCTCCTGGCGCGCAGGGGCGGGCAGCTGTGGAACAGCGGCCGACTCTGGTTGCGGTAGAAGAGGGCCCTGGCTGCTTGCAGGCTTCTGTGGTATGCGAGGAGAAGTGGTAGTGTGATGTTCTGAGAGGGGAAGTGGGTTGTACGCCAACATGTTGGTGTTAAGAAGAACTATTAATAAATGTTCTAAAGTTATCCTGCCTACTTTTCTAGTAGGCAGCGTAAAAAGAAAATCATCCTGTGTTTCAGAAATTAAATTATTTATCCCACTTAATTTCTTAATGACTGTTTGAGTGCTAACTTTTTCCCACTTTATGAGTTCACTGCATAAGGCAGAATTAAAAGAACTGTTGTGAACATAATGTAATACAAAGCCGGGTATGATAACGGTTCTATTGTGTGCTTCTAAGATCCGGTGTGATCCGCCGTATAACTCCTGCCCGGCTGTTCACTAGCCAGGACGGAACTAAAGAGCTAAAGAGCTGGGTCCGCACGTGGATAGTCGAACCCTTAAGTGTAGTGAGTTCCTATTGAAGTGCTCCTCTGAAGATTAACCACTGCATTACAGTTTGCATTACCTTGGCCAAACTCGTAATACTGGTAGATTGTTGTGTGTCTACCTTTTTGGTGAAGTACATGTTGCCAGCATTATTTTACGTCAACACAAGTTAATTGAATGCAAAAATATAACACTCAAAAAGGGACAAAAGATTTCTAAACTCAGAATAACAAGAACCATCAAATACATTTGGAATATGTTGTACTACAGAATGTATTGACGCATGACATCTTTTTCAACAATGGAGATTTAACGACTTCTGTTTCATCCCTAGGTCAGTTTGTTGTGGAGTTGGAAGTTAATTTTGTCCTGTTAAAATGTGAGATTGTGCTGTCTGCCTTGCAGATTGTTTTATTCACCGGCCCACCGTAACAGTGTTTAAAGCAATAAGTTCTTTTACGCCCTGCTAGATAGCTCTAGTAGTAATTATTGCTTGTCTTTTGTTTTGCATCCCCTTCTAGCCGGCCGGCGACATAACAGAGGCAAGCCATGCATTTGTACGTCCTGCTCTGCGATCACCCCTCGCCCTAGTAGTACGAGCCAGTCGGCATTAGTATAAAAGGGGATACAGCCCACGTCTCCACAGCAGTCTTCATTTCGACCGCTCAATGCTCAGATCCCGACCAGATTGAACTCGGTTCTTCCTAGCGCTTGCCACTCAGGAATTGACCCATCTACGTTAGTCTCCAGCACCCTTTGCTCAGATACTACACCCCATTTATATCGCTTAAGCTACGTTGCGATAGGTTAGGTTATGATAGTTACGAGCTCTCCCAGCTACGTACCTCGCAAACCCTTTTTCATCCTGCAGTTGCGTTACGTCGTTCTAAACATAAATTACGTACATCATTTCAATAGTCGCGTAGGCATTCAGTATCGCCACCGTATTCCCTTGGTTGTATGCTGGTCGCCTCTACCGACCATCCTAACTTGTGTTATGGCTTTTCAGCTGATATCAGTGTCGTTGACCAGGAGCTAGGGTACATTCACCACATGTTTATTTCCTTTACCGGAATAAAATGTGGGTCAGCTTTTAATTTGAGTACGTTTCCTGTAGACGTAGCACCTTTCCGTAGTTACCCTAATGTAACAGGTCTGCAGGTGATCCCGGGGAATTTAAACTGAATTGAGCCAAACACTAGTTTTTCGACACACTCACTAGTTTTGGCTGACCTTTCTGTCAACCCCTTGGGATTGAAGGAAAGGAGGATCCGCACAGGTCCACTGTCCTGGAAACAGCTTGTTGGTTTGGTGTTCGCTGACCTCTCCTCCGCAGTCTTCACCGGGAGAGTCTGATGTCCCCTAAGTTGGGAAGACTGTGACTTTGGACAAGGTGAGGCCTGACTTTTCTCTCGTGGACTGCAGTCTCTGCCAGACTTTGGAATGAAGTGTCCACTAGTCCTCTGCTCGCACAAGGTGCCACATGTAAAACTGCACAAGGAGCCTGCTGACTTGGTACAGTAGCAGTAGGGTGTCCACTTCCCAATGCCCTATTCCACTCGGAGGAAGGGTCTGAAAGAGAAGGTGCGACAGATTCCCTCCGCATCTGGGCGAATTCATGAGTGTCAGCCCTCCCTGGTCACACAGATAGCTAGCTTAGCACCTCAAGCTCAGGTGCAAGCACTTTGCCATCTTCAAGACCCAGTGGAAGTAGCTGTTCCAAGAGATCTCTTCACCCCTCAAGAGAAGACTGGCCCGATGGAGTTTCCTTGGTGGGTTGCCGAGCATCTAAGTCAACCTGACCAGTCACCAACACCAGTCCTCGCATATTTAGTACCAGCTATACTGCGCCCTACTCCTCCGCCTAAGCCTCAGGTCTAAGCCAATCATCACGCTGCACCAGCACCAGTAACACTTCGCTCAAACACTGCTCCTGTAAACCGTTGTCCAGGTATAACCAAAGCGGTAGTGTCACCTAAATGCTGTATTGTGTTTCCCACGCCTGATTTCATGCCCTGCCACATAGCCACATCACCAATTTTGCACAACAGGAAGGCACTTGCACCCAGGCAGAACTGATGAATACCCGCACATATAAAAGTACTTGGCTCAACTTGTAGCCAAAAAGACCGAGACATCATCTGCATTCATCATGCATCAAGTAGAAGGAGCGGAACCCAGGATCTTTTTCTGATGCTCAACGTGGGGCACGACGACTGTCGAAGTTGCAAGAGACAGCATGCACGAGCCTGCCACGACGTCAACTCCATATCTACGGAGCCCAGAATAGACTTTAGGAAGTCGCCAGAAAAAAAAACCTTGGGGCGCCCGCACAAAAAGCCATAATGTTGAACGAAGCCTGTAGCGAGCCCGAAATTGAGGAGGCCAACTCCACTGCAACTGGACCAAACCGCTGTTCACGACCAGGCTGTCCCAGAAGGGGAATTTATCGAATACAATACGCCCACTGTCGCCTTTGGCACCACTATATCTGCCTCGGCTGGGCAGATGAGCTTCAGTATACTGATGGGTTAGAATACCGGTGTGAGGATTGTCATACCCGGCAGACCGCCTACTGCAGCTGGATAACTTGCCCTGGACGAGGGATCCATACAGTGCGCTGCATCCTCTGCGGGGATGGCTTCCACCACGCGTGTATCAGATGGCCAGACAAGCCAGTAAACAGACCAGGCCTAGTCTATCAGTGTGAGATGTGTAAACTAGCCGCAGAATATAGATCAGTAAACCCAGGACCTACTTCAGTTAAGTTGCGTGCATAGGAGAAACACAACTTCCGGAGTTTGCTGCATGGCCACATGAAGACCCCTGTGCTTTTATCAATGAATATGAGTGCGAATTCCACCTTCATGAAATCCCCGAGAAGCACTGGGTTTCTCGAGCACTCCTCAAGTTGAAGGGGAAGGTACTCGACTGGTGGAATGTGTAGAGTGAGCTCATAACTGACTGGCGGCAACTCGGCACTCCCCTGGCGCAGCGATTCGCTGGAGAAGAAGTAGTCACTCACTTAACAACAGAATTCTACAGCCTGCACCAAAAGCCTGGAGACGAGGTATAAATATTCATACGCAGAAAAGTACAGATGTATCGCAGAATATTTCCTGATGGGGACAATCACTCGGCTACTGTTGCCACAATTAAGGAACTTCCTGATAGCTCCAAAGCCGGCAAGTATGGAAGAACTCATTAGCCGGGCATGTGAAACCGAACGGTAATTCGTGGAGCAAGCCGAGCTAGATCGACAACAATGAAGGGGGAAAGAAGAACAGACAGGCCGCATGCCCTCCCCCACTGACAACCAGCCGCCATGTATTTCCGCTATGCACTATAATAAGCGAATGGAAAGTGAGGGGCGCAACTTGTGCACCGTGACCCACCACACACTGGCCGAAACAGAAAGAAGTAACTCCGCAGGACGAAACACAAGTCAACTCCGATGTCAAACTACTGACTCTTCATCATCAATCTGCACCACGGAAGTCTACAAAGCCGCTGCAGCTCCTATGGCTCAAAATCGAGAGAGGCCAACCAGCCCCAAGCCTGCCCCTCTCAAGAAAACGGGGAGTCAAGCCAGACACGCCAGACACTGTATGAGGCTACTTCGAGCATCTGTGACCACAACATGAAGCTGTTCGTCAAGTAGCTGAGTTACGCTTCGAACGAGCTCGAGAAAGCAGGACAAATATGTAAGCCGGAAGTATCCGCAACCCCACACTGGAGTCCATCCTTTCGCCATGGGGGAGACAGTACTACTTTGCAGTCACCCACTGAGCAATGGGTGTAATCAGTTCAGCGTTGGACTGGCTGGCAAGTGGAAAGGACCCTACAAGACAATCGGACAACAGGAAAATGTTTACTGGGCGGAAGATAGTTGTGGAAAGATAAGTAAAGCTACGAGAGGTCAGATACACCCGTACACCGAATCTGTCCTGGCACTTGTTCAGTATTCACCACCTGCGTTAGTTCCCGTCACTTTGAACGATGCTAAGGAACCAGTCTCTACGGCCGCCTGCCAGGAAGAACAAACTTCTCTCTTCGTCAGGACAAATGAAAGAAGAACATCATGTAATGACCAGCTACTGCTCCGAACCCTTTAGGATAAGGGCACCTAACGTCAGCAGAGTAGACGCCTGCGAGAAGACTGTACTGTCCATGCCCTCCAAGTTCCGAAGGAAGATCTTCCAGCACCCTGGGAAGTGGATTGCGAGCGCTAAGGAGATTTCCGGGCGAAGTCCAGCAGATCGGAAGACCAGCCATCAGCGCCTGCAACAGCCTGCCTCCACCAGTAGAACTCCTTCAGTCAGTACCGCCAGATTGCCAGCACTTACAAAGCCTACATTACGACGGACTGCATCCCCAGTTTGAGCGAGCATCGCCAGCCAGGAGCCCGTGATGACGGACATCATCACGACAGTACCTGCAGAGTAACCACCATCCTCTTCGAGGGCAGCATCCTGAGCAGGCAGCGTCCACGAGGTCCAGTAACCTACGTTCAGGTCCGGTCACCGCCATGGCAATAGTCACCCATGATCATGTGGCCGACCTAGCAGTGCAGTCGTCGCTCAATGCGGACGCTGCCGCCTTTCAGTATCCAGTGCATAATATGGTAGAGAGTAACACTTAGGATGGTATACAGGATAAACCAGAGGGGGGCACCTCTGGGATTTTGATTACTAATTCTTGCATAGTTAGCCCTTGTAGTGAAACAGTAAACTGTGCTTTGACTCTTTCCGACAGCTCTGTGAACGAGAACCAACACGGACATGAGGGGGATACAGCCGGAGGACAGTCGCCTCCCAGTTCCGGACCTGTTTTAAGGACCACGCAAATGCAGTTTGCAGTCCATTCAGCAGAGGAGACTGCCCACTCCAGCTGACGGAAAGCTACCAACTACAATGTCGACATGGACCTGATGTAAGCTGGTAGTGCTCGGCCTGCTTCGCCCTTCACCCAGTTGTCCCGGCCTACCGCTATTGGAGAGCCGGTTAGCTCTCCGGACCAAGCATCTCACATGCTGTTACCTGGGGCAAGTATTACTATCAGGTAGTCAGTCGCAGACGCCAGCAGTCACCCAATGAGATTTCTACAAAGAACCCAGCAGGCCACAGCTACAAGTTCAGCCACCCTATGTCGGCAGAGCCAACATCACGATGGGGCGCTACGGAGAAACACCTTGGTGGCCATCTGTGAGGTCTCAGTGGCCCGTCCCCCTAACACTCCTCCAAAAAAAATGGGGCCGCCCCCAGCAACCAAAGCTTAGCGCAATGCCACTAACGCCAATGCCAGGTGGCACTATGCAGTTGTAAAGCTGCGAGAAAAACAGAGAGGAAGAAAGAATTTCTGTGTTGTAATATTTTGTAAATGGTATGTGTTCTTTTTGCCTTAGAAGTCTGTCTTCTATTTTCCTGTAGTGGTGAAGGTATCAGCATATGTTTGAGTAACCTCTGCCACTTCACTCTACAAGAAACCCTTTAGCCAGGAGACGGGTCTGAAAGTGCCCGGCTAGCTGAAATCCGTAGATTTGTAAATAGCACAGACGTAAAGATAGCCTGCTGTGCGACACTAGATAAACTTGCTCAAACCTCTGCGTAGGCGGCCACAGCAGTGCTGCAGGTTATTAGAAAAGTGAAGTGCGTAAAATTGACTAAACAAATTGTTGGGACAGTTGACTCCGGCTAACAGCCAGCCGTGTTAAGATCATGATATTTCAAGTTCTGAAGTGTTTAAAATGTATGTGTAAAACTGTTTCCCAATGTTTGGTCATGAATTCAAAATGTGTGCTGTGTGAAGACTAAGAATGTTGCTATTCCGGCATGAACGCCGTTATAAAAGATGTTTAACAATACAGAAAATTCACAATTTAAGTTTATAATGTAAATCCATATTTATATTATTAATGTGCCATTAATTTTAACAGTTAAAAGTTTTACTCAGAGTGCATAGCACTTCCGCTCGTGTGAATCCCGTAGGCAGCCATGGTAGGTCCACGCGACTCCTGCTTCTGGGCAGCCCGTCGAGGAGAGCTGGTGATGTAAGATGCTGTCACGTATGCACTTCAAACTTCTTGCATTGATGTAGATTACAACAGCTCACTTTTAGTATACTGGTTAACCATTGCCTTGCGTACGTTTTGCCAGACATTTCCCCAGAATGATGCTTCCGATTAACTTAATCATTGGCACCCTTGTGGCTTTTTAAAACTTAAACAAAGAGAAGGGGGAAAGATGTCGGACAGGCCACGAGGCCCGCGCAAGTTTGAATCAGGCGCCATCCGCCTATGTTAAAGGTGTTTCAGTGTAATTTCTGTTAATTGTTACGTGCATTACTAAGGGCTTCATTTCTATGAATTTATTTAAGGGTATTTTCCATGTTTAATTGTTTTACGGTCACGTCGTTTGCAACCACGAGGTTAACAGCCACCAAGTCAATATCTGCGCCATCCATGCACTTTGAGGGTTTATTTGTGTAATATCATGTGTGCCATAATTAATTTCAGGGTTCTACGTAATATTTCAATCAGTGTTCCGTATATTTTCATGTGAGTGATGTTTTGTATGTATGACCATGCAATCTCTTTCATGTGTGATTTTCCCGCCATCAGGCACGCTATGAATTCCTATCTGTTTAAATCATCAGGAGAATATTTTTCCAATCGTCAATAACAATTTGTCTGACAATAATTTTCTGTTTTTATGGTGAAATGCTGCCATATAAGCTTGCTTTCACGCATCATCATGTAATTGTGACAATCCATGTCGTGTCCCATTCTGTCTCATATGTATTTGTGTCATTTATGTAATTTGTAGGGTGGTATTATTTCCACCCTAGCTGGCTATGTGTAAAGGCTGTTACCACACTCACCATGTGCTGGGAGACGCGCCCCAACGTGTCCGCGTTAGCGATGCCAAATAATCACACGTGTCCAATTTTCATTTCGTAATTTTCCATGCCCTGTCTTCAGGAGAAAACTACAGTCCATCCTAGCAGCTGTAGATCCCTTTCCTTGTGAAGACTGTGTTTTCTAACACCACAAAGAACTCATCCATCTAGGAGTGCGCTAGATTAATTTCAGGCTGGGGGAGCACCCGACGGAGTTAGCTAGACACTGACGTGAGCCAGCACCCTAGGCCGTTCTCCCCGTCTACACGACCAACACTAATCGGCCACATGATTTGTCGCAGAGAGAGCTGATGTGCTCAGAGCACTGTTCCTAGTGTACACACCGAGGGCTCCGATGCAGTGATAGTGCACATGTGTAAAAGCAGAGTATTGAAGTGTTTTGAAATTGTGGAAGGCAAGTAAGTGCACAGAAAAAATTTGTAGTGCAGCAAGCCAAGTGCTCGGAGTGTTTTAAGGGTTATACGTATAAATTTATGTGTCTATTCTAGATGTCATAATGTGTGTTGTTTGTTTTTATTGTGTGAATAAGTGTTCTGAATATATTTTGTTAATGTCCCCTGTTCCTAATGCAATGTACACGTGCATCATTATGTACGAAATGCAGAATGTCACTGCAAGTCACTGTCATCCATAAAATTCATGGCACAGCTTATGTTTATTCTTTAATATAATAGTGTTTTGTGTAAATTATAAGAGGGTTTTTTAATGTTATGTAGTGTCAATATGTGTGACGTGCGCAGAGCGCACATTGGTTTCAGGCTACAGAGATTGTGCTTTACACTTGAAGCAGTTGCGCAGAGTATGCTTAATGATAGTGTGAATTTTCAGTATATATATCACAAGCGCCTATCGCAAATTTATTAAATAAGTATTTATATATATGAGAGAGTAAGTATTTGACAATATTATGCAAGTAGCGAACCAGTATTGTGAGGTTAGGTAGTCGTGAGCCCTGAGAACATAACTTAAACATTGACCACGTTGCTTTTCAAACCGGACTTTTACGACAAATGTATTAAGTCGGCAAATGTGAGAACTTTAGTATTAAATAATGAAAAGTCAATAAAAAATTAGTGAAGTGTGATAATAAACTCCAAATGGGAGTAGAAACTGTGGATTGTGAACGTAGTAAAGACGTAACATTACCATTAAGTCGCCACTTAGCAGCGTAACAAATATTGATTTTTATATTAGAGCTTTTAAGGTTGAAATGAAAGTGTTCTTGTACTATATTTTATAATTTAAGATTATTTTAATGCAGCATTCATTTTTACTTTTGTAATAAATTAAAATATGACCGTTTTTCTTAGTTGCGTGGGACGAGCTGGTCAATGAGAAGGCAGCCTGACCGATGCCAAGAGAGTAGCGTGGTAACCTCGGTGCTGTGCTGATGCACGTCGTGTCCTCCCTGGACCTTCATCAATTTGTATATAATTATGTAGTGTATCAATAGTTAAGCTTTATTATGGAACAGTAAATCATTTATTATCCGGGGAGAGTTCCGCACATCAACCCAGCATGTCTTTTATACATCTGGGACATAACTTTCATGTAACCATTAACTGCTTCGTGTCAATTTAACAGGTTGCGTGCGCTCCGATTTAATAGGAGCTATGTTCTTATCGAGGGAGAAAGAGAATAAATCGAGTATGTTTGAAAGTTCGGCGTCCAATTTAGTTACTCATATAGCTTAGGTTGTCTTTACTAAAAATGTGTTTGGTAACGGCGTGGAATGGCTGAAACAATCCCTCGACGATTAATGTAAGAATTTAGTTGGAGCTTAGATAGACTCTACTAGACCAGACCAAGGATGGATATAGTTCACCGTTAATTACGATATCTACACAGACGCCTGCACATCTTGGGGGCCACATTTAGGCGATTGGCCTACAACCTAATGCATTACTTCATGCTCTACACTGAGGGGAGCACTGGCGCCCTCCCGGACATAACCTATAACAGCCGTTACCATAATCATTCCCCAGGTGCTGCAAACTGACCAGCGTCAAGTGGCTTACTCAATTATGGCTTGTCATGAACGGTCATCAGGGACTCCCCTCTCCTGTACGTCAACACGTCCGAGTTTCCAATTGTAAAGTTAATCCTTCCATGGCTCTGTATGAGTGGCAAAATAAATGCAAGTATAACAGTGCATAAAGTATTTCCTTGTAGTGACATCAAACTCTCGCCCTTTTTCAGTGATAAAATGTTTAGTAATGCAAAGTGTTTTGTAAGTACGCTCGGTTGAGATGGACACACAGAGCCCACAGCATCCCTGAGAACCCTGAGACTCTCAGTGTAGTGACTAGGAAATACCGCTGGCGCCCACCTACCATAAGTTTATTGTGTCATTTTTTGTCTTGTTTCTCACCCGATGCGTCACAGTTTTTTTAACAATTATTCCTCCCAGTCGATTTTTTTCGCGTGCAGTTTATGAGTGTGTAGTAAGTCACCAAGTAAGAATTAGTGTATAAATGTACGCTGTAATTAAAGAGGCGCAAGTTACACAGCTGGGTTCCCCAGTATAAAACTAACAAAACACAGACAAGAAAACACGAACTGTGATTTGAGTTACTACAAAAACGAAAACGACAGTGTGTTTTCTGAGTTGGATACTCAGCTATACGTCCCTCTTATTATTTGGAGCGAGAGGGAGTGAGATGGGCATAGCTATGTCTGTCCGAGCGAGAGAGTGAGTGTTCACTGGATTTATTCTTGTTTTGCGGTGGGCAAGTAAAATTGCACTTAGACGCCACTTGTGTTCTGAATGACCTTCACCCCGTCCCGCTGTTCGGAAAGAAGGTCAAGTTTATTGAGGGGAGTGGCACACTGTATCACAGAGTAGCCCCTTTTACAGAAGCAGAAGGAGAGAAAATTGCTATTAAGAGGACAGCCCAGCATTCCCACACTTTCATTTCAGGCTGCTAGGCAGCGAAAAAGTGAGCAGAACACTATGATGGTTACTTACTGGTTTTCTGGGCCATCGGGGATGAATGTTATATGGACAGGACCAATGATTGCTCTGATATATGAGGTTTGGCACCAGTGCTGAGACCACAGATGATGGGAGCCATAGTGTCGACGGCCCACGTGGCTGTCCCTGATGAGGTCTCGAAGTTGTAGGTGATAGAGCTAAATTCCACAAGGCCTAGGCTAGTGGAAGGTGTGTAGCCCCTTCTAGACACACGTCACCTGTAATGCCGTTTTGGCTACTTTAACGCTCTATATGTTACATATAATATGACAATGGAATACATGGTCGAGAAGCAACCCCAAAATAAATACGTGCATCACGTCAGATTCAACAAAATTTATTTTCGAATTGCCTCTGAAGAAGCACTGAAGTACATTATTCTCCATTAAATGGGGGAGCATTTAACTGATAAAATTGGTGAGAGGCCTACATGAAATTAAATGTGGAGATACTTCCCAGCCATGTACAAATGGTCTGGGTGTGGGATGGCGCTCTCTCTGGTAAAAACTTAAAAGACTTGTATGTTCCAGTACATGAAAATAAAATCTATTGCAATTACAAGGTTAATAAAATGGTGAAGGTCGGAGGGGCCATGCACAAATGCCTATCCCACGATGATTCCAAGATGCTATTGATGGCAGTTTGGCATAGAGCTCACTGAGTGGCCAAACCTTCCCATGCCCACATGAAAAAACACTGAATTAATAAAAATGATGATGATGATTACATATCCTATGCAATGGATTATTAAGGCTATCCATACGCCCAATGACTTACGTGATGCAACACAAAATAAGCCCTGATACACGTTAAAATAGGGGAAAGTGGCAATAATTATAAGGGCCCGTACCCTGTAATTCCTTACGGCTGCTAAAATAAAAGAACACGGTACACTGTCCGATGTTGCATTTACTTGGCAATCACTTTACATGCTTCCTCTAGAAATAACTTGACACATTTTCACCATGCTTAACCCGCCGGCATGGACGACACTGCAAAGAGCCTAAGGGCGGACATGAGAAGTGCCTCGCCTTGACCTAGCCCCTAGTTAGGCATGGCCATTGATGCTTAAGAACAGTTAGGCTGGACCATCCAGGAGAATAGGTTATGGGGATTGGGTAATAATACTGCCGTTATTGTTCCAGATGGGTGCCAGTGTTCTCAGTGGAGAGCACAAGTAAAGATGAGGTTACGTGGCCTGTGGCCCCCTTGATGTCCGATGTCTTAAATTGCAGAAATTACAGAATCCTTGAAATATCCCAGTTCCTGGACTAATGAGAGTTATCGGAGCTACTCTCATGCTCACTCCTGGGGCTGTTATAGGCAGCTTTACACCTTAAAAGTACTAGTACGAGTTACTGATTACGTGGCCAAGAAGGTCTGTATAGTGCCTGGCACCCCAGGTAATATACCTAATTCCAATCACCTTACCTAGACAAAATCACTCCTCAAATTCCTAATTATTATTCTGACCCCTGGACCGTCGCTTAGCCAAGTTCCTACCACTATCTGAGCATCTGAACGGCGTCAACAGACAAGCTTTGCTCCATTTTAGCAGGGTACAGCTAAAGGTGGCAAGTGCCTACATGAAAATTACACAAGTATTTACGTCCTGGCAATATACAAATGGACCAAGCTGTGAGACGGCTCACTCCCCGGGCTGAAGAAAAAAAATTATGTTCTGGAAATTATGTTAACTATAGAAAACTACATGGTTGATACAAACGGTGGTGTCCGGGGAGGACATGCGACGTACGACCGTCTGACGTGGTTACTTAATGCTACTAACATGGCGGCTGGCTGCCTCCTCCTTGGCTCACGCTCCCGCCGCAGTATCACGTCGTCACAAATTACATTAAACACAATATTTAAATTGTGGATAATCGTGGCCCTGGATGAAAATGAAACTTATAAAACACAACACTTACCACACTACAATCTCACATTTGTGGGTTACTGTTATCCCGTGCACAACTCGGCACATGCCGGGATTGGCTTGCATTCATTTACAAAACCCTTAATTTATTCATACAAAATAATTAATCCCTCGCCACTACAAATCCAGTATAGAAGGTGACGGTAGGTAGTGGAGCTAAAGGTGTTCATTTTAGAGGTTGGGAGTTGTTAGGAATTTTACCGGAGTTTTCTAACCACCTCTGAAGTAAAGTTGTGTCGTAAGCACCAGGCATTGTCAGGATGCAATGCCAAATTCTGGTAGAACAGACTCCTTTCTCTGGGTCGTGTGCTGACTACCACGACGATGTCCTCCCAGGCTCTGCCCATCGTAATTAAATACCTACCAATAAAATATACTTTACCAAAAACTTGTGCAGTGAGGTCTCAGGGCGACTCAACACACCCATATTTAGTTATATGTAAATAAAATATTGAAAAGATTACACAAAAACAATGTCCCATTACCCTTAATATTTGGCGGGAAATGTGAGGGCCGGAGCCTCTGTGACCCGTAGGAAACCCGAACGAGAAAGCATGCCTCACACGTCAATTCACTGGATTTTATTATCTGTTCCTTTAGGAAACACGCTGATACAAGGTGCCGGGCTTAACCCGCCGGCGGGGTAGTACTGTACAAAAAAATCGTAAGGAGACAAAAGTTGACGTGAAAAGTATGTCTTCTCTGGCAATGCTATTTCGGGAAAAGGGGGGAGTGAAGATTCTTGGGTGGCGATAGTAAAACGAGGTTCCTGTAAGCTAGAGTCCATTGCACTGTGATGATTAGGTTAAAAAAAAAAAAAAAAAAATCGATGCGCCGCCCAAGCACGCGAAATGCTACATCGTCGGTCAGCACGTCCAACTCCTCGAGACATCATAGAATGACTAACGGTCCAGCGCGGTGTGCCGGCCGAGGTTTGGCGGGCAGGCCAGCGGCGCAGACTATTTTCTTATACACATAAATTTCTACAAACATACTAACGTTGCTCTAATGACAGCAATTACTACATAAATAAATGCCCTTGACATAGGAACACACTCATGCTAGTTCATGCCACAAGTGCTTCCATCGGTCCCACGGCCGCACTCGGAACTAAGCTCTTTGCGGTGTCACCGCTGTGGTGCACTACATGACTGGTGCGCACGAGCGCCTGGTAGAGTGCTGGGGGCTGCAGCGGCTACCTATGATGGCGGACAAACGGGCTAGGGGGAAGCAGATGTCAAAGGAACATTTATTATTTTCAGGCCGATTGTGACATGTGGTTGTAACGTTACCTCATGTGCACACGGTTCATAAACAACATAACACACTACTGGTTTTTTCCAGTATATGTACCATCCCCGATACTGTCTTAGACATATATCAATAAAAATAAAAATCGGCAGGTGCACGCAACGAAACAAATCAGAAACCCTTGCAATATTTTATTTGTGGGGTGTCCCAACATGTGGCTGCGTGATGTGCTTATGTTTGTGCCAGCTGCGCACATGAATAACAATTCAATAAAAACCCTCAAATGACCAGAAATGCATAAACACTAGCTCAAATGACCAGAAATGCATAAACACTAGACCGCACGGGCGATATTCCTACCTGCAAGACATTTCTTACATTCCGAATCGTGCACTTGTTGCACACGGTGCGATGTATTCTAACGCATGTGGTCACACGGTAAATAAACAATAACATTAACTTCGACAGGCAAGGAAAATTACAATACAAGGAAAATGACCATAATAATAATAAAAACAAATGGCTACGAAAGAAACATAAACAAAACCCTAGATACACATATCACAGCATGCCTATTCGATGCATACTCATGTATGCACACGGAACACTGGTTGTACTCACTTGCTCTCATGTGGTGCTGAGATATATTGGCGGGTTCGTCAAAGATGTGGTGAACGGTTTAGGAAGCGCATACGTGCCACACACCATAGGCCCCACTCCTCTGGAGACCATTTACTCGTCGCTCCCAATTTGGCTCTGCTAGAACACTTGTGCGGCAGGCTAAGCCCATGCTGCTTCCGCAGATTGTAGTGGCTGCCCTGATGTTGTTGCTTCCACGTGGCCGGCCGTGTTCTGACAGCTGCGGTGGGTGTGTCCTGACACCCACAGTTGTGCAGTGACATGCCAGGTAAAATGGGCTCGCTTCGATCGGTGGGGAAGGGAAGACATTGCCTTTGCCCCCGACTCGTTGCTGCCACTCTCGTTTCTCTCACTGTCACTGTTATCCGGCCATCGACAGCGCAGATCACATGTTCGGGCGTCCCAGAAAGCGAACATGGTCGGCCTCGGCATAGGCAACTGGTGGCGTCTCCTCTGCGTCATGACGCCACCGATGCATCTCGCAGGACTGGAGGGGAAACATCCACTGACAGTTCCTCCTCTCTCTCTCAATGTGGTTTCCTGTTGTTTCTCTCGCTATATCCTCTGTGGGCGTCTCGGCACCAGACGTCGCAGCTGCATTTAGTCCAGGAATTTCCTCACACAAATCCCACATGGAAACCCTGCTGTCCAGCTGACTGCGGATGTGTCTTCGTATAAACCAGCTGGCCAGGTTGTAAATATGGTAGGGGATGTTGTTATCTGGATCCCACTGCGAGACATAGCGTCGCTGACTCTGACCCCTCTCACCTCCATCTACCTCCTGTCTTCTCTGCTCTTCTCCTCTATCTCCATCCCACTGCATTCTATCACCCTACCTGCAAATTCCGCAAGGATGGGGAGGTCACGGCCTTGAAGCAGATGGTAGGGGGGTTTTCCTGTAGCCTGGTTCATGCATGTTCGCAGTGTGAAGAGGGCGGCGGGCAGGTGCTCGGCCCACGAGGTGTGATGTTCCCCCACGCGCAAACGCAACTGTCTCGTGGTACCTTAGTTGTGTATTTCCATTGGATTTGCGCAGTGGTGATAAATCACAGTGATGTGTTGTTGCACTCACCATCTCGTGCACAGATTATGCCACACGCAACCAGTAAACTGGGTGCAATTATCAATAAGTACAGTTCTCGGGTATTCCCGATGAGCAAATAATTAATTTTCCATTATTTTACCAATTCCACATGCTCGTACGCTGGAGATAGGATATGTCTCTCTTCATATCGAAAACAGATCTGTGATTACCTGTATAAATGTTTTCCCCATTCGTGTCCTGGGATAAAGGCCCATAAATTCTATAATCCATTCCTCATTGGAAGCAATTTCCTCGGAGCCCAGCTAAATATCTACTTACGGGCCCGTTTTGTATCCTTCCGCCAAATGTAAACAAACATTGCCATGTGACTGGCATGTAGCATTTGTCAAAATCAATGTTTACGTTCCATTGTGTGTGTACATATGTTCATATACTTTCGCTACACCTAAAAATAAACATTGATTTCTTACCTGTTGTTGCCAACACATCGCTGCACTCACTGTTGTTAACTCATATTAAAAAAAATAAATACATATTACAAGTTATAGAAGATATTAAGGGAAAGGTTCATTTATTCAGTAATACAGTACTCTTAAAGTTAACCACAGCGTTATATATTTTTGGAATACAGGTTATTGAAATAACAGGCGACATATTATGCCTAGAGTGCTTTTTCATAGGTTGATTTTCCTAAGTCGCTTCCAATCGGGAATGGACTATAGCGTGATCATCTCAAATGGCTCTCTCGGCCTGCACGGTTGTTGCTGCTGTACACCTTATCCCCGCATTGGTTCTTAATTTTGTTGCATGTGGTACAATTTCGAATGAAAGCCCTTACGCTCACCAACATTCCTGGCCAGTAAAAATACTTTAAGATTCCTCTTTGTCTAGGCCATGTCCGGGTATCCAGAAACGTGGTTAGCGTACCCTTACTGTAATGCTGCGTCACGGGAAGCTGCGGGTACGTAAGCCCTCTGCGTGTCGCTGTCCAAGTTCGCGCGCGATTCCACACAGTTATTTATTACAGGCAATAATTCCACATTCTGTTGTCCACACTCCTATCTCCACTTACTTGCTGTGGGGCAGTTCCTCTGTTCGCGGGTGACTTCCTGCCAGAGTGCGGCTAGTGTATGTGCGGTTGGCAACACTGACAAGTTGGCGCACTGTACTTACGTGTTGGCCGGTGTGTTTACCTGTGAAACAGGGGGTAAGACGCCATCCCAATCATCCTCGTCATGCACTGTTTCACTCCCTGGTGCACATGACAGGTAATCAACAGGTTGATTCTCGACACCAGCGACATGCTGAACTTCAAAATCATATGACTGAATAAGCAGTGCCCAATGTGTGAACTTACTCTGGCTCTCCTTAGTGCTGTGTAGCCACAGTAGACAGTGGTTGTCAGCCCACAGGGTGAAGCACTGGTACTCCAAAAGTGGATGGTACTTTTTGAGGATCCACAACTCTGCGAGAAATTTCCATACATTCACGTAGTACTGCTGCTCTACTGGGTTGAACTTCGCACTGTCGAAGTCTATGATATGCCATTCACCCTCGTCTGACAATTGAAACATCACGATGCTCAGCCCCTTCTTGCTGGTGTCAGTTGGTCTGGAACTACAGGTGGCGTAGTGGGTGGTACCTGCCAAGGGCGGAACATTCCCGAAACTGATGTTTTATTTCCTCAAAGCTGACCTGCTGCTCTGTTGACCACTTGTACCGGACGGTTCGTGAGATGAGGACCATTAGTATTGCAGTTACCAAGGCGAACTCCAGAACATATTCTCTTAGCCAATTGATCAAACCAAAAAATTTCCGGAGCTGTTTCCAGGTGTTTGGCGCTAGATATGCTTCGATCAACTGCAAGTGTTCAGGATTGAGGCGGCTGCCATTGACAGCTACGATATATCCCAGGAGTTGAAGGCTAGCCTTCCCGATGCAGCACTTCCTGTTGGCGCAGGCCAGCCTGTTTATGGCCAACCATTCCAATACTAGAGAAATATGTTTTACGTAGTCCTCTCATGACTCTGACCACACAATGACATCATCGAGGTACGCCAGGGCGAACTCTCCGATAGTCGCGTCAAGCACCCGGATCATCATAACTTGAAAGTTGTCAGCGTGCACTTCAGGCCAAATGGCATGGTGCAAAACTGAAAGTGACTGCCGTTGAGTGCCGTAAATGCAATCTTGTTACGATCTCCAGGGTGAACCAGTCGGCACACCTGACAATAGCCACTCCTTAGATCAATGGTCGTGAGTACTTGTGCCCTGCCCAAGGTGTTCAGGACGTCCTTGACGTTAATGTATGTAGGTGGTATGCTCTTGGTGGCCTGATTGAGCTGCCAAAATTCCACGCAGAACATCTGCATTCCATACTTATTTGGGACGAGAGTGATCGCCTCATTAAACGAGCTCTCTGACGGCTCGATCACGTCTTCCTCCGGTATCTCTTTGATCTGTTCCTGGATAATCTGATGTTGGTGCAGGTAGTACCACCTTGGGCAATCGTAAATCGGGGTCTCGTCGAGGAGCGAAATGGTGTGTTCTGCCACAATGGTGTGGCCCAGTAGGTCCGCCACTGTGAAGACATCCCGTTGTTCATCGGGGAGGAGCTGCATTACCTCGTGGAACTCCGGGGTCACCGTGTTGTCCAGTTCGTCCAGCGCTTCCCCAACTGGTCGGGGGTCCATGTTGTATACCACCCTCCTTTCTTTCCACCCGAAGTGGATTCTTCGAGCTGCAGGTTCTACAACAGTGTTATGTTCTGTCAACCAGGGTATTTTGAGAATAGCTTCCTCTCTGATTTCGTCGGATACAAAGGCTAATGTTACTGTTTCCACATCGTGGATGCATACGATGAAACTTGCTTCTCCTTTATGTCAGTTTTAAATTTGTATAGATTGAATTGCCTTGTGAGTGCTCTATGAAGTCACTAGTTTTGAATTTTCTCTAGATTTATGTTATTCTTGCGTTTGTGAAATGTGAATTGAGAATGTAAACATGCGAGGCCAGACGTGCACATACCCCTTTAGTATTTAGTGCATTCGTATATACTGTGGTTGCATAAGTAAAATATAAATATCGCGCAATTATGGTGTGTAGGCCTATAATGATATGTTGTCTGCATAAGTTTGTAAATATGAACTATTGCAGTGCGTACAATTTTTTCAAGTGTGGTTGCGAATACTAACCTACCATGCATTTAATGCCTAACCTGTAAGTCGCGGACTCGTTAGAGATATAGGCACTTTTATAAAACTGCAGATACATATTTTTCTAACTGCCGTTTTGCTATTTCAGTGTAAGAGTTTATGGAATTCATTTATTAGTAGCTAAGGCTGCGGAAGTTTGTAGAGTGAAGGCAAACAAAAAATGAACAACAGATCCAGGCATGCTAGAGACATCACTTTTAGCTTTCCTCATGGTAAATTTGCTGTTTGCCGGGCATTAATGGCAAATCACCTCATGAACCAATACAACCTTATATAATATGCCACTCTTGCAATTTTTTTCCCAAGCAGGGGAAGAGTTGCAGTGACAAACAAAAAATCAGCTGTTTATCAACACAATAATGTACAACCAAATTAGTTCTCATATTTTTAATAGCTAACGAATCTAGCCTTCCTGATTTACATTTTCCGTGGTTTCTCGAACTCACTCCAGGCAATTTCTGGGTGATTTATTAATAAGGGTGATGACCAACTCCTTCCTTGTGTTCCCTTCATTATGGTCTTGATGTACCATTCTCTAATGAACCTACTGTCGACAAGATGTTAAGTTAAATAAATAAAGTTTACTTGTGTGTTTAGATGGTGATGTATTTAAGGGTAAGCTGTAATCATTACAGTACTTAAATGAAAAATTTGTACACTTTGTCGTTTACCAAAAGTAGTTAAAATAAAGAAAACACTGATAAAGTCAATCATTTCCTGTAACTACATCATCTGTAAAATTTGAACAACTTTAAGTGAATTTGTTTAAATGTTAATTTACCCTTCAGGATTTTCGAAATTCTAATCCTGAGAGCAACTAATTGGACATAAGCTTATTTTGATATTGATGACAAATCATGGGTACAAAATTTAGAATGAAGTATGCTTCGTGAAACAGTGAGTACTCTAGCCACTACACCACCATGGCCCCCATCACCCTAGGAAGTGAGGAGCTGAGAAGTATAGGTGGTTTCTAACAGCCGAGGTGTTGGAGAGCCAATGAAGGTGCAATATGGCGGAGATGGAGCAGCATCGAAATGCAGCACTATTCAGCAAAATTCCTGTATGTGAAAACATGTATGTAACCACGCAGGGAAACAAACATGGATCACTTTGTGTGGAAAGTAAGTGCCCTACCACTACGCCCACCGCTACCCGCCTCCCCCTTCGTGGAAGTGAGGAGAGGCACCTTGTTTCTTCAATCTTATTTGGGCAAAGTCAATTACAAAGTTGAATTTTAAAAAATGATTGTAACAATCATTATAATTCTCTACCAGCTAATCATTTATATGGTTTCTGAATGTGAGGGACAGTATTTTGCACATCTGCATTTAATTTTGTATAATTTTACTTACTTGTTTCTTTCGTAGATACCAGTACACACTAGAAGTTGTCAAATATAATTAATAGGTTGCAATGTACCAATATGTATACACACAGCATCAAGCGATGGGATTTACAGACAAAAATACACAAAAGGAAATTAAATAAAAGGAAATTATAGAGAAATCATGTATTCCTGGAAGTGGCATTTGAAAACTTTTGCAGTAGACCTAGGTATTTAATTTTAAAACATTGGTAAGTATTTTGACAAGCTGATGGTAATGTTTACCATAGTGACATCATCACCCACAGTTTATAATATTCACAAAGTCTGTAGTGACATATGAAACAAATAATAAATTGTTCTGGACATACACTGTTCTAGCAGAAACTATAATTAAACACACAAACACACAAAACCAAACAGGAATAGTTGTCAATTGGTACATAAACATACAGAATTCTGTAAAAGGAATCATTTATTTGCAAGAAAGCCACTGTATTTTTCTGTTTTGTTGTCTCTATCATTAGTCCCCCCCCCCCCCTTCTCACCTGTTAATTTGTCGCTTATTGACTGAATTCCACCCACGGAATTATCTGTGTTCTTCATGTAGGCCTACCTGTTGGAAACTTTTCTTGGTTTGTTTTCTGTGTCTGTTATGTTCCTCATGTTTCCTGACTCACGACAGGCACTGGGAGACTGTAGGATATATTATATTTAGGTTGGCATTGCAACCTGTTTTATTTTTAAAATTGCCAAGTTAAGTTTGTTGGGGTTCTGTTTATTTTATTTCGGAGGAAAAAAGGGAACAAAGAGGAGGGTGCGGGGTGCGTCTTTTGTGAGATGGCATTCGTACAAGTATGTGGCATTTTGAGGGTAATTCTTAAGAATAGGGGTCTTTTTCGAAAATAAAATAAAATCTCGTAAAGTGTTATATTTACACTCTACTAATTACACAATGTACGAATTTACTAGGGACATCAACATTTGACCAATAGAAACCCCAAAAACAATAGTGGGGAGGGCTGTGAAGATCAGGGGAATTATGGGGTAAAACTAGTGAAACATGTACATAATATAATATTTATTCACGAATTTATGTTAAATTGCAAAAATACTGTACTAGCATAGCCAAACATTATGCACCGAGCCAGAGTCCCAGCGCCAGCAGGGAGTAAATATCCAAATCAGTGACTCAAGGTTCCCGGCAATTTTTTTTTAGGTGGTGACGCGAAGCGTCACACAACAGCGAAGCTTGGAGTTTCCCCATAAATGATTGTCGTGAGTAGCCTATTTGCACTAAGAAATAATGTGTGTGTGTGTGTGTTTTGCAATTTAACATATGCTTGTACTATTTGTAATATTACTGTAATATTGTCTCATGAAATCATGTTTAATTGCAAAAAGATTGAACTGAACACGACCAAAATTGACAATATTACCAATACAATTTAGAAATAGTACTTATTTTGTATTTTTTCCCCCACAATTTTCCCGATCTTCATAGCCCTCCCTGCTATCATATTTGTAGCTTGTAATGGTAATATTGTGTATTTAAAGGTAATGTTTGGTGTAGTTTTTTTCTTCTTCAATTTAATGTATTTTCATGAATAAATATTATATTATTTACATATTTTTCACTCATTTTACCCCACAATTTCTCTGATCTTCATAGCCCTCCCCACTATCGTTTTTGGAGTTTATAGTGGTCAAATGTTGATGCCCCTAGTAAATTCGTGTTCTGTGTAATTAGTAGAGTGGAATTATACCACTTTCCGAGAGATTTTTATTTTTATTTTTATTTCAAAAAGAATTGCCATTTCGAACATTTTAACACAAATTAAAAAGAAAACACGATACATACGTCGCTGTTCGTATTTCGTACAGATGCAACAATGCACACACTTTGACCGAAGTTAACCTTACACTCGTTGAATTTACGATACAAGCAAATAAAGAAATAATATTTACACACTACAAAAGTGTTGAAAGTGAGGCTTTTTCAGGCCAAGTGCATTTCAATTATTGTATTAATGGTTTAATACATTATTTACAAAACACGCAAACTGACTGTTTGTAAAATTCGCAACCTTTTGAACACATGTTTTTCTATGGCAGTCCTTGCAAGTTTACCCCTCTAAAATGACGCTTGTTCGCCGCTAGCATTGATAATTCCAACAATTTCTTTATCATTATCGTCTCCAATAACCTCACCAATCTCGTTCAAACCTCCATTTCCAATGTAAGCAATGATTGGCGGGATCGCCAAACGCCATATTTATCTCAAGTGTAGACCCTTGCCCAGAGCTTTAATATGCAGATAAAGTAGACGACAGTTTACCCTCTTGGTAGCGGTACCTACGGATGGTAATACGAATCTTGTCATTTGCCTAGAAGCTAAATTACCCAAGACCCTTACCAAGAGAAGGTAAGATCGGCCCTTAGTCTTTGGATTGTTGAATTAAAATTGTAGATGTAATTTTTTAAATCACCACTGAAAAAAATGTTTCTAATTAAAATTTTTCAATAAAATGTTTTAAATTTAAATGTTTTCATAAATTATTAAAACGTTTAAACAAAAATGACTTAATTGAACATTTTAAACTAATATATTAATAATATAAAATTGTCTAGATCACCTCTTTTATATAATACTAACCTGTTCTATCACCATGTTGGTGCTGTCTAGTTTTAAATAAGGCAGTACGGTACCCATTCATTGCACTGCCTCAACATAAAATTATACTCGGTAATCCCTAAAATTTTGTTGGTCCAAATTGTAGTGGAAAAATATTATCGCTCACTAGTGTGTAACTCGAAATTAGACTCAATCTGAGAAATTAGGTAAAGGGGAGAGGGACAACATATATTTTAATTAATTCAATAGGTGAAGCAACTTCAGGTTAAAAATTATGTTATCATCGAAAAACCATCTCTCATAATCAGGTGAGTAAGGGTGATGATGGATAACAAGTAATTCAGCCAACAATTGTGAGGTGGTTGTCGTCAGTTGGGCAGATGCATTGTTATGAACGAGCGATCACTTCATACAGTTCATCAATCTTGCCAGACGTGCATCATTTGTTTACTGTCTTTTTATCTTTCCATACATTTCTGTTGTACTTTTACCATGCCTTCAGCAAATTTTAAAACTTGTCCAATTGGAACAGCACTGACACACAAAATGAAAGAAAAAAAATGTTCTTGCCGTGTATTCGTTGAATACTAACACATATCCACACAATATATACGAGGCTTCAAAGTAACTATTTCTGTCGATGGTTAATAGATGACAGCACTTGCCTGTCCAGCAAAAAATCTGTCTTATAAGTTTTCTGACACTGTGTGTATGGTTAATATGCTTCTACTGTAATGGGGTGTGTGTAGTGACAAATGTGCCTTAGTATACAATCAAAGGCTGCGTCAATTTAGTCAATACTATCGTATATTACTCGACTTCGATGGTCAATAGAGGCCTTGCAATGGCAGATACTCGGAATCACGAAGTCTGGACTTTGCTGCTACTGTTGGGATTTTCGACCCTACGTTTGTGGGAGAGACTAGTTATTTCTGTTTATTGAACCTACGATTTATGTTACGTATGTAAATGTGCCCTTGTAACTTTGTGTGTGTTATTTCAGGAGTCGACTGTTTAGATGGGACAGAAAATACTCTATAAATAAATGGAAAATAAGTATTCCTGCAGATTTGGTCATGTTTAATGTCTGTACTGTGCACTTCTCACATTGAAGCGAGTTTGCATTTTTTTCTGAGTCATTTCATTATTATACATTCTTTACAAAAAATATTTGTGACTTCTGCTTATTTTTACATCGAGAAGTAATTAATAACTGAAATTAATTAATTCTAAGGTATAATCAGTCGATTTGTTGTACTATGTTAACTGTGGAAACAATGAGTGTCTCATCACATTGTCGGAATCAACGTATAATAGAAAATGTGAGAAATCAGCCAGCCTCATGTACATGTAGCATGTCATAAATTATTTAGGAGTCATACTTCAAATTGCATACAAATAGATAAGTGAAGAAATTTACCACACCAATATATTGTCACGTCGCTATTTCTACTTTGACATACATTATTTATAGAGCCAATAAAATCATGATAGTGCCGTGATAAGAAAACTTGAAGTATTTGTTTTAAAAAAACCATCGATTTTACAGATATCAGTTACAGTTGTAAATTATTCCATTCTCAATCTCTGTGGCGGAGTCAAAGAATCTCGAACAACAACAGAATTTGAGCTCAGCGGTGGCCAATCAATTGTAGAAATGATTTACCTTTAGTGAAAAACAGGAAACTGTCAGTGATAACAACACGTGTATGTAAATAAACAATAATATTTAAGTGAAACCCTTTTACAGGGGTTTCCTACACAAGAAGTTTCCTGCTTAATATGTTACTTATTTTTACACATTTTGCACAAAAACCATTCCAAAATAACGGACGTCACAATCAAACACTATGAACATTTGAAAGTTACCTAAAGACTACACATATTCAATAAAACAAAATATATATCTGGTACTTTTTTATTTATTTATTTATTTATTATTATTATTTCCAACTACCCGTAAAACTGGAAAACATAAACACCATCAGTTGTGTCACAATATTGTATTACATAAGGTAAAGGACATGTCTTGAACAGGTGAAACTTTACATCCTGGGTTCTCATTGGTCATCTCTGTGATTGTATTAGGGTTAGAACGAGATTGTTTTGTAATATCGATTGAAGGTTTAGGCACAAATCTGATCCAGTTAACGCAGAAGATAATTTCTTACAAATTCTGTCTGAGTTATGGATGGGACAAGACATAGTGGCCCCTGCATTTGTTTTATTTGCCTCTTTTAGTTGGGATAGTGTTACATACATTAATATAGATCACATTAAATAAAATTACCATTGCAAAGAATAAATTATTAGATTTTGCTCCCAGCTAATTCTGTAACTAAAAGTAATAATGGCAAATATATAACTGTATTAGATATAAAACCAAATGAATCTTGCTTCATTTTCAACACATAAAATATAACTAAATATTTCGAGTTGATTGTTTCTTTTAATAACCAAATTAGAAATACAGTTTATTTAAGGTTACAAGCACTCCAGCACCCTCTTCACTCACACATTACTTTGACAAACTCCTACGTAAGTGTATGTCACTATTTTCCTGTCACTTAGGATTTCCATAGGTATCAGGTTTAATGTTCACTGCTGTCACATCATTACCTATCATATGTGATGAACATACCTTTAGAATTTCTTCTTCTGACTTGCTAAACACATCTCCAACTTGCAGTTTTACATATTCTTCCACAGTTTCAAAAACTTTAATTCTAACATGTTCAGACTTCGCTGTTGGTACTACAAAAATGTGATGATTATTACCACATGGTTTAAATTTTGTAATTGGAAAGGGCTTATCAACGTCTCCCGGTGTTATTATGCCTGAAGGTTTATCAGGAGACGGCTTGCATACTAACTTATGACTCGACTTAAATTAACACGTATACCTTACCTAAGTTTCGAACACTGAACCTCCAGCACCGCAGACCGGCGCTGCGGCCACCAACCGACTGCGCCATTTCACGTCCAAAACATTTGACAATCGTTCATCCAGAAGCTTTCAGTTTTATCCTTCGCTACGTACATATCAGTATTATATTTACTTGCCTCTTCGACTCTTTGGCAAGTGAAAAAAAAAAAAATAGGCCTTGGCATTAGTTCGCCTCATTGTGCACATTATTTTGTCAAAAGAATATTTTTTTGTAACATCACTCATTTTGTGTTCATCATATTATATACATTATTCCGACAAAAAGGAACAAATTTGCATTTTTGCTGTCGTACTCTTGCTAAATGTGGAAGTGTTAACAGTACTACGATTACATAACTCAGTAATAGCTGGTTTCGTATGGGCACCGAACGTAGAAAACGAAGGTCTACTAATCCTAGCAACTCACATTCCATATCAAATGAATGTAGCTATTCCTCCATCTCAGTCTTCCAGAAGTCGCTGTCACGTTCAACACGTATTGTGTGAAAGGATAGAAGCCTCCATATGCCAAAAATGCAGTAGGTTATTTGCATCCTTGGATTTGGTAATAATACTGATGCTTCTTGTTTATTTGATATTCACCATCAACTACGCTTTACTGCAAGAACTTTCCCCTGATTCATAGCACATGTTGGGTTCATAGACGATATGCTGAGATTCAATAATCTCAACTCTTATTCGTAGACGTGCAAAGAACACGAAAGTAGCGTACCTTTGTGGTCTCACTAAAATATGACGTCTAGAAGCAGCGGTTCTTGAGCAGCTAACTCTTTAGTTATAAATATGTTGGTAATTGTAACGTACTAGCAGATTACATATTTCTCTTTTTTTTCTTTGTTACAAATACTTTTACCTTACACTCTTGAGAATCCTTTCTGTTATATCATCATATTTACTCGTAATTTTGTGTGGCACATCTACTGCATAGTCAGGGAATGTTGTCTTACTATTGGTCATCTATATTTCATGCGATCATATGTGGTTATTTTCGCTTGCATGTATAAATAATTTGCTTTCCTTGCGTTTAAGTAAATTGTCAGTTTTTGCAGTATAAAGATTTACTGTTCAAGATATATCTCAAATAAAAAAATGACTGTTTTAAATCTTCCAGTGTAAAAAAACGCGTGTTATTTGGCCTTATGAATATTCCATATAATTCTGGAAGTTAACAAGTGTAATATATAATTAAGGTTACAGTTTAATTCAGTAAGTTTTAATTAAATTGCGTGTACTTTATGATGATAAAATCATTATATAATGATACTTCAAATAGGCTAGTGTAAATGTGACATGAACAAAATGTATAATAGATATTTTTAAAAGTAAAAACTCGGTAATATCGTGTATACACTTAACGCTCACGGTTTTGTACACTGAGAAAGAGATTTGCTTGCACAACAGTTACAGCTAATACAATAGTTTAAACAAAATTGTTTGAAGTCATAGTATGTCTGCCTAAAAAAAAGTTGTACTCAATTCAAATTTATGTTTTTCGGGTTGTAAATATTCAAATTAGTTTTCCGTCACATTTTGTTCAGGCGAAAACATATTTTATTTTACTAGCAATGATGATTTCCTTGGTAATTATTCCAAAATTATTCAAATAAACATTTTCTCGGTATTCTTATGTCTCCCAACATTTTAAAGATGCATTTGTTAGGTGTAATATGCAAAAAAGTTTAGCCTAATTTGCTCATTGTATTTCAGTATTCTTATGTCAGTAACATTTTGTTGTCAAATGTAAAAACCTATTATACATTATTTTATATTCATTTTGGAATATTATTTTTTTATCTAATGGTATTTATTTGCTTCGAATTATAATAATACATTTTTAGTAGTTCGATAAATTCCGGTATAACTTTTCGGTTACAAGTAACAGTTACTATGATTATCGTTACAGGCTGCAATAATGGGCTTTATAAGTTTAAATGTCCTGTTTTTCGGAGTAAAGAACAAGTACTGCACAACTTGTGCTCGTGCTGCAATGAAAGGCACAAGTCCATCGTCACACGCAACCAAAGCTCATCAAGTATGGAAGCAGCACTGACTGTCTAAGGATTGTGCAGAGTGAAGAAATGTACGGAATAAAATTTATTAAACTCATTGCTGGTGGGGAAAGTAATGTATATAAAAGATATATAGATGCACACCCATACAAAAACGTCACCATAGAAAAAATTGAATGTACAAATAATTTTCTACCTAATTTCTGTAATGAATTGAAGGCGATTTCAACTTACAAGTAAAAAACTGAAGAACGACATTGACATCAGAAAAAAGTTGGGTGATGCGGTTCTTAATTAGTAGGGAAATGGTGATTGAGGCATAAGGGCGTGGGGTGCAGGGTGCAGGAGCGCAGGAGCCGAGGAGCCGCCATGTTGTTAAGCGACCAGCCGCTGTCTTGGATGTCATTGAATTTTTACACCTGATCCATGTGACCTTGACCCCGGGGACCTTTGACCCCAAATAACACTTTAAAAAAGTATTTTAAAAATCCGAATAAAATGTATTGTTAAATTTATTAAAACATTATTAAAAATTGTTAAAAAATGATTAAAAGGATCTTCAGAGAATCCTAAATTTTCCCAGAACAGTTGACAGGGATAAGCGACTCCAGTGACCTTGGAACCAGATGACCGCGATCTCGACCATTTACCTTTGACCTTGAACATGCATAAAAATCAAAAAATAAAAACAAGTTCCATCAATCCATCGATCCACCAATCTATCGATCCATCAATACATCGGTCCATCGCTCCGTAGCCCCAGAAGATTCAAGTGGTAACATACATATTATCAAGAAAGAGGTTACTTTACCTATACATGTTCATGCTGAAAATGTAGATATATCCCACGAATCGCGACATAGAAGTCTATTTCCGAATAAAGTGAGGTGCATCTTCACAGGAGCATCTTCACAGGAGCAGCAAGACATGCATCCTAAGAGTGTGGTCTTTGGTTCTAGAACGTGTACCTGTACTCCAAATCGCTCCAACAATCTAAATAACGGCGATTGGTGCGAGTACTGAATGCAGTGGGAGGTATGGGTTATTTCCCATGCAGTGATAACGAAGTCATCGTGCCACCGAGAGAAACACTGTTAAACACAATATTTGTCTTTGATGACATTGCCTGTGAAAAAACAGACTTGTGTTAAAGAGTACTTTAGCATGGGTTGGCATGTGAACGTGGACTGTGTGTACCTCGGCCAGACATATTCATACATACCCAAACAACTGCTACGCGATAATGCTAATGTATTGGTGCTTTTTCGCATGGAAGATATGGATTTGCGACATGTGTACGGCGAATACGCCAATACGGACATAGCGCTATCATATTTCAAGTCTCTGTGCGCCTTATGCTGGAAAGACAATTATGGATTTTTGACAATTGTAAAAGACTGGCATCTATATAATGGAATGTACAAGCATGGGTTCGATAGGTTCATTGCTGTCTGTCGAGAATGAGTTACAGCATATATAAAATTTTGGGCAAAGTAGCCTCAAGCTGCATCTTCACAAAGATGACTATAGAGGTTGTATCGTACCAAGAAACGATGGGAGTTGTGATGTTGGTCTCCGTGGTGGGGCCAGCGCAGAAGAAATGGTTTAGCGACTTGTGCATAAACGAAGTTTAAATCATCAATATACAGTGCGAGTATGGCTGCCATTCACTGCGCAACATGGCGAAACTTTACCACGACCAGCACAGACACGTCTGCGACAGGTCAGAACCTGACTGGGCACGTGCGTGAGGGATGCACAGCTGCTGTACAAATGATGTGCCTCGTCTTTGTACCGTGAATCTGCTGCCTTCAACTAGATATTAAATCGTCCGACTCAAAGAAGATTAATAAAAAATTATTGATTTTTTTTGCTAATTATGTATATTTTACTATGTGTAAAATAAATTTTGTGTAAAAATATTCTTTTTTTCTATTTATAAGGTACACCTTATCATATTTTTAAAAAGAAAAAAATATATACTTAATATTTTTAAAATGACAAAAATATTCGGAACTCTTACATACATGTCCAGAGTGTGGAGTGACTACAAGTCTTACATGATGGATAGGTTATTTTAGGTTAAGGGGATGGTGTTAGCCAATAGGTGTGTGTGGTAAAAAATGTACAAGTGCTAGCATAAGTTTAGGAAATATTCCACATTCAACATAGGGTGTAAGACATTTTTTTCCTAAGTTCAGTGCGAGTAAAAAAGTCCCCTGCATATAAATAAAATTATTTTAAAACTTAACAAACCATTATGTCTATAAAATTATAATTACATATCTATGACTTAATGATAATAAAATGCTTAGGTCTGGGATAGTAAAAAAAAAAGTAAATAAAATACTTCAAAATTACGTAAGATAAAAATCTGAATAATAACTAAATACTTAAAATGTAAAACTTAAAATAAATATTTAAATAGTAAAACTTAAAAATAAATGTATTTAATGAGAGACAAGATACTTATTCATCTCCGAGCTACATACTCTTATAAACTCCTGCACCAGCGCATGTCACGATAGCCGGTGGCCTAAGGTGTTAGTCTGGCGACCCAAGGTCCGGCAGTTCGATCCTGCACTATTACAGATGGCTGGCAGCAGCCGATGGAAACAAATATGGCAGTCGAACAAGAGCGGCACCAGCGCTCCTAGCAGTCAGCTCTAGAACCAAGAGGGTAGTCGAAGAAATGTGAGACACAAATGGCCAACGAAAAAACCAAAATGATGTCATCCAACAACAGCCAATGTAAACAAATGACATATAAAGGTGAGAGAGAGGGAAAGGAAGAAATAGATAGAACAGAAAGAATGCCAGAGAGGAAAATGGGGGCACTCTGAGAAAACCCTCGGAATAGTAGAAAACAAAAAACAGCATGGAAAACAAAACGGAATGATAGAGCATGGAAAATGACCTACTGACTACCAGAATGCCGGTTAAAGATTGCGACACACTGGCTACAAATATGACGATGTACTGGCTGCCAAAATGTCGGTGTACTAGCTACAAATAAGGCGGAATCCAATATGTTGGTAGTGTGACCAGATTGACAGAGCGGGAATCCCCAGGAATCCTAGATGGCGGCTGAGTCCCTGGAGGCTTACGCCTCCAGTCCCAGCCCTTGCGCCAAAATGTCCATATACCTACTACTTACTCTCAATTCTGTAACTTTATTTTTAGTTGATTTCACATCTCTCTTCCCAGGAGATTGTCTGCTAACTCAATGATGGCAGTAATCCTTAGTCACAAGAATTTAATTTGAGGATCTTCTATCCCTTATATCTTTTTTTGGAAATATGTTCACAAATTTCGCGTTTAAAGGTATTCTTTAATATTTATTGAACCACTTTACTTCGTTTTACTGGCCTTCTGGGTAAGAAATAATATGCCTTCTTGACTGCTTTCCCCGAATGTTTGAGGACATCTGAATGTGCCCATTCGTGACTTATCATAAACCTGAATTTTGTGCTTTCATTTTTTTCGGGATGGTCTTGTAGACTGTAGTAAATGTAGGTCCGGTGTTGTTTTTTGAGGGCAATGCGATTTTTACACGGAATATACATTACGTTTAGGGAATATTTAATCAATACCTAAATGAGACAACAGTTTCATTTTACAATTTGTCATTAACCTAACGTATTATTTTTATAAAGTATTTAATGTATAAATGCTTAACGAAAGTTACTTTAATATATGTAACGAGTCTAAAACATTTCCCGAGTAGATAAAATATAAAACAATTAACATTCTGACTAGTAAATACAACCCAGGCCTAATATAGATCGTTGTAACTTTTGCTGCGAAAAATCACACTTCTTGGCACTGATAATTAATAAAAACCAGATCATAAAACATCGCAGAATTGCAACACAGCACTTACACGATAATAAATTAGCCTCGAAAAATTAAAAATTAATCTATTCACGAACGTAATTTTAACATAAATAAATGTTGGTACGCGTAGTTAGTTGAACAAATCGAGTACACATATATTTTTCGTATATGCGGTGTCATATGTTTTAATGGATTCTTATTATTCGTCAGGCACACGATAAGGCTTTAATTGTTTATTATAAAACAAATATTTGGTTAGGATTCGTATGCTCATATCAAAAGTAAACACAACATGGGGGGTGGTTTTTTTCCTTTCGTTGAAATAATTCTCATTGGTTCGTTTAGTCACATGACCACAATGCACCACTACCAACATGATAATATTTGCAGCTCGTTTCTTTAAGCAACGCCCAGCTTAGACGCGCTTATAAAGCTGAGTTTTATAATGGCGAAACACCTCGACATCCTTAAGAGCCACTTAAGTTTAAGTATCGCTTTGCTGGAAGTGTGCACACTGAATTGTAAGGTTATGTTCTAGTATGGAATGTGGAACCACAGGCTTCTGGTGTGGTTACTTTTTACGTTTTTACCCTGAAATTTACCCTGCAATGTGTCCCTGTGGAAATGAATATGAAACTGACACATATCTGGCTGGTGGTATTTTGATAGTGTAATACCTTTATGTGTGGAGGTGCTAAGGGCGAGCAGGCACCCACATCAGAGCCATATTCCATAAAACATGACAGGTGTGACATTATGACAATTAATTAAAATATTACAAATTTGTTAATATGTCATGACAATGTTATGTTTCGTAAATAATACAAGTTTCCCTTATTTGACATGCGAAAAAGTGTAAATTGTCAGCCATAAAATAACTGTTTCATAAACGTGACAATTATGTCAAACCGTAAGTTTAATTTATTACACACTAGGTAGCTCTCAAGTGCGCTTACGATAATCAATCAGGAAACAGGCCATTTGTATTTGTTTTATCCACAATAAATTACAGAATTTGCACATCATATATGATTTACATTTCTGGATGTGTTGTTTGTCGTCTGAGTAAAGTTATAAAATGTGAAAATTGTTTGAGCTCTCTGTTTGGAAATTCAAAAAATTTGTTGGATTCACTAATTCATCAAAAGTACAGGGTTGGATTATTGTACCCTTCCCATAATGTTGTTGAGGTATGCGAAATATGTGAGAAGATGATTCGAACTGCACTTGCAGAAAGTAGTGGGAAATTTCTACAGTGTCCAGACTTGTGTATTTTGTATAGGAACACAACATGACTTGAAAAAAGGCATCCTTTTGCTCGCCTGGATAAACATTCAAACAATCAGGAACCTTTGTAAAACAACTGTATTCATTTGATTCGTGCAGTAGCTGAAAATTATTTTCAGATTAGTGTACATTATATTTGCAAGAAATCAGTTGCCAGGTCAGAAAGCAAAAGGCAAGTTTGGAACAAACTTATTCTTCTTAAAGGTTACTAACTGTAGTACACTGATATATTAAAATAAGTATATTTTCTTAAACAGTCGCTTTTTTTTTTTGTGTGTGAACATAATTATAGTGTAATACAGAAGAACTCCTATGTTTTTGAGAATTGTTTCCCCATTCAAGTTATATTACTCATATGTTGCGAGTAAGCGATGATTTAATATCTTTGATGTGTTTCTTCTGTACGACTAGTGACATTTTTGTGTACACAGTTGTAATAATTTTATTTTAATGCACTTTTGAGTAGACCAACTTGTATTTTTTTTATTGTTGATTTACACATTCTGTTTAGTACAGTTTACATTTGGTTTATTACATAGCCTTTGTAATCTCACTTATTTATATTGAATATTTTGTTATAGTGAGTATGCGGAATTGCTGTTTTTTGTACTTGATGGATTTTTCCTGCAATAGTTTTGGATTTGGTTTTTTCACTGTCGTTGGTGAAATTACTTAATGTATATGTTAATTTAAGTGCGCTAGTGGCAATATAGTAACGTACTTGTTGCTGTGTTGACATTTTTTATACTTGTCAATCAAAAGTTGTTTAGATGTAATCAACTACAATTGAATTTTTGTTTACAGTGTAGGCCCTACAATTTATCATTGATGCTATCACAGCTGTGTGATTGTGTACTTTTAGAATTCATTTTAATTCCTGTTATATTTGTTAGGGTGATGTATGTAAGTCAAACTGTTATATTTTTGTACTTTATCGAAAAAAAAAAAAATATATATATATATACAATGAACATTATGCAAGTGGTTATTTAGTACAATGCCTATTTTATATTAAGTCGCCTTGTTCTTGTTTCCTTGTTATTTTGACCAGTGTAAATTCGAGATAAAGATTATATGCATTTTTAAATATTTCATAGACCTAGGGTCTACTTTTTATTGACATTGTAGCAGGCTGAGACAGTATTTTATAGTTCTTACAACTCTGGCATTTTGCAGTGCAATACTGATAAAGTAACATCTACCATAATGTTATATATCTATAAACACACACACCCAACCACTTCCTTAAAAAAAAACTGTAATCTCCACAGAAAAAATAGGTAAGCTTGAGCTCCGAGATTGCGTTAGCAGAAAACTGCCCATCAAAGACAATATACAACAAGCTTATGGTTAAGTCCTGCCTTTGTCTGCTTATAGGCTAAGTAAGGTTCTCATGCAATGTAGATAGTTTGCATGGTGTGACATCTACACGTCGTTACATACATATTTCTAATGAAATAATTCAAAGGTATATGGGAATCTGGATATTTTATAGCCACACTGTAAATAGTTCAGTGAGGGCACAAATATGAGCATGAACCAGTATTTCATTTTGTTGATAATATTTTGACTCCACTTCAAGGAAGGGAAAGATGTGACATAACATTGGGGAATTCCTTAGCCTATTTTGTTGAAAGAAATATCCTATGAGACTGTCTCAAAATACAGTGTTCTGTCACCCTGTTATCTAATAGGCCTACAGCATTTCTATACATAGTTCAAACAGTAGTGAATTGGCACATCTTTATTGAAGTGATAAATGTTTGGTTTTAGGCTAGATACTGCCCACAGTTTAAATCTACTGGATACTAGATGTGCCTCCATTAAGCACATAGCATTTCCAGCAGAATTACCTTAAGCACCTGCTGGGTTGCAGTATTTCAACCAAAGGTTAAAAAGTGAAGGTAGGCCATGATTGAATAAGATTTAGATATACACGTACTGTAATTATGAAATCAAACATATTTTAAAAAGGAATAAAAGGCAAGACATATTCATTTTAAGTTCTGTAAACAGGGATTACTTTGCACCTGCAGGGGTAACCTTACACAGCTCAGAATGTTTACTTTTTGCCACTTGGAAAGTGAACATTGAACTGCAGGTGAGTACTTCCAACTTTGAATTTTATCTGTTCCGGTCAAATTTGATATTCCTTCCATGAAATGGCACCAAAACAAACATTTTTAATGATGCAGGTGCAAAGTAACCCTGGTTTACGGTGATGTTGAAAAATATTTTCCAGTTGCTTGAAAATGCTGACGATACGAATTTAGAAGATACTAAAGTATACTGCGAAATGTCTGAATATGCATGTCATCGTAGTTTGGTGTTACAATTGACAGATAAGGATTCAGATGTTTTAGACTGATAATTGAACAATAAAGTATAAATGAGTGCTTTATATATATGTATGTATGTATATATATATATATATATATATATATATATATATACTCTTAAAAGGTTGTGACTTAGTATTTGCAGGTCAGCCTCCACACCTCGACTGTATGTATCTTGCAAGGTCATTCACAAAATACCAAGCGTGCAGTTAATAATAAGCAGTCGCGAAGACAAAGTTGTACGACCAAAATTGCTTTTCGTAGATGCTGGAAATGGACCATCAGCTGAACACAGACAACACTGCTAGGAATGTGCAAACATTCAATACTGTTAAGTCTTAATGACATGGCTTCTTACACTGTTGCTTACTGTTAACGTTGTAGTATATCGCTATAAATTTCTATGCAAATCTGACTGGATTTGAGTTTTGTGGAAATATGCCCAATAAAGGCTGCTGCCACAAATTTGGTATATTGAAAGTTACGTAATTCTTAATTACGTTTGTTAGATTCTAAATTAATGTAAAATATTTTTGGAAACCGTGAATTGTTTTGCAAAAAATTTGGACAACATGAAATTAGCAGCCATGTAAGACACTACCTCCTCTCCCCTTTCCTCCCTTCTTTCCTCAAAAATAGTAAGCAGTGGTTATTCTCTCATGTATAACATTCTTGCCTCCAGGTTTCACTAACGGCTTATTCAAAACAGTCTCTGTAGATTAATACATGAAAGTGTTGTCTTATTGAACATTGCTACCTAAGCCCTCTACAGTTGTACATCTTAGTTTTGGTTCATGGGAATAGTTAGTTGCCTACAAATTTCACCTCCACGTACATACAAGAAGGGCCTATTGTGTATGTGCCAGGAGTTCCATTGCTGCTGCTGGAATCTTAGGCATTTTTATTGGGAAAATGCTGTTGCAATAAAACTGCCACTTTTGTTATTTTTTGTCCGTACCATTTGACATAACCACCAAAATGCTCTAAACCTGAAGGGAACAAATTGTATGCAATGAGGGCGCCACCTCTCTTAATTATGTATTTGGCTTATCTCGTCAATATAAAATACTGACCGGGCATTTGCAGTTGGATTTCGTGATTTTGTAATTGGTTCTACAAGAATACATTTTTTTTTTAGTTCGTTTTCAATTGTGAATATCTCAAGTAGTGCGTATTTGGGTTTCGCCAAGTCTTATTGTATATACACGTAATTTTCAATAGGAAATGTATTGCCTATATGTTTTGGGGCAAGTTAACGGACTAGGTACTAGTATAATAGTAGCGGTGATATTAAAGTCATCGAACTTGCTTGATTCACAGAGAAACGGCTGATAGTAAACAAAACAAACGCCGCCATATTGTGACCTGAATAAACTATGCCCGCTTAGCCTCGCTCCGGCCTGCTAATGTTCGATCTTTAACTTATCTAATCTCTGGTTGCTACTAAACAGCACTCCAGATAGATGCACACAAATATCCCTTCCATACATGCCTCATGTTGATGCCAAAATAAGTGTTTTATGTACGCTGAATTATTATTTTATGGGATATTTGAATATTTAGTTTACAAATATATGAAAATAAATGTACTTTTTTTTTTTTTTTTTTTTAAATGACTGACCTGGATAGTTGAACCATTTTAGTAAACTTTCCTTGTTAATAAACTTGATTTTTTCAGTCCCTGCAAAAATGTGTTAATATGGTTTTACTCTATATGATATGCAACATTGAAAGTGTCATTGGTGAAAAAACATTTGCATTACTAACAATAGAATAAATTTTAAATTTATTTGCCATCATTTTTACATAGTACCTACCTATACCAGCCATTGAAGATGCAAACCATACATTCAACCTTATTTAAATGTTTTGTTTTCTCTTGAATGATTTTCAATAATTCTTATTTTTAAGTGTTGTATGAAATAATTTTACCACCAAAACTAATTTTGGCTGACACTGGCTAACAAGCATTTCTTCCTCCCTCTCCAATTCAGTGCATGCGTGCTACTCCTGTGCCCCAACCCCCTTTATACTTTCTAAATTTGCAGTGATGTGGTGTTGCACGCCCCATCTCGTGCAGAGATTGCGCCACACGCGACCAGTAAACTGGGTGCCGTTATCAATACGTACAGTTCTCGGGTATCCCCGACGAGCAAATAATTCATTTTCCATTATCTTACTAATTCCACGTGCTCGTGCGCTGGAGATAGGATACGCATCTATCCATCTCGAAAACAGATCTGTGATTACCAGTATCAACTGCTCCCCCATTGGTATCCTGGGATAAGGGCCCATAAGATCTATCGTCCATTCCCCACTGGGAGCAATTTTCTCGGAGCCCTGCTAAATATATACTTGCAGGCCCGTTTTGTATCCTTCCGCCAAATGTAAACAAACATTGCCATGTGACTGCCATGTAGCATCTGCCAAAATCAATGTTTACATTCCATTGCGTATGTACATATGTTCGTATACTTTCGCTAAACCTAGAAATAAACATTGAAATGTGACTTCTACTTTTATACCTGTCAAATGTGTTGTTTACTGTTTGCAGCTTTTCAAAGAATTCTGTTATATTCCAAAAACCATTCCGTACGAATATTCACAGTTTAGGCCTCTGCCATTATTTAGAGCAGCTTTATGACTGGTTGTAACCGAAGACACAGACTGACTCTTCCGAAGACACAGACTGACTCTTCCGAAGACACAGGCTGACTCTTACGAAGACATAGACTGACTCTTCCGAAGACACAGACTGACTCTTACGAAGACACAGACTGACTCTTCCGAAGACACAGACTGACTCTTCCGAAGACACAGACTGACTCTTACGAAGACACAGACTGACTCTTCCGAAGACACAGACTGACTCTTCCGAAGACACAGACTGACTCTTACGAAATTCTAAATGCAAAAGCCTAATAGTGCAGTTACTTGAAATTGGTTTCCTATTACTTTTGACACATACACCAACCTATAACCTTTTTAAAACGAAACATTGGCTACGACATTTATCCTAGCCCGTTTTGAATGTATTGGACATCTTGCACGAACATGTCCAATGTTGCCACAAAAGAACTGAATGTCCTGTAGGGTCACTGAATTAACTATCCCTTCTTTACTTTGTACTGGCGCTGATTGCTTTGACAGAAAGTCATTTCTGTAACCTCTTTCTACGCCCTTATCCGGTTCCCTGGCTAAGTAATAGTTTCAGTGTATTTTTTCAATTTCAAGTTTTCTAAAGTGGGACAAGAACAAGAATTTTACAAAAAACACAGCATTCATCTGCATTACTGCGGCTTTCGATTTCCCCGTGGGTTTAACATAACACGTTTGAAAACTTCCTCTTACAAGAAATTTAAGCACTATCTGGAACAATTGTTTTTCCACACGAGTCACAAGCTCTAGCAACTGCGCTATAGTCTTAGGTTGTTCCGTTCTACAAACATGAAAAAACGACCATTTTTAGGCAACAGATTACGAAACATTATTTCCGTGAAATACACTTCGCTACATGGGAGACCTAACACTTCCACCAATTCCAATACTTCGCTCACAAACTCCTGCATTGTCTGTCCAATTTGCTGATATTTTTCCATTAATTGCATCGTCATGCGCAACACAGCATGTTCTGACGAGACACAGCATGTTCTGACGAGACAGGATTAGAACATGCACTAGTTAACCGTTTTATGTCCTTATTTTCCTTTACAGTCACACTAAAAATAAATGGAAATATATTCATTGGACACCTTAAAAATACCCATAGCACAAATGTTTTGTCTAGAACAAAGCTCAAATGCTAAGACACGATTTAATTTGGCAGAAATATCTCAAACAACATTTAGATTTGTCCCCTTTATGTCTGGCACTTGAGCCATCAATTTAGGAGGTAATTTATGAACTTGTTTTTTTTTTTAAAAAAAGGTTGGTCTGGCCCTTCATTTCAAGGTCCAACTCGGTTCCGTTCTTCACCATCCCACGGGTCTTTACACGTAGCTGCTCAGTTGACTCATCATCTTTAACCTCCTCCCCTGCATCTTTCAACATTTGCGAAAGGGTTGCTTTTGACAGATGCTGCACCCAACCTGTCGACTTTGTTTGCAAATAATAAATATTTTAGCTAGCACACGCAATCGGAAAGACACACACGCTGTAATCAAGTTTACAAAACCCCAATAATCTAAAAATCTAAAGTTTACACTAATTGTCCCTGATAGTTCTAACTTATACAACACGCAAAGCAGGGTGCGCAGCTTTGACACGCCCTCCACTCCCTGTGGGCTGGAGGCTTGAGAAACACCCCCGAAGAAACCCTAGCCGAAGCATAAGGCAGAAAGATGATCATGTGTTGTTTGTCTGTATCATGTCGTCTCATAAAGGTGCCATGGCATGTTTTCTCAAACCTTTCAAACAATATTATTGGCATGGTTACAACTGGAAACATTTGATTAGAAATCCAAAAAATTCATATTTACAAAACTTGAAATCCTTTTCTTGGATATATTTATATTACTACTTTAATACCGAATGTTTAATACAATATTGCATAATCTTCTACGAAAAAAATTACATTTATATACAGTAGTTAGTTAAAATATTTAGCTAAAAAAGCTAACGAAATTGGTACAAAATATATTTGCCATGATTTCAGCAATCCCACAACATAAATTTACATTCGTATATCTTCAATTTATAATCTCCAAAATTTATATGCTTTAAGTTATTATTCCTTTTCACAAAACTCCAATTTGAAAACATTAAAAAACATTCTAGCCAAAGCCTAGCAATGAAAAATTTTCTACCTTTCTTTTACCTCTCTAACTAATTTTAAAAGACCCCGAATATTAAAATACTTGTCAGTAGAATGAAATGTTGACAGTTGGGACACCAGACATCAGGCGGTGGTGCCGCGGTGCCACAGTGGCCATCTTGGATGATGCCTGGTGTCCAAACATCCTGCTTTCTTATTCTCCTTCAGCAGTGTCGATCTTGTTTTTCCCTCGGAGTTTCCCTTTTTTTCCTGTTCTCGGCTTCCTGCTCTATCATTCCACCTTGTCTCTTCTTGCTCTTGAATTCCGACTTGTTTTATCTCATGTTATCGCATTCCTTCCTATCTCTCGCCTGCTCTATCCATTGGTTTTCTCATATTTATTCTGGTCTCCTTTTTTCTCTTGCCTTCTTGTCTACCACTTTTTTTTTCTTCTTCTTCTTCTCTCTCTCTCTCTCTCTCTCTGTGTACGTCCTTCGTCTTTAATTCCCGTGCCTCCCGCAAGTCGTCATCTTTAGGCGGCCACCTTTAATTCCTGTGCCTGCTACCAGAGTGTGCTAAGTTCTACCATTCGGGGCTAGGAGCATTGGTATCGATGTCGCCATTTTGTGTGTACTGGTAATCACATCACCTGCAGGGGTGTGCTAGCATCGGGGAGTTTAGTTCAAACAGTGGCCGCTAGGAATGCTGCAATTTTTTTTAGTCGGGGGTTGTTTCGGAATTAAAAAAGTGCTGGAGGTGTGCGGGATCATTCTGGCACTCCTTGGGTCGGCAGTCAAGCGTCTTTACCACAAGACTACTGCGACATTTAGGAAAGGAGGATATTTTTAATGACAAATACGTACATATTTATTACCATCTCGGCATCCGGAAGAAAACAATTTAGACATGCCCCAACTTTATATATATAATCGCCATTGCATTGATAAGAGTACAAATGAAGTAAATATTCGCATCGGCCTACGCACTCTCCAGATTATAAACTTGTAATTGCGAATAAAAGAGGATGTTTGATGACGAATACACGTAGAAAATACTTCAGGCACCTTTCGTGCGCACGCACACACTTTTTATATGTGTAAAAGGAATAGATAAAAATTAGTAGCTCTTGTAGTATGCATATCCTAGTCCGTGCGAGCGCTGGCAACTAATTAAAAACTTACATTCGCATGTAACATGCAGGCATCCATACGTACACACACGCAGACAGGTGGCGACTTTAAAGAAAAAAAAATATATATATATGTGTGTGTGTGTGTGTGTGTGTGTGTGTGTGTGTGTGTGTGTGTGTGAAAATACCGTCTTTCTACCATTCAGAAAACAAAACGTATATACCTACACACAAAATTTGGGAAGGTCGCATCTCTATATAAAAGTTATATCCATCCATACAGAAGCAATTGCGCAACAACATACATGCGCAGTAATCTCACGCACGCGCACTTCTGTATCTTCAACTTGTCTGTGTGGTGCAAAGCGAAGCTGGCCCCGCGCGCATAGTCCTAGATGTCATGTTGCACGTGCGCGGGAAACATTTCTAAATTGTTCTATACCAACTAACTGTAGAATAAAAACAGTAATTACACTTACACGACTTGATCAGCAGCAGCGTGGTCGCTCTCTCTCACTCTCTCTCTCTCTCTCTTGCAAGGGTGATCATAGGCTCGCACACGCCAAGGCGAACGCGAACACGACACTAACACGAACACGAAGTGTTGACGAACCGCTCAGCACACACTGAAGCTGACAGACCATGCGCGAACAGTGTGGATGCTAGTTCAGTTCTGTTCCCGCCGAGCATTTGAAGATACAATACGGTCGTCCCTCGATATGAAGAAGAATGTCTCCTTATAGCTGTAGCCATCGACGATGATGAAACAGAAAGGTATGTAACTCATAGAATTATGGCGTCCTGTGTAATTTTAAAGGTAATTAATGTATCTACGGGTTGTATTTGCCACAGGCTCTGTTTTAAAACAAATTATAAATCTTATAACAACTGATCGATTAGAAAATATCAAAGCGTAACAATCAGCTGTGCGTGAAGAACTCTGGTTGTTGTTCACAATATAATGCATGGTACATTACCTGTATAATGAAGCCACAGAGTTGCGTTGGTAAACGTTATGTGTACAAACTATGTAACAAAAAAGCAACGTAGCCTACACACAAATACTAAAAAAATGTAATCATTCCTTGTAGGCAGTTGCTGTACTTACATAACTACATAGAATAGTATATGTATACATATCATATATCTATATATTTCTGGTATTCACCCTCTAATTTGGCGATTGTTGTACACTGGAAGAAATGGAGAACACTATGGGCTCATGAAATCAACATGTCAAGAGAGATAAAAGGAGCGGTTTAATAACTTGTTTCGTCAGTTGAGATGCGATGCAATGATTGATTGCTTTGATGAACTTTTGGAGATGATAAAACAAAGCATTACGAAAGTGAACACAAACTACAGACCCAGCATTGACTCAAGACAACGCCTTTCTGTGGCTTTGAGGTACATATATCTACTTGTTGTCTGTAACAGGTTATTATTCGATTGTGCATTTGCACCCATATTAATGTATACACGTGCAACATATCTGAATTCCTTGGTGGCCATTGGTGGAACGTCGGGCCGAGGTCCTAGGTCGAGCAACGGCGTTTAATAGCATTGGGACTTCGTCAAGGCTCCGTCGGTTAATGTAGTGCGACGGTGCATGAGATGGTTGCCAGTGTCGTTACCCGAGACTGTTTCAAAAGCTTAAAAAAAAGCAAAAACACTTAAAGAAAATTCAATAAAATTAATTGATGGCACTTTCTGCCTGCACTTAAATTTACTTCTTTGCACGTAACGCAAACCTTATTCCTAATTCATAAGAAGTGTAAGAATAAGCTAGTAAACACAACAAAGCACATTCGAATAATCATTATGTGAGAAATATGTACTATCAATTCAGTTATTCTGTAAATGTCAGTTATATTGTAGTTTGTATTATACACTTAACACAGGAACGGTGCAGCAAATTCGTAGCCCATCTCCATTGTTGCAGAAGTAATATTATCTGCAGAGGGTTGTACTGCGGCATTAATTGGATATGAACCTAATACTGGATTGCTTGAAATGTCTGTAATGTGTTGGGATGATCCATCCCTAACAGCAACAATTGAAGCATTCGAGTTGTCTTGGGAGATGGGCCAATTCTTGCTCCGTTATGTACTGGGCTAACTTGCGTTTTACTACAGCTTACCTTTCAAGAGTAAATTTTTTTAAAGTTTTTGCTGAGCTAAGGAACATTAAATCTACTTCATCGTGGTCCTGTGAGCTTCTGTTTAGCAAGCAAGAAATTACTCTATCGGTATTTGAAACACCGGGTAATGTTGTGTTTACTGCCTTTCTCTTACGTTGATTCATCCTTGAATTTTCATTGTGGTCTAAGATCAACTATACATAATCTTGTTCTTGTGTGGATGTATTGTTTGTATCTTCATGGCTGACACTGTCTTCATCTACCATCTGTTCAGGATCAACTGACGAAACGTTGGTTTCAGTTGACACCAACTTTAGATGAGGTTTCAAAAACGTCATCTGACTTGTCCATTGCCATGAAATACCTTTGCAGCTTGTTCGTAGATGTTTTCTATAGCTATCTCGTAGCCCCTTCCACCTCTTCTTAACGTCTTCACCTGTAATTCACAAAACGAAATAATCACCCTAAAATTATTATACAATTTTTACTATAAATCATAAACCTTTTTGTATTAATTGTCAGTTTTTATTGCAGGTTCCTAGCCACGGGAGATAACTTCAAAACCATAGTTATCACATAGGTTATTCACAGTCAGTGAAATAGTCACAGAAGTGCGTGACGCCATTTGGTAATAGCTACCGACATATTTCAATTATTTGAAAACATATTTTGACTGTTGCTGATCACGAGTGTAAATTTACATGCATTGACGTTGGAGGCTACGGTAAAAATAGTGATGGTGGCATTTTTGAATCCTCATCTGTGGGTCAAAGATTCAATACTGGTAGGTTAAACGTTCTACAAAGCAGACCACTGTATGGACAAAAGGCTACGAATCCTGGTAGGAGATGAGGCATTTCCTCTTCGTCTGTATTCAATGTGGCATTTCCTTATCGGTACCCAAGAAACGATGCAAGCAAAGATAACTATAACAAGAGGTTGTAGTGCAGAAGTGGAGAGTTTTCTTAAGGCCATTAGGAGTTAAGGTTGACACAGCAAATCTCATTGTTAAAACTTCTTGTGTGCTTCATAACTAAATGAAATCAAAGAATTGCGAACACGACTTTGAATGTCTTTTAGAATCAGTTAACTCAGAGGTACAAGCTTTTCAGAATAATAACATGTATTCTGGAAGACCAGCTAATATTGCATTTGAGATAGGTGACAAGTTTGTTGTATTTGTAACGCAGATAAAACTTTCCACAAACCATCGATGAGAAAAAGTATAACTTAACATTTAACATACATTTATTTCTGCTACATGGCAGCACAACATAAAGTCTTGTGAATAATGCATGGAATGCAGCCTTGTGAGTGAACTGGATATAATAATACATATTTAATTAATGCAGTTGTAAATAAATTGTACAGTGACAAATCTTATGTACATTACCTGACATTCCCAGTATGGAGCCTATCTCATCCCACCTGTTAGTGAGATTAATGTTCCTATAACCATCCAGATTCATTTTATAAAGCACTTCATTTCCTCTAACTACTTCAATGAGCCGTTATGTAACAGCTGTATTCATGATAGTAGATGTAAAAGGGGAGTTCTGGCTCACCACAATTTTTAGGGTTATTTCTTCTAAAATTACAACAAAAAACGCAGTGCACTAAATAGGGTTATTTCGTCTAAAAGTACGGGAAAATATAAAAAACTCAAAATCAGAAATTCGATTAAAATCAAGCAAATTAAAGTCAAAATCAAGGTATTTGATGGCTAAATTTAAGCACTAAAGGTTTTTTTTTTTTAAGGAGTTCTCAAAAACAAACCATTTGAAGCAAAAAAAAAAACAAGATAACGTTAGCAGTTTTTCAAAAATGAGTGTGCAGGATGTGACATAGGGTAAAACATGCAAAATTTGGTAAAAAAACAAGCAAATTTATCGTTTTCAAGAAACGCTAATTTTGCGAGCGAGCAATATAAATAAAGTAAATTTACGACAGAATCAAGTGGAATATTATGATATTATTCATTATAGATTATATTCTAAGTTCTGCTAATTTTTTAAAAACTTGTTCTATTTGCTCTGAATTTTCACTTCGAAGTTCATATTTATCATCAATGTTATATAAGATTGATAATTGTAAGCTTTGTAAATTCGAATGAAATTCGCGAACCATATTTTTAAGATCTTCAGATGAAGTATCATGTAATCTACAGGAAAGTGGTCTTGACCCACTACCCCCATTTAAAAATGTTAGTCAAACTGCATGGAAACAAAGGCATTTTTATTTATAAAGAAACCAAATTTATTCAGATAAAGAAAAAGCTCATTTAAAATTATGAAAATGATCTTTTATTTGATCAAAAAATCGTAACATTTTTTAATGTAACCACTCAGCTATAAGCTCAAAAAATTATTTTAAACTATCGGAACAATTAGTTGATTCCTCCATTTAATAATATTAAAAATTTACAAATCTTCAGTTTTTTTTTTTTTTTTCCAAATAATCGCAAGTAAGATTCCGTTTACTAATTAAAATAACATTACAAATGTTATTTGTAATGTAATTACAAATTGCTTCTTCAAATTTTTAATTTAAATCGACAAAAATTTTTATATTTGTTTTTTATTTAACTACGGTTGTTTTCTTGGATGAACAATCAATGAAATATAAAGGCCTTCGCCCCCAAAATGAATAGTAATTAATATCACCATCAAAGTTTACAGTTGGTTTATAATAAAATTCATTATTTCTGAAGTCGGTATCTAGCTTGGTTTTTGAATTTATAAAATCAAAATAAGCAAGATATTGTTTAAGATAAACACCGTTTTCAATGTATAGATTCCATTTTTCTTTTGGAAAAATTTCATTTCTACCATTTTTAACATAAATGTCTCTCACATTACAATGATCAAACCTAGCAGCGTGTTTATGCGGTTCAGGACGATATTTTCTATTAAATTGAAAGCCTACAATTATAAAATCGGGCATGTCAAATTGTAAATTATTAAACTAATTTTTATATCAAAGTTAAGAACAGTTGTTCCTTTAGGAACTTCTTTTTCTAAACAATGCAAATAATCAAAACTAATAGGTATTTTAGTTTATTTATATTTTTTTCTTTAATTGCATTGGCCATGTTCGATTTATATTCAAGAATAGGCGGCATAATCTCGAAATTTTCAATAACAATTTTACCCGGATCAGGACGATGTTTCGTAACTTTATCAGCTTTATCTAAAGTTTCATAAAGAAATAAACAGTTGTTATCAGATGAATTACGAAAAAAAAAAAAGTAATTTTATAACCACCTTTCCAGTAAATTTCATAGTTATCTCGAATAAAACCAAACAGATATCTAAGGTGATAGATTGTTTCATATGTTTTAACACAATAAACTGTTTTGACATCTTGTTATTTTATCAGAAACAGATTTATCTCCATATAGATTATCAGCACCAGTAGATTCTAAATAATTTTGTTCATTTGGCGATTTTAATAAAGCATTCGTTATTGTTGTTATACCCGGATTATCAACAATATTTCTATGTTTTGAGATTTATACCCTAGAAAGTTGAAAAGAAAAAAAGTTCTAACAAACATCAATATTGTCTTATTCAGCATATTTTATATTCAGCATCTCCAACCTTATCTCTCTTTAGTAAACTAAGTTGTTCTTAAACATAAGCCTCATCTGGAAAAGAAAAGCCACCTCCTAAAGGAATATAAAACTCGATTCTATTTTTGTAAACATTAAAATTCCTCCTAGTTTGATCAGTAGGAGGAAAAGTTTGTCTCTCAAAGCTCTCGGTACTTTTATAACTCATTTATAAGTAAAAAAAATATTGTATACAAATGGCAGAATCTAAGGGAGTTTCTTGAGTTAAATTTCTCATCGAAAATTATAAAAATATAAAAAGCAGCTTGAAAAATAATATGAAAAAATAAGAAGAAAGAGCAACCATTAATCGACGAATTACGAAATATCGGTAAAAAAAAAAAGTAGAAAAAGTGAAGAAAACAAAAATTTAATAACAACACTAGTTCCTGTTGCAGTAAAAAAATTAGATTATTCGCCAACACCAGAAGAGACATCGTTTGAAAGAGAATTATTTGCAGAACAAGAATATCCTAATTTGGAAGAACAAATGGGAATTGTGCCATTGAAAAATTTACCACCTATAGCAGGTGTTTCTACTATAAATCTCGGAATAGAAATTACAAAAATTATTAATGTTATTAATGAAAAATGTGATTTACGTGGAGATTGGGAAAATTTTTACATTAGTGATACAAAAGTAACGATAAATATTGATATATTATTTGTTAAGGATAAAGAATATTTCTTAACACCAGGATTTTCTAATTTGTTAACAGAAAGTTCACAAGGAGCTCTTGAGGGTAAATACACTGCTAATGATGATGAAAATTGCACAGATATTGTTTTTATTAACCAATGCTGTATTCCAAAAAAATAAGCCTAATAAGAATAGGAATAATCCAAGTCCAAGTATTGGTTGGAAGTGGAATAATATAATTAGTCCAATTATTAATAATTCCTATATATAAAATCCAGATCCAAATACAACCAAAAGTGAGATTTTTACATTTGATGAATTTAAATTTGGAGATGTCATAAAAAAAATACAATAGTTTGCCGAAAGAATATGTTTGGATGGATGATGTTTGAAATTGAACTAACAGATTATTAGTTATTCGTGGTGAATAAAATGCTGGAAATAAAAATTATTACAATGAAAAAGTGTGCATAATGAATATGTTGAACAATAAATTTTTTGATTTTGTTGTTAATAATCCAAAAGGAATTCCATATCTAATAAGAGTTTTAAATGTAATTCCACACACATTTTGGAGTTCTGAACACCATGCAAAGGCATTATAAATTGGGCATTTAACAATTTTATATTTACCCAAAATGCATTTGCCGGGTTATAATTATTGTGGAACATTTACATAATTAGACGAAAGATTTGAAAGAAGCTACACAGGGGTAAATAAATTAGATGAAGCATGCAAATATCACGATATTGCTTATAGAGATCATAAAGATTTAGAATCTAGACACGATGTTAAATAAAAATATTCCAATTGGAGGAAAAATTGTTTCTGCTGCTGTTGCCTCAACTATATTTACAAAAAAATAGGTTGTGGAATTAAAATATAACTCACTATATTCCCTTTGAGGAATTAAAATATTTGGGTATAGATAAATATTTAACAAATGATCAAATTGTGAGAAAAATAAAAAATTGAAAGAAGGCAAAAGTTTCGAATTGACTTTATCATTACCAACGGTCAAAAAGTTGGCCAGAGAAAAATCTGGAAGTCGTTTACATCGCGGAGGAATTATACCAATTGTACTTGCTGCTTTAGGTGCACTTAGTGGTTTAGCCGGTGGAGCTACTGCAATTTACAATTCTGTTGAAAAAAACTATAAAAAAATATAAAATAATTAGAAGAACAAAAAAGACCTAATTTAGCAATAGAAAACAAGGCTAGAAAAGGATTAGTTGCAAAAAGAGGAAGGCCAAATTTGTTTTAAATATATGTCCACTATCTGATATCGATATTGAAAAATATGTAAAATTATTAAATATTAAGCATTTCAGAAATGTTTATATGATTGACGAATTACCGAAAAGTATGCACAAAAATGAATGTGCAGTGGTTAATTTTGACATTTCATCAAATCCTGGAACTAATTGGGTTTGTTATTTGAAAGATAACAGTGAGGTTTACTATTTTGATTCATTTGGAGGAAATATTCCTAGTAATTTAATTAATTATGTCAAAAACAGAAATGTTTATTACAATGATGATAGAATTCAGAATTTTAATTCAGTTGTATGTGGACATCTACGTTTAATTGTTTTACATGTTTTTTCGAGAAGATTTAAGTTTAATGATATAATTTCTATATTATTAAATGACGGATATATTTGGGAAACAATCAAATCTTTAAATAAAATTTTTGGCACTAGTGCTTATGCATTAAAATCATATGTAGAATCAAAATACGAAAGTATTGCTTCTAATTATGTATCAACAAACACTGCATTAAAAACATACATAGAATCAAAATATAATTCCATTATTTCCGCTTTACAAGACTAAATAAGCAAAGTTTTAATTTATACAACAGAGTATGTTTCTCTTCAAAATCGTAGAACCAATAATATGGCTGACCCTGACGATGAAAAAGATGCGGTCAATAAAAAATAAGAATATTTATTTCAAAACCAAGAATATCAGATAATTGGTCATCGGATTTAGTATCAAACTTAGATACAAAATGTTAGTCAAACTGCATAGAAACAAAGGCATTTTTATTTATAAAGAAACCAAATTTATTCAGATAAAGAAAAAGCTCATTTAAAATTATGAAAATGATCTTTTATTTTATCAAAAAATCGTAACATTTTTTAATGTAACCACTCAACTATAAGCTCAAAAAATTATTTTAAACTATCGGAACAATTTATTGATTCCTCCATTTAATAATATTAAAAATTTACAAATCTTCAGTAATTTTTTTTTGCAAATAATCGTAAGTAAGATTCCGTTTACTAATTAAAATAACATTACAAATAGTACCTGCTTCTTCAATTTTTTTATTTAAATCAACACACATTTATATATTTGTTTTTTATTTAACTAATTTTGTGTAAATAAAATAGCAGTAGATGCATTAAAAACAGATTTAGATTCAAAAAACAGCTCCATTCTGTCTGATTTAAAAACATATGTAGATTCACAATGCAATTCAGGTGTTTCTGCTTATACAAAATTGTTGTAGGCATTAAATTACCTTATTTTAGCCCATTTAAAACAATAAATGTTAATTATAATTTAGCATATGGTATCTTTATCAAATATCATGAATCCAGATATAATAGCCAGTTTTCCACCAAAAACGATATTTGGTTTTAGAGATTCTATTATTTATGAGCCTGCATATCCGTTTTTTATATAAAATCTGTAATGAACATTTTAATCATATTGTCTAGGAAATTAGAGACAAAAATGGTAAACTGATTGATTTTGATGGTGCTAATACTGATATTGTTTTGAAAATTTAAAAATGTTTAAATTGTATGCTATTTTATTGGAAAATATATGGGGGGACTGCTGGTCCCCCCTTGCATATAAAATAAAATAATTAATTTTGATACCCATATGGTAATGTTTGTTTTTAAATTTTCTTGTATAATCCATTTGTTATCAAATGGGCTTAGTGTTATTTTATTGTCTTCTATTGTATATATTTCACATTTATCACTCCTTATTAAATTCATTGTTCTATATATTATTTTCTCTTTAAATAAATAGCTCTTATAGTCATCAAATGTTATTATCTTATTAACTACAAATTGTTTTACACCTTTTTGTTTTCCTTTTCCTCAACCTTGTAAGCATACGTTTTTGCTCTTAAACCAAAAAATTCGGTCAATGTTTTTACCATTATATTCGTCTTTAATTTTGCCTAAATTTTTCTTGTTTATTTGGGGTATGTTTTAGATATTGCTCTTTGGGTAATCACTTGTATAAAATTGATCTAACATTGGTTTCATCAGATTATAATGAAAGTTGTACATTAGCTCTTGCGATATGTGTAAAATTGACGTGCCCACATAAATTGGCTTATTAAAATTAAAATTTGTTTTATTAGTGTGTATAGCTGCAAGATTCTCATTAAATACAGTAATTTTCTTTAAATTTGCTTATGCTTTTAATTTTTCACATTTTTTCTGCATCTGATATCAGTTTTATATCTACTCTGTTTCTAATATTTTCCATAGTTTTGCAGAACACGGAATTATTCATCAGTTTGTAAAAATCTTTTTTGAAGTTGTTTTTGGCATTAGTTCTCATTGATTTATTCAAATCTATATACTTCTTCAACCAATTGAACTGATCAAACATCAGTATTCTAATTATTTTAGTAAGTTTTAATCCATTCTTTAAGCTTCATTTTAAATTACGATAGTGAATTACATACATTTATTTTTTATGTAAAGTTGTAAATAATTTAGGTTGATTTGTTTTTGGAACTGTTTTATTTTCAGGAAAAAAAGGTAGATCTTTAGGTAAATTATGTCGTTCTTGTGGATATTCTAAATCAACTTCACATATATAACCATATTCTGAATCATCCTCCAATTCTAATATTTTTGCACTCCAGTAATCTAAATCATTTAATGTACCCCATTCGAAACCTCCATATGGTAAATATTGAGACATTGCCGAGCTATAAAGATTATTAGCATCGAGATATGCTAAATAATTTGATCCTTGATTATGACTAAAATCTTCTAAATATTTATTATTGGCTTTAACATATCGTTTACAGCATTGTGAAAATCCACCTCTAATTCCCTTTTCTATCATTAAAATCATGCCATAATCATGTAATAAATCTAGCGGTTGTTTGGTAATTTTAAGCATTGCTTCCCATGATATACCTGGGGCAGTAAAATACCCCGATGGATCTAAACCGTATGCATTTATTCATGTATTTCTAAAATTTCCAAACACATCTGCTAATAATATCTTACTTTTAAATATAAGTCATGATATTCTCCAAGATTTTTCAGATTAAATTGATTCCATACATGTTTTGCATGTTCATAATCATCGTCAGTTGCCAGATTCACTTAATTTGGTGTAAAATTCACTCTTTGGTGGAAGTTCAGTTTCTTCAAATTTTTTTCAACTGAATATATGATCGTATGAATAAACTCCTTTTCTAAGTACTAAATCTACTTGTTCTTTTGAATAAAGGTTTTTGTGTGTGTTTCATTTGATCTCTACTTAAATTAGATGATAATTTATCTAAACTACTTGCCATAAATTTAAAAGTGTCAATAAATTTCATTTTTTGATTTTCTGTTGCTTTCCCAAAAGTAGTAAACTTTTCTTCATTATTTGCAAATTAAATCTTTTTTTTTTTTTTTTTTTTTTTTTTTTTCATTTTATCCTAGCTCTTTAATAAACAAATGAGCATCATACCCAGCTAAATTATGGAAATGAATTGGTACAAAGTTGGGTTATTTTAGTTGTAGATTACAATTAATACATACGGGATTAATGAATTTTCCACTTTATGATCGTGATGACGTACTTTTTTATTTTCCTCCATATAATCACATTCACATACATGTGTAATTGATATTTCATAGTATATGACTCATCATTCAGATTTAAATCAATGATATTTATTTGTTCGTTAGTAAGGTTATATCTTTCTTTAAGTATCTCCTTATAAATTCCATTATCGATATCATCTTCTGTTAAAACAAAGTATTTTTTGTTTAATTTAAATTTATATTTCCCTTAGATTTGGCTTAATTGTTGATATTTTCTTTAGAATTGACTCAGAATTGGTATATATTGCAAAAGGAACCTTCATTGTATGTTTGTAAATTTTAAATTTTATTTGCTCTCCTTTCGGAGGTATATTGATTTTCCCTGCTTCGTTTTTAGAGCAGTCTTCTTTGTGTTTATTAAATTTATCTTGAGGGATAAAGAATTGAAGGCACATATCACATATATAAGTTTTACCATGCCTATTATTTTTCTGTATTGAAAGCAACCTCGATAAATCTTTAATCAAACAACTGTGGGAAGTATCACCTTCTTTAAATAAAGTCAATTTATATGCTTATCTTTTTAAGGTTTTGTAATCTTAAGTGGATATACTGTGGATTTCTCGCCTTCATCTTTAGTAGAGTATACATTTATAGATATATTAATTTTATTTTCTATTTTTGATATATCATCAACTTTAATTGGATATTCAAATTTATCTATTACTATATCAATATTAAGCCCCACATTTTTATATTTGTTTCCTCTGTCCAAATCTTTGTCTGCTAGAAATAGTGCAGATTTTACAGCCCAAAGAAAGCATGTTTGATCATTATTTTTAACATTTATGCATACTTTCTTATTCTTGATATCTTCTGATAATTCTATACATGATGAGCCTTTTAATGGATTATACTTATTTATAGCTAATTGTATACCCATTATTCTATTTAATGCCCATCCTGAGCATCTTCTTTGAAATTCAGAAAATTGTGTAATTATTTGTTGTATTATGAATTTATAAATCTTTTTATTATATTCTTCATTCAATATTGTATAATTGGGTGATTGAAATATAAATAGTTTTACTTGATTATTATCGTGCTTACGAAAATATGCATATAATTTAAAACTGGTTTTCAGCCCTCTAAGTTTCCTAAGATTAGTGTGTATTATCTCAAATATCTGATTTTTTACTGAAGTCAAAAAACGAATAGGCTGTACTAAACTATAGGTATTTTCAATGTTATATGTTGATATCCTACGTTTAAAAGCTTTATTAAGTAAGTAATTTCTGTTGGTTCTTCTTTTTCTTCTGTTAACAAATAAATTATTACAGAATGGAAATATTTCTTCTAATTCTTTTCTATCTTTGAGGTATAATTAATTGACATTAGCATCAGCTAAAGGTAATTTTGTAAAGTTTCTTTTTCTCCGCTCGTCTATAAGCCTTTGCATAAAAAATGGTATAAGAGTTCTAATTAGATCGTTTTTCCTTAGTCTGCTTGTGTATGTTATTTTAAAATATCTAACAATATCTCATAACTTCCTTACTCTCACATTGTTCAATTTAGCTGTTACATAAGCCTCCAAATGTATGAATAAAATGTAAAAACTGATATACGGGGTAAATCGAAAAGTGTTTAAATTACTGGGAAACTGTATTTAACTTCTTGTTAAGACGATAATTCTTCATATAATCACTAAAACATTTTTTTACATGTGATTGAATATTTACCCTTACTACTTTTATTAAGAGATAATCCTTTTATAGGTTTATTCTCATTACATACTTTTATAGGTTTATTCTCATTACATACTTTTATAGGTTTATTCTCATTACATACTTTTATAGGTTTATTCTCATTACATACTTTTATAGGTTTATTCTCATTACATACTTTACATGTCTTTGTTGGGTAATTATAATATTGATTTTCGTTTAGAATATCTAATGCTGTATTGTGTAATTTACTATTTTTATGCTTTTTGAGAGATGCATTATAAACATATTTTCCACATTCGCACACTACTCTCTCTTTTTTAAATTCATAACGACTACTAGCATATTCACTATAACATTTTTTTACAGATGTAAAAAGGTTTATCTTTTGTGCTTTTATGTGATGCAAAACTTTCTATGTTTAATGCTTCAACGCATTTTTTGCATTGCTTAGATATGGTATTTTTTCCATTTAGAGCATAGTTTCTTTTTTATTTATTAAGAAAATTAATTTATTAATATAATGAAAAAAATATTTTTTTCTTTATATATATTTTTTCTCTATAAATTGCACAAAAAAAATGGAACCTCTCCTCAAGAAGTTGACCAATTCGTATGAAGTGACTAAACTACAAGATCTAGAAGAAAATAAATGGTTTACTGTTACAGATTTTGAAATTTATGAGTAAGTTTGATAAAAAATAACTTATTATACTCTAGATAAGTATAAAATTACTTTACTAGAGCACTATTTGAAGATACTCGATAAAAATACTTTGAAACTAATAAATGAGGACGTTTTTATAGCATATAGAGGCTTAAAAGAACTGGAAAATGTAAAGTCTGTACATGAAATTTAATTTAATATTTAAATTCTATCAATTATCTTTTTAATATTTAATTTGATTTTGCTTGATTTTGTCATACATTTATATGAATTAGATTGCTCGCTCGCAAAATTAGCGTTTCTTGAAAACGATAAGTTTGCTTGTTTTATGCATAATTTTGCATGTTTTACACTGTGTCACATCCTAAATGCTCATTTTTTAATAACTGCTATAATTTTCTTGTTTATTTTTTTTGCTTAAAATTGCTTGTTTTGAAGAGCTTCTTTTTAAAAAATCATTTAGAGCTTAAATTTAGCTATCAAATATCTTGATTTTGACTTTAATTTGCTTGATTTTCATCGTCTTTTCATAGAATTTCAGATTTCGAGTTTTTATTTTTTTCCTGTACTTTTAGACGAAATAACCCTATTTAGTGAACCGCGTGTTTTGTTGTAATTTTAGAAGAAATAACCCTGAAAATTGTGGTGAGGCAGAACTCCCCTTTTACATCTACTCATGATGTGTGCGCACACGTAGATCCGACACTAACCAATTGTCCACTGCCGTCTGCTTGCCTGCGAACTCGGCGAACAACTGGACATGCGCGATCTGTCCGCAGTCGGCTCAACCTATCGCGCAGGATGCCAGTCCGCGCGAACTGCCCGCCTTCTGGTGTGTGTCACTACATTTACTTCCATATGCTTGATAGTTGGTGTGTACGGGCCTGAAGTTCGCACTTTACCGTCCGCATGGCATAAACATGCAGACAGCTCCAGATCTTGGGAAAGAGGCTGTGCTCTACTCCTTGCACACAAACAATTCTTGTACTGGTATACGTATAAAACACCACTGGTGTCGCAAGCGTAGTGCACAGGAGGCTTACGAAGCTGCGAACGGGAAAAACGACCCACCTAAAAAAAAAAAAAAAAAATGCAAAGTGGACAAACGAACGTACAGAAAGATGACAGCCACAGAAGAAGAGTAGAGTAGAAGTTGATTAATAGAGAAGTGTGGGACATCGCTGAATAAAGAGTAAATGCAAGTACGATTCGACCACCAGTTACTATTTCAGTGCTGGTGTGACACGAATACCACTTAACATTCACAACCCTCGCTAGGATAAGCATCGAGTACCCCAGAAATTGGCTATAAACTTCAGGTCGGAGACCCATCATAGATGGCATATCCCGTGCACAAGTGCGTGCATGAGTGATCGTGGAATGTGCAATAGTAAACATCACGACATATCGGTTACACGCCTGGCAAGATAAGTATACCTCTTGCACGGGCTACAGTGTGCCACCATTCAACAGCGCCACAGTTCATAAACAACAATACACCTGGCAAGATGAGTACGGATCTTATAAGTGCTACAGTGTAGAGCATATCGGCAACACGCCTGACAAGACAAATAACACATCTTGCATGAACTACAGTATGCACCAGTCTCCATGAGCAACAACAACACACCTGGACAAGATGAGTACGGCTCTTATAAGTGCTACAGTGTAGAGCATATCGGCAACACGCTGACAAGACAAATAACACCTCTTGCATGAACTACAGTATGCCACCAGTCTCCATGAGCAACAACAATACACCTGGCAAGATGAGTACGGTCTTATACGTGCTACAGTGTAGAGCATATCGGCAACACGCCTGACAAGACAAATAACACCTCTTGCATAAAAAAAAAAAAAAAAAAAAAAAAAAAAAAAAAAAAAAAAAAAAAAAAAAAAAAAAAAAAAAAAAAAAAAAAAAAAAAAAAAAAAAAAAAAATTTTTTTTTTTTTTTTTTTTTTTTTTTTTTTTTTTTTTTTTTTTTTTTTTTTATGAGAACACAAAAACCTACAGAGAGTACGGCTTAAAGGCACATGTAACATATCGCAAACCTACAAGCCACATCACCCTGCAGAACACATATCCCAGTCATGAGCACAACAATCACGGAAGATGAACGGCTCTATACAGTCTACAGTGTAAGCATATCGGCAACAGCTCAGAGCAAAAACACCTTGCATGAATAAGTATGCCACTCTATGAGCAACAACATACCCTGGCAAGATGAACGGATCTTATACTCTCATGTAAGATATCCAACACGCCTGACAAGACAAATAACACCTTGCATGAACTACGTATGCACAGTTCCAGACAACAACAACACACCTGCAAGATATACGGTCTCTATACAGTGCTACAGTGTAGAGCAATATCGGCAACACGCTGAAAGCAAATAACACTCTTGCATGAACACAGTAGCCACCAGTCTCATGAGCAACAACAATACACCTGCAATGATACGGTCTTAAGTGCTACAGTGTAAAGCATATCGGCAAAAGCCAGACAAACAAATAACACCTTTGCATGAACTACGATGCCACAGTCTCCATGAAACAACATAACACCTGCAGATAGTACGCTCTTATAGTGCTACAGTGTAAGCATATCGGCAACACGCCTACAAGACAGAAAACACACTGCATGACTACATATCCACCATCTTCCATGAGCAACAACAACACCCTGACAGAGAATACGCTCTATAGGCTACGTTAAGAGCATATGGCAACACGCCTGACAAGACAAATAACACCTCTTGCATGAACTACAGTATGCCACCAGTCTCCATGAGCAACAACAATACACCTGGCAAGATGAGTACGGCTCTTATAGTGCTACAGTGTAGAGCATATCGGCAACACCCTGCAAGACAAATAACACTCTGATGAATACAGTATGCACAGCTCCATGAGAACACAATACACCTGCAAGATGAGTACGGCTCTTATAATGCTACATGTGAGCATATCCACACGCCTGCAAGACAAATACACCTCTTGCATGAACTACAGTATGCACCAGTCTCCAGAGCAACAACAATACACCTGCAAGATAGTACGCTCTTTACTGCACAGGTAACATATCGGCAACACGCTGACAAGACTAAATAACACTCTTGCATGAACACGTATGCCACAGTCTTCCATGACAACAACAACACCTGCAGATGAGTACGCTCTTAAGTGCACAGTGTAGAGCTATCGGCAACAGCTTGACAAGACATAACACCTCTTGCAAGAACTACAGTAGCCCCAGTCTCCATGAGCAACCAATCACCTGGCAAATGAGTACGGCCTTAATAGTGACGCTGTAGAGCAATCGGAACACAGCCTGACAAGACAAATAACACCTCTTGCATGAACTACAGTATGCCACCAGTCTCCATGAGCAACAACAATACACCTGGCAAGATGATACGGCCTTATAGTGCTACAGTGTAAGCATATCGCAACACCTGACAAGACAAATAACACCTCTGCATGAACTACAATGCACCAGTTCATGAGCAACAACAATACACCTGACAAGATGAGACGCTCTATATCACAGTGTAAGCATATCGGCACACGCCTGACAAGACAAATAACACTCTTGCATGAACTACAGTATGCCACCAGTCTCATAGCAACAACAAACACTGCAAGATGAGTACGGTCTTATAAGTCTACGTTAGAGCAATCGGCAACACGCCGACAAGACAAATAACACTTGCATAATACAGTAGCCACCACCCAGAAACAACAATACACCTGCAAGATGAGTACGGCTCTTATAAGTCTACAGTGTAAGCATATCGGCAACACGTGACAAGACAAATACACCTTGCATGAACTACATATGCCACCAGTCTCCATGAGCACAACAATACACTGCAAGATGATACGGCTCTTATAAGTGCACGTGTAAGCATATCGGCAAACGCCGACAAGACAATAACACCTCTTCATGAACTACATATGCCACCAGCTCCATGAGCAACAACAAACACCTGCAAGATATACGTCTTAGCACAGTGTAGAGCATATCGCAACACGCCTGACAAGACAAATAACACTCTGCATAACTACGTATGCACAGTCTCCATGAGCAACAACAACACCTCAAGATGATACGGCTCTTATACGTGCACAGGTAGAATACGCAACACGCCGACAAGACAAATAACACCCTTGCAGAATACAGATGCACATCTCCATGAGCAACAACAATACACCTGGCAAGATGAGACGGCTCTTATAAGTGCTACAGTGTAAGCATATCGGCAACACGCCTGACAAGACAAATAACACTCTTGCATAACTACAGTATGCCACCATCTCCATAGCAACAACAAACACCTGGCAAATGATACGGCTTATACTGCTACATTAGACATATCGGCAACACGCCTGACAAAAAAATAACACTCTTGCATGAACTAATATGCACATCTCCATGAGCAACAACAATACACCTGCAAGATAGTACGGCTCTTATAAGTGCTACAGTGATAAGCATATCGGCAACACGCCTGACAAGACAAATAACACCTCTTGCATGAACTACAGTATGCCACCAGTCTCCATGAGCAACAACAACACACCTGGCAAGATGAGTACGGCTCTTATAAGGCTACAGTGTAGAGCATATCGGCAACACGCCTGACAAGACAAATAACACCTCTTGCATGAACTACGTATGCCACCAGTCTCCATGAGCAACAACAACACCCTGCAAGATGAGTTCGGCTCTATAGTCTACAGTGTAGAGCATATCGGCAACACGCCTGACAAGACAAATAACACTCTTGCATGAACTACAGTATGCCACCAGTCTCCATGAGCAACAACAAACACCGGGCAAGATGAGTACGGTCTTATACGTGCTACAGTGTAGAGCATATCGGCAACACGCTGACAGACAAATAACCCTCTTGCATGAACTACAGTATGCCACCAGTCTCCATGAGCAACAACAATACACCTGCAAGATGAGTACGGCTCTTATAAGTGCACAGTGTAGAGCATATCGGCAACACGCCTGACAAGACAAATAACACCTCTTGCATGAACTACAGTATGCCACCAGTCTCCATGAGCAACAACAATACACCTGGCAAGATGAGTACGGCTCTTATAAGTGCTACAGTGTAGAGCATATCGGCAACACGCCTGACAAGACAAATAACACCTCTTGCATGAACTACAGTATGCCACCAGTCTCCATGAGCAACAACAATACACCTGGCAAGATGAGTACGGCTCTTATAGTGCTACAGTGTAGAGCATATCGGCAACACGCCTGACAAGACAAATAACACCTCTTGCATGAACTACAGTATGCCACCAGTCTCCATGAGCAACAACAATACACCTGCAAGATGAGTACGGCCTTATAAGTGCTACAGTGTAGAGCATATCGGCAACACGCCTGACAAGACAAATAACACTCTTGCATGAACTACAGTATGCCACCAGTCTCCATGAGCAACAACATACACCTGCAAGATGAGTACGGCTCTTATAGTGCTACAGTGTAAGCATATCGGCAACACGCCTGACAAGACAAATAAACCTCTTGCATGAACTACAGTATGCCACCAGTCTCCATGAGCAACAACAATACACCTGGCAAGATGAGTACGTCTTATAAGTCTACAGTGAGAGCATATCGGCAACACGCCTGACAAGACAAATAACACCTCTTGCATGAACTACAGTATGCCACCAGTCTCCATGAGCAACAACAATACACCTGGCAAGATGAGTACGGCTCTTATAAGTGCTACAGTGTAGAGCATATCGGCAACACGCTGACAAGACAAATAACACCTCTTGCATGAACTACAGTATGCCACCAGTTCCATGAGCAACAACAATACACCTGCAAGATGAGTACGCTCTTATAAGTGCTACAGTGTAAGCATATCGGCAACACGCCTGACAAGACAAATAACACCTCTTGCATGAACACTACAGTATGCCACCAGTCTCCATGAGCAACAACAATACACCTGGCAAGATGAGTACGGATCTTATACGTGCTACAGTGTAGAGCATATCGGCAACACGCCTGACAAGACAAATAACACCTCTTGCATGAACTACAGTATGCCATCAGTCTCCATGAGCAACAACAATACACCTGGCAAGATGAGTACGGTCTTATAAGTGCTACAGTGTAGAGCATATCGGCAACACGCTGACAAGACAAATAACACCTCTTGCATGAACTACAGTATGCCACCAGTCTCCATGAGCAACAACAATACACCTGCAAGATGAGTCGGCTCTTATACGTGCTACAGTGTAGAGCATATCGGCAACACGCCTGACAAGACAAATAACACCTCTTGCATGAACTACAGTATGCCACAGTCTCCATGAGCAACAACAATACACCTGGCAAGATGAGTACGGCTCTTATAAGTGCTACAGTGTAGAGCATATCGGCAACACGCCTGACAAGACAAATAACACCTCTTGCATGAACTACAGTATGCCACCAGTCTCCATGAGCAACAACAATACACCTGGCAAGATGAGTACGGCTCTTATAAAGTGCTACAGTGTAGAGCATATCGGCAACACGCCTGACAAGACAAATAACACTCTTGCATGAACTACAGTATGCCACAGTTTCCATGAGCAACAACAAACACCTGGCACAGATGAGTACGGCTCTTATACGTGCTACAGTGTAGAGCATATCGGCAACACGCTGACAAGACAAATAACACCTCTTGCATGAACTACAGTATGCCACCAGTCTCCATGAGCAACAACAACTACACCTGCAAGATGAGTACGGCTCTTATAAGTGCTACAGTGTAAAGCATATCGGCAACACGCCTGACAAGACAAATAACAAACTCTTGCATGAACTACAGTATGCCACCAGTCTCCATGAGCAACAACAATACACCTGGCAAGATGAGTACGGCTCTTATAAGTGCTACAGTGTAGAGCATATCGGCAACACGCCTGACAAGACAAATAACACCTCTTGCATGAACTACAGTATGCCACCAGTCTCCATGAGCAACAACAATACACCTGGCAAGATGAGTACGGCTCTTATAAGTGCTACAGTGTAGAGCATATCGGCAACACACCTGACAAGACAAATAACACCTCTTGCATGAACTACAGTATGCCACAGTCTCCATGAGCAAAACAATACACCTGGCAAGATGAGTACGGCTCTTATAAGTGCTACAGTGTAGAGCATATCGGCAACACGCCTGACAAGACAAATAACACTCTTGCATTGAACTACAGTATGCCATCAGTCTCCATGAGCAACAACAATACACCTGCAAGATGAGTACGGCTCTTATACGTGCTACAGTGTAGAGCATATCGGCAACACGCCTGACAAGACAAATAACACCTCTTGCATGAACTACAGTATGCCATCAGTCTCCATGAGCAACAACAATACACCTGGCAAGATGAGTACGGCTCTTATAAGTGCTACAGTGTAGAGCATATCGGCAACACGCCTGACAAGACAAATAACACCTCTTGCATGAACTACAGTATGCCATCAGTCTCCATGAGCAACAACAATACACCTGGCAAGATGAGTACGGCTCTTATAAGTGCTACAGTGTAGAGCATATCGGCAACACGCCTGACAAGACAAATAACACCTCTTGCATGAACTACAGTATGCCATAAAGTCTCCATGAGCAACAACAATACACCTGGCAAGATGAGTCGGCTCTTATAAGTGCTACAGTGTAGAGCATATCGGCAACACGCCTGACAAGACAAATAACACTTCTTGCATGAATACAGTATGCCACAAGTCTCCATGAGCAACAACAATACACCTGGCAAGATGAGTACGGCTCTTATACGTGCTACAGTGTAGAGCATATCGGCAACACGCCTGACAAGACAAATAACACTCTGCATGAACTACAGTAGCCACCAGTCTCCATGAGCAACAACAATACACCTGGCAAGATGAGTACGGCTCTTATAAGTGCTACAGTGTAGAGCATATCGGCAACACGCTGACAAGACAAATAACACCTCTTGCATGAACTACAGTATGCCACCAGCCTCCATGAGCAACAACAATACACCTGGCAAGATGAATACGGCTCTTATACGTGCTACAGTGTAGAGCATATCGGCAACACGCCTGACAAGACAAATAACACCTCTTGCATGAACTACAGTATGCCATCAGTCTCCATGAGCAACAACAATACACCTGGCAAGATGAGTACGGCTCTTATAGTGCTACAGTGTAGAGCATATCGGTCAACACGCCTGACAAGACAAATAACACTTTTGCATGAACTACAGTATGCCACAGTTCCATGAGCAACAACAATACACCTGGCAAGATGAGTACGGCTCTTATAAGTGCTACAGTGTAGAGCATATCGGCAACACGCGTGACAAGACAAATAACACTCTTGCATGAACTACAGTATGCCACCAGTTTCCATGAGCAACAACAAACACACTGGCAAGATGAGTACGGCTCTTATCGTGCTACAGTGTAGAGCATATCGGCAACACGCTTGACAAGACAAATAACACCTCTTGCATGAACTACAGTATCCAGTTCCATGAGCAACAACAATACACTGGCAATATGAGTAGGCTTATAGTGCTACAGTGTAGCATATCGGCACACCTGACAAGACAAATAACACCTTTTGCATGAATACAGTATGCCATCAGTCTCATGGCAAAAATAACCTGGCAAGTGAATACGGCTCTTATAGTGTTACAGTGTAGAGCATATCGGCAACACGCCTGACAAGACAAATAACACCTCTTGCATGAACTACAGTATGCCACAGTTTCCATGAGCAACAACAATACACCTGGCAAGATGAGTACGGCTCTTATAGTGCTACAGTGTAGAGCATATCGGCAACACGCTGACAAGACAAATAACACCTCTTGCATGAACTACAGTATGCCACCAGTCTCCATGAGCAACAACAAACAACCTGGCAATATGAGTACGGCTCTTATAAGTGCTACAGTGTAGAGCATATCGGCAACACGCCTGACAAGACAAATAACACCTCTTGCATGAACTACAGTATGCCACGTCTCCATGAGCAACAACAATACACCTGGCAAGATGATACGGTCTTATAAGTGCTACAGTGTAGAGCATATCGGCAACACGCCTGACAAGACAAATAACACCTCTTGCATGAACTACAGTATGCCATCAGTCTCCATGAGCAACAACAATACACCTGGCAAGATGAGTACGGCTCTTATATGTGCTACAGTGTAGAGCATATCGGCAACACGCCTGACAAGACAAATAACACCTCTTGCATGAACTACAGTATGCCACCAGTTTCCATGAGCAACAACAACACACCTGACAAGATGAGTACGGCTCTTATAAGTGCTACAGTGTAGAGCATATCGGCAACACGCCTGACAAGACAAATTACACCTCTTGCATGAACTACAGTATGCCACCGTCTCCATGAGCAACAACAATACACCTAGCAAGATGAGTACGGCTCTTATAAGTGCTACAGTGTAAAGCATATCGGCAACACGCCTGACAAGACAAATAACAACTCTTGCATGAACTACAGTATGCCACCAGTCTCCATGAGCAACAACAATACACCTGACAAGATGAGTACGGCTCTTATAAGTGCTACAGTGTAGAGCATATCGGCAACATGCCTGACAAGACAAATAACACCTCTTGCATAAACTACAGTATGCCACCAGTCTCCATGAGCAACAACAATACACCTGGCAAAATGAGTACGGCTCTTATAAGTGCTACAGTGTAGAGCATATCGGCAACACGCTGACAAGACAAATAACACCTCTTGCATGAACTACAGTATGCCATCAGTCTCCATGAGCAACAACAATACACTGGCAAGATGAGTACGGCTCTTATAAGTGCTAGAGTGTAGAGCATATCGGCAACACGCCGACAAGACAAATAAACACCTCTTGCATGAAGTACAGTATGCCACCAGTCTCCATGAGCAACAACAATACACCTGGCAAGATGAGTACGGATCTTATACGTGCTACAGTGTAGAGAATATTGGCAACACGCCTGACAAGACAAATAACACCTCTTGCATTATCTACAGTATGCCATCAGTCTCCATGAGCAACAACAATACACCTGGCAAGATTAGAACGGCTCTTATAAGTGCTACAGTGTAGAGATATCGGCAACACGCCTGACAAGACAAATAACACCTCTTGCATGAACTACAGTATGCCATCAGTCTTCATGAGCAACAACAATACACCTGGCAAGATGATTTACGGCTCTTATAAGTGCTAGAGTGTGTAGAGCATATCGGCAACACGCTGACAAGACAAATAACACATCTTGCATGAACTACAGTATGCCATCAGTCTCCATGAGCAACAACAATACACCTGGCAATATGAGTACGGCTCTTATAAGTGCTACAGTGTAGAGAGCATATCGGCAACACGCCTGACAAAACAAATAACACCTCTTGCATGAACTACAGTATGCCACCAGTCTCCATGAGCAACAACAATACACCTGGCAAGATGAGTACGGCTCTTATAGTGCTACAGTGTAGAGCATATCGGCAACCGCGGCAAGACAAATAACAACTCTTGATTGAACTACAGTATGCCACCAGTTTCCATGAGCAACAACAAACACCTGACAAGATGTGTACGGCTCTTATAAGTGCTACAGTGTAAAGCATATCGGCAACACGCTGACAAGACAAATAACACCTCTTACATGAACTACAGTATGCCACAGTCTCCATGAGCAACAACAATACACCTAGCAAGATGAGTACGGCTCTTATAATGCTACAGTGTAAAGCATATCGGCAACACGCCTGACAAGACAAATAACAAATCTTGCATGAACTACAGTATGCCACTAGTCTCCATGAGCAACAACAATACACCTGGCAAAATGAGTACGGCTCATATAAGTGCTAGAGTGTAGAGCATATCGGCAACACGCCTGACAAGACAAATAACACATCTTGCATGAACTACAGTATGCCACCAGTCTCCATGAGCAACAGCAATACACCTGGCAAGATGAGTACGGCTCTTATAAGTGCTACAGTGTAGAGCATATCGGCAACACACCTGACAAGACAAATAACACCTCTTGCATGAACTACAGTATTCCACCAGCCTCCATGAGCAAGAACAATACACCTGGCAAGATGAGTACGGCTCTTATACGTGCTACAGTGTAGAGCATATCGGCAACACGCATGACAAGACAAATAACACCTCTTGCATTAACTACAGAATGCCATCAGTCTCCATGAGCAACAACAATACACCTAGCAAGATGAGTACGGCTCTTATAAGTGCTACAGTGTAGAGCTTATCGGCAACACGCCTGACAAGACAAATAACACCTCTTGCATGAACTACAGTATGCCACCAGTTTCCATGAGCAACAACAACACACCTGACAAGATGAGTACGGCACTTATAATGCTACAGTGTAGAGCATATCGGCAACACGCCTGACAAGACAAATAACACCTCTTGCATGAACTACAGTATGCCACCAGTCTCCATGAGCAACAACAATACACCTGGCAAGATGAGTACGGCTCTTATACGTGCTACAGTGTAGAGCATATCGGCAACACGCCTGACAATACAAATAACACTCTTGCATGAACTACAGTATGCACCAGTCTCCATGAGCAACAACAACACACCTGACAAGATGAGTACGGCTCTTATAAGTGCTACAGTGTAGAGCATATCGGCAACACGCCTGACAAGACATAATAACACCTCTTGCATTGAACTACAGTATGCCATCAGTCTCCATGAGCAACAACAATACACCTAGCAAGATGAGTACGGCTCTTATAACGAAGACAAATAACACCTCTTGCATTGAACTACAGTATGCCATCAGTCTCCATGAGCAACAACAATACACTGGCAAGATGATACGGCTCTTATAAGTGCTACAGTGTAGTAGCATATCGGCAACACGCCTGACAAGACAAATAACACCTCTTGCATGAACTACAGTATGCCATCAGTCTCCATGAGCAACAACAATACACCTGGCAAGATGAGTACGGCTCTTATAAGTGCTACAGTGTAGAGCATATCGGCAACACGCCTGACAAGACAAATAACACCTCTTGCATGAACTACAGTATGCCATCAGTCTCCATGAGCAACAACAATACACCTGGCAATGATGAGTACGGCTTTATAAGTGCTACAGTGTAGAGCATATCGGCAACACGCCTGACAAGACAATAACACCTCTTGCATGAACTACAGTATGCCACCAGTTCTCCATGAGCAACAACAATCACACTGCAAGATGAGTACGGCTCTTATAAGTGCAACAGTGTAGAGCATATCGGCAACACGCCTGACAAGACAAATAACAACCTCTTGCATTGAACTACAGTATGCCACCGTCTCCATGAGCAACAACAATACACCTGGCAAGATGTGTACGGCTCTTATAAGTGCTACAGTGTAAGATATCGGCAACACGCCTGACAAGACAAATAACACCTCTTACATGAACTACAGTATGCCACAGTCTCCATGAGCAACAACAATACACCTGCAAGATGAGTACGGCTCTTATAAGATGCTACAGTGTAAGCATATCGGCAACACGCCTGACAAGACAAATAACAACTTTGCATGAACTACAGTATGCCACCAGTCTCCATGAGCAACAACAATACACCTGACAAGATGAGTACGGCTCTTATAAGTGCTACAGTGTAGAGCATATCGGCAACACGCCTGACAAGACAAATAACACATCTTGCATGAACTACAGTATGCCACCAGTCTCCATGAGCAACACAATACACCTGGCAAGATGAGTACGGCTCTTATAAGTGCTACAGTGTAGAGCATATCGGCAACACGCCTGACAAGACAAATAACACACTCTTGCATGAACTACAGTATGCACCAGTCTCCATGAGCAACAACAATACACCTGGCAAGATGAGTACGGCTCTTATACGTGCTACAGTGTAGAGCATATCGGCAACACGCCTGACAAGTACTAATAACACCTCTTGCATTAACTACAGTATGCCATCAGTCTCCATGAGCAACAACAATACACCTAGCAAGATGAGTACGGCTCTTATACGTGCTACAGTGTAGAGCATATCGGCAACACGCCTGACAAGACAAATAACATTTCTTGCATGAAGTACAGTATGCCATCAGTCTCCATGAGCAACAACAATACACCTGGCAAGATGAGTACGGCTCTTATAAGTGCTACAGTGTAGAGCATATCGGCAACACGCCGGCAAGACAAATAACAACTCTTGAATGAACTACAGTATGCCACCAGTTTCCATGAGCAACAACAACACACCTGACAAATGAGTACGGCTCTTATGCGTGCTACAGTGTAGAGCATATCGGCAACACGCATGATAAGACAAATAACACCTCTTGCATGAACTACAGTATGCCACCAGTCTCCATGAGCAACAACAATACACCTGGCAATATGAGTACGGCTCTTATAAGTGCTACAGTGTAGAGCATATCGGCAACACGCCTGACAAGACAAATAACACCTTTTGCATGAACTACAGTATGCCATCAGTCTCCATGAGCAACAACAATACACCTGGCAAGATGAATACGGCTCTTATAAGTGCTACAGTGTAGAGCATATCGGCAACACGCCTGACAAGACAAATAACACCTCTTGCATGAACTACAGTATGCCACCAGTTTCCATGAGCAACAACAATACACCTGGCAAGATGAGAACGGCTCTTATACGTGCTACAGTGTAGAGCATATCGGCAACACGCTTGACAAGACAAATAACACCTCTTGCATGAACTACAGTATGCCACCAGTCTCCATGAGCAACAACAATACACCTGGCTATATGAGTACGGCTCTTATAAGTGCTACAGTGTAGAGCATATCGGCAACACGCCTGACAAGACAAATAACACCTCTTGCATGAACTACAGTATGCCATCAGTCTCCATGAGCAACAACAATACACCTGGCAAGATGAATACGGCTCTTATAAGTGCTACAGTGTAGAGCATATCGGCAACACGCCTGACAAGACAAATAACACCTCTTGCATGAACTACAGTATGCCATCAGTCTCCATGAGCAACAACAATACACCTGGCAAGATGAGTACGGCTCTTATATGTGCTACAGTGTAGAGCATATCGGCAACACGCCTGACAAGACAAATAACACCTCTTGCATGAACTACAGTATGCCACCAGTTTCCATGAGCAACAACAACACACCTGACAAGATGAGTACGGCTCTTATAATTGCAACAGTGTAGAGCATATCGGCAACACGCCTGACAAGACAAATAACACCTATTGCATGAACTACAGTATGCCACCAGTCTCCATGAGCAACAACAATACACCTGGCAAGATGAGTACGGATCTTATACGTGCTACAGTGTAGAGCATATCGGCAACACGCCTGACAAGACAAATAACACATCTTGCATGAACTTCAGTATGACACCAGTCTCCATGAGCAACAACAATACACCTAGCAAGATGAGTACGGCTCTTATACGTGCAACAGTGTAGAGCATATCGGCAACACGCCTGACAAGACAAATAACACCTCTTGCATGAACTACAGTATGCCACCAGTCTCCATGAGCAACAACAATACACCTAGCAAGATGAGTACGGCTCTTATAAGTGCTACAGTGTAAAGCATATCGGCAACACGCCTGACAAGACAAATAACAACTCTTGCATGAACTACAGTATGCCACCAGTCTCCATGAGCAACAACAATACACCTGACAAGATGAGTACGGCTCTTATAAGTGCTACAGTGTAGAGCATATCGGCAACACGCCTGACAAGACAAATAACACCTCTTGCATGAACTACAGTATGCCACCAGTCTCCATGAGCAACAACAATACACCTGGCAAGATGAGTACGGATCTTATACGTGCTACAGTGTAGAGCATATCGGCAACACGCCTGACAAGACAAATAACACATCTTGCATGAACTACAGTATGCCACCAGTCTCCATGAGCAACAACAATACATTTAGCAAGATGAGTACGGCTCTTATACGTGCAACAGTCTAGAGCATATCGGCAACACGCCCGACAAGACAAATAACACCTCTTGCATGAACTACAGTATGCCACCAGTCTCCATGAGCAACAACAATACACCTGGCAAGTTGAGTACGGCTCTTATACGTGCTACAGTGTAGAGCATATCGGCAACACGCCTGACAAGACAAATAACACCTCTTGCATGAACTACAGTATGCCACCAGTCTCCATGAGCAACAACAATACACCTGGCAAGATGAGTACGGCTCTTATACGTGCTACAGTGTAGAGCATATCGGCAACACGCCTGACAAGACAAATAACACCTCTTGCATGAACTACAGTATGCCACCAGTCTCCATGAGCAACAACAACACACCTGACAAGATGAGTACGGCTCTTATAAGTGCTACAGTGTAGAGCATATCGGCAACACGCCTGACAAGACTAATAACACCTCTTGCATTAACTACAGTATGCCACCAGTCTCCATGAGCAACAACAATACACCTGGCAAGATGAGAACGGCTCTTATACGTGCTACAGTGTAGAGCATATCGGCAACACGCCTGACAAGACAAATAACACCTCTTGCATGAACTACAGTATGCCACCAGTCTCCATGAGCAACAACAATACACCTGGCAATATGAGTACGGCTCTTATAAGTGCTACAGTGTAGAGCATATCGGCAACACGCCTGACAAGACAAATAACACCTCTTGCATGAACTACAGTATGCCGTCTCCATGAGCAACAACAATACACCTAGCAAGATGAGTACGGCTCTTATAAGTGCTACAGTGTAGAGCATATCGGCAACACGCCTGACAAGACAAATAACAACTCTTGCATGAACTACAGCATGCCACCAGTTTCCATGAGCAACAACAACACACCTGACAAGATGAGTACGGCTCTTATAAGTGCAACAGTGTAAAGCATATCGGCAACACGCCTGACAAGACAAATAACACCTCTTGCATGAACTACAGTATGCCACCAGTCTCCATGAGCAACAACAATACACCTGGCAAGATGAGTACGGATCTTATACGTGCTACAGTGTAGAGCATATCGGCAACACGCTTGACAAGACAAATAACACCTCTTGCATGAACTACAGTATGCCACCAGTCTCCATGAGCAACAGCAATACACCTAGCAAGATGAGTACGGCTCTTATACGTGCTACAGTGTAGAGCATATCGGCAACACGCCTGACAAGACAAATAACACCTCTTGCATGAACTACAGTATGCCACCAGTCTCCATGAGCAACAACAATACACCTAGCAAGATGAGTACGGCTCTTATAAGTGCTACAGTGTAGAGCATCTCGGCAACACGCCTGACAAGACAAATAACACCTCTTGCTTGAACTACAGTATGCCACCAGTCTCCATGAGCAACAACAATACACCTGGCAAGATGAGTACGGCTCTTATACGTGCTACAGTGTAGAGCATATCGGCAACACGCCTGACAAGACAAATAACACCTCTTGCATGAACTACAGTATGCCACCAGTCTCCATGAGCAACAACAACACACCTGACAAGATGATAAATACCTCTTGCATGGGCTACAGTGTGCTTATGGAACAACTTTAAGAAATGTCAAACATTTGTGTGGAGGGGAGAAAGCAATGTCATCATAGTAATTAATGCTCACAATTCAGTCAATATATCCATATGGTACAGTTTGTATGCCATCATTCAGTGAGCATCTCTTATCGCCCTTCCATGACAGAGCCAACTTATTAATGCATTCACTGTAGACAACATGTTGGTGAGAACGAATGGCATGCACGTACATTGACCCGCAATGTACACTGCTGGTGCAGGACATGCTTATAAGATTGCAAGAGAATATTGAATTAACAAAGCATCTCAGTAACCCCTTGATCCTCTTAACTATTCTGCCCTTACACTTATAGCTGTGCGATTTCGCCCGGAGCCAAACAAAGTCGGCCTTAATGGCTCCTGCACACTCGTCCTTGAACTTCCCCAACACTCTAACATTGGTTGGGGGGTAGCAGGGGTGATCTACAGGATATCAGGACATGTCAAATTATGCGCTGAACACAGGATCAGTAGCCAGGTCCCGGTGTATGGAAAGGATGGATCAAGATATCGGTATTCATGTATACCAAGTCACATCGCTCACCATACGGTCATCTCACCACGTCATAGTGGAAGCGATACAATACATTGTTGGGAAGGTCGAAGACAGAGAACCCAGCATATATAGGTTTATCGAATAAAATAGTCTCCTTTTCCTAGTCGTATTAGGGCAAACTTCTCGTAGTAAATAGTTGTCCTGCATTGCTTTCACTAAGAGTTTCTTTAGACTCATCTCACTGCATATCAGTTCCATCATTTGTCGCTTCCTTTTATTCTCAATTAACTTGCCGATTACAGAGTTGTTGGCAAGCTTGAAGAAATCACGCTCGAAATCGTTGCTGGCATCTTTTCTCTTTTCTGTATTCAGATCGATGTAGGTTTCCAACAATGACGACTGCACGAACTCGAGAACACGATGAATCTTCTTTACCTGGAGACCATGGGATAATGCTTGCTTCAGAGTCCTGCAATGTATTATGTAATGTAGTAAAGTGAGTAACAGTTCGTCACATTGTTTATTTTCATTGTACTATTTACGTTTTTCTAAATGTTTTAATTGTCTCGAAATATGACATTTACTTGATTACGTATATATTTTGAGCCCTTCCAGAAACTATTATAACCATATATAGTCTTATACTATTTTTCATTTTGGTTAAATGATATATAAATCGAAGATAAAATATACGTGACACTTAACAGTTTTAATACCATTAATAAGCATTCCAGTGTGGGTTAAATGTACATTTTAATACAAGGAAAGTTTAGTTGTAATATTTTAGAAAATCGCCATAATTATGATCATCATTTATAATTTCTAATGTACATAACTGTTTGAGGTTTTTCAAAGAAGATGGTGCAATGAAAACAAATTATCAGAGAATGGATGACAAGGATTTCCAAGCTGATAATAAGTATAATAAAAGTTTGTTAAAATATACCTAAAAGAGAGAAATTGTTTGGAATCTTGTGAGAGAAGGATTCGTTCGCCTAAAGCCATTGGGGAACGTCACGGTAAACATTTCTTGCTACACGTTTCTGGATAACGGAGGAGGAAAAATCGTCTTCGTGGGACTACATGGATTAATGTAGAGGCTACACCCTGGACAGGCTGGCGCCTCTGTCTTTTCGACAGAGGAGCGAGGTTGCGCTGCTGAATTTTATATGCGGAAACTAGCCGCAGAATTCAACGATTTCTGACATTCAAGTAAGTTTTATTGGTATAATTATAACGAAGGATATGATCAAATCATATAACATGTCAGTCACTCTTTGGGATTCAGAAGAATTATATTCCCGGACTACGATCAATTGATTAAGTAATAATCAACTGAAGTATTTGGTGAAAGTATGCTAAATCATAATCGATATAGAATTTTGAGAATCTCCAATAATTTTTACGTTCGGATATATGAGTGCCCAGAGGTCCCGTGAACTAACTGACGTAATTATTTAATGGTAGAAGATAGATTCAAGAAATCCGTATTAGAAGATGATTAACTACAGAACTTTAACTTCACGTAACTGTGTTACCTGGTACTGACATCAGAGGGTACATTTTCAAGTTAGGTTTAATTGATTTTAGAAAATTCCTTACAGTGATTGATACGATTAACAGCAGGGTCCAAATGATTATCCTTTGTAATATTCATTTCTACAGTTGTTGTTGAATTCACTTATGTTCTTTCATGTTTTCTCAAATTAAATAGTAAATGAAATTACTATGCATTGATCTCTGTATATTTAAGGGTTATTAAGGTCTTATTATCAAATAATTTTATTGCTTGAATTGAAGCATGTTTCTTGTACTTGAAATGACAGGTATTTCTGCTCTGGTAGCAAATTAATATCTATTTTATTTGAATGCTTAATATTCCATGCTTAGAGAAATATGATTTCACTAAACGTTTCTTAAAAAAAAAAAAAAAGTAATTTTATTAATCCTCTGTTACTGGGTTTACTAGGTCAGAACTAACTATACATAAGATAGCCAATAAACAATTATATTTTCTCCTGAGGTCATACACCCACGATAGTAATGTTCCTTATCCTCGAGTGTTGTAATTTACTTATTTTGCTTCCCTGGCGGGGGGGGGGGGGGCCTGGTTCAAGGGGAGAATGGGCAGATCCTTGTGGTATTTCGGATTTGTCGTCAAGGCTCTCGGGCAAAGCCGAAGGTTGTCCACATCGACCCGGCTGGCACTCTACGAAGGTCTGGATGTTGCAGAGTCTGTTCGGGACGAATATACTTGAGGAGGGGGCAGTATTACGTGTCGATGGTCTGCACCGCTGACCATGGGCCGCCCCGCATGAGCGGGCAGAAGAGAACTGAGTAATTTGATGATTTATGGATGCACGCGATATCAGTTGCAACTGGAGCCGGGGCGGTGGAAAGGCAAGGAATGTCTACAAGGTGTGCTTGTTATGCCTATCAGGGCGTGTCCCGCTCCCGACCTTGGGTATTGGGTGTCTTTGAGACATCTGAAGAATCTCTGGATCACTGACCTCATGTCTCTCAGCTAGACTCGGGGTGCGGTGAACGTTCCAGGTCAAGGCCAGCGGCTATATAGAGTGCGCCGGGCCTCCGAGCCGGCAGTTGTTAAATGGACGAGTTTCAGCAATAGACGACTAGCGAGAAGAGAAGAGCGCGGCGAAAGAAGTGACCAGCGGGAGGAAAATATGCGACTGCGAACATCAGAGCAGTGAAAAGTGCGGCTGCTGGCTTGGCTGTTGGACTGGATACGTGAGTGAAAGACATTACAAATAATGACAACAGAGTATGAGTTAATTGACAATAACCAATACTTGAAACAGACATTAAATATTGCGGTCACTGTGAAAAAAAAGGGTAATAGTAGAGAAAGATAATTTAATGCTGTAAATAATAGCTGTGTAAAAAAAATAGAAATCAAATTAATCTGTTTTATTTTTATTAAGACCTCCATTCCTCAAGCGTTCGTGTATCAATAAATTTCTTTAATTTGTGTCTTCGCATTTTTGGTCGTATGAGCACTGTTTTTGAGTTATTAATTGCTCCCATTCTTGCTCTGGGATAAAGCCCAGGAAAATAGTAAGACTTTTAGGTGGAATTTGGGGTATTCAAATATATTAATGCAAGAAATTTTCTGCGCATTTTTTTTTGTAAAAAAAAAAAATTTTCTCCTGCAATTTGAAGATTTTTTTTTATTACTTTCCCGGGCTAATTTGCACGTGCAACAAAAACAGAACCATTGCATAATCTCCACGCCAAAAACAGAACCATTGCATAATCTCCACGCCAAAAACAGAACCAGTGCATTATCTCCACGCCAAAAACAGAACCAGTGCATTATCTCCACACCAAAAACCGAACACTTGGCCATTTTTTTCCTGAAATCCACACAATGAATCTTTTACATAAGTACGTATGCATATTTTTGGTAGATAGCAGCTTTTATTTTGTCATCTGTGAGATATGTTTTAGGAGAACATTATTTAAATAACTGGTATCTACATATATCCTTTATTAATTTTAATATCATAGTAGCTACAAATATTTACCGAAGCAATTTTTTAAGAGTCTAAACTAATAAATTTTATAAATGTTACATAATTTATTTTAATGCAAAATTAACGTTAGCTTTCAAATATAAGTAAAAAATAAATAAATAAAATACAGGTACATCCTAGAATTTTGCATCACTTCAAGATGGATTGGTTATTAACGAGACCATACGAAACACACTACTTTATTGCGAACTTGAACCCTTTACTGTCAAACGATGTCTGGCTAGAGTCGCTCAAGGCTGAGATGCACTGCGCAATGGAGAGGGACTCCCTAATGGAATGAAAGGTCACTGCTGACGATGTGGTGTCTCGAGCCCAGCACGGAATGGTTAATGACAAGGGGGGGTGAAGGGGTTGTTGCGCGATAAATTGTGGCGTGATACCTTCGCGTGTGACGCAGTAAAGTGAGGATTTCCTCATCACGGACGCGGAGGCCTAGTCCTGCACCGCACTCTCTCATTGGCCGGCCAATCAGTCCCCGAGATGCGGCAATCACGATTCGCGGTTGACTACTTCCGTATCCACTTGGCGGCTGTCGGAAACGAGGCGAGTGCTTGCGCAATGTGCGATGGCGGAGATCCTGCCTGCGGTGACATGCGCACATTCTACATACGTCACACATGTTGGAAGATTTCATCCCTCATGTGTTTCGAAATCTAAGTCTATTCCTGTATTTAGTCTATTCGCGCTATCTTCACGCTATTTGAATCTGACCATTGAAAAATCACCTCATTCATGACGTGTTTAGTTGTTTCGTAAATTAAGCAAAGTATTACTTTTGTCAACATAAAAAGTCATTGAAGGGTACAAAAGATAAATGTCCATTTTTTGCTAGTTTTAAGTAAAATGCAATCTAAACTATAAACCCCTCCCCTGGAACTGTGACTTCCGAAGCTTGTTATTACGGACTCTCATCTCCTTCAACCGCTATGCTTTGGTGTATCAATACTACTGACACTCCTCTATCAGATGACACTATAATCTCATTTTATATAAAAATAGACAATAATCCCTTTTCTCCTGCACCCTTCAAAGGAAACACCGACTGACAGACATATCAACGCCCAGCATCAACAATTGATCCTAGGAACATGACATTTGGAGGAAACATTTATTATGTAATGTAGGCAGCCACATAGAGAGGATTTTTCAAAATTCAACCTGGAAAGAGGTGAAATGGGGGTTTAAAATTTGAATGGAGATAAATATTTGGTTGTCCTGTTAACTATAAAATTCGTGATAGTATAACAAAATAAATAATTAAACACATGGTTACCAGTTTTTTTTAATAAACCAATAGTAAGACGGTTCTATTAACTAAAATGGTAAAGAACATTATTTATTAAGAAGTACTATAATGAAAACGCGAATTCCACGCGGACAAAGTCGCGGGCCATGCTAGTGGTAGGCAATTAGGCTTAACGTCTCGTCGACAGCGAGGTCCTTAGCGACGGTAAAAGATAGTGATTAATATGAATAAATCAGGGAGAAAATTCGCGTGTTGGTGATTCCTAGTAAGGAAATTGTTCTCATACAAAATATTATCAAAGTGAGTGGTCTTGAATACGGTGCGTCGTCCCATTGGTGTAATTTCCAAAGAGTTGGCTTAGCATTGTTTGCGCGAGGCGGAAGAATACCCTGAAAGTATAAATTTAGCAGCCACGGCTTCAGGAAAGTTAAAAGCGACCGTGGGTGGGCTATATACAGTTTAACTGTGTTTGAAGTAAACGTATACCAACTTGTGTGTAATTTTTTGACTTATTTAGTTGTATTATTTTGATTGAATGTTGCGGCTCTTTTGGTTAGATAACTGTCCCAAAGACATTGAGCAAACAAGTTTCTCCGTCTTTTTCTATAACGGAATACTCCCATTTTATAAACACAGGATCATAACTTTTTTTTTCCTACTCTGGAAGATGCGTACTTTTACACAGCATGTACCAGCGTACAGTTGCTACACTTCGATGATCGGTCTTGTCTAAACCACAAATTGACCACTAACAAATATAATAGAAAAATAAATTGTTTCTGCGTGGTGCAAAGTCTTTATTGTTAACTGTACTAGGAAGCCTGACGCAGTTAAACCGACATTTAACTTTTATTGTTGGTATAACTGCGTATACTGCTTTTACTAAATAATTACTTTTTTTTTTTTGTTAAAATAGCAAAATTGCAGATACCACGTTATATATTTGCCATTCTATTATAGGTTTCATTTCTTTGATATGCTGCATTCTGTTTGAAATCTTCTTCGCTACGAGATGAGAAAAATTGTTTAATAAAGTTTTAGCAAACTTAAATCACCAAATAAACCTTCTTAATACATCGATGTTATATTTCTAACATTAAGACTGACACAAAATAACTGACACTCAATCAGGTAGATATATGCACAATTTAATTCAAAATTAACAAATATATTCAAATATACCTCAAAGTAGTATAACTGTAGAGGTTCAGGGATAATATATAGTTAATAAGTAGTGTCCGTCAGTCTTATGTCCAAGATACCAATAACATAAAACGATCGTAGCTTAATTTCACCTCCTTTCCGACATTTTGCATAGTTTGGTCGATCGAATTCTGCCCATTGTCCTGTACAACCATCACTGCCACAAAACTAAACTAGGGGTTATCTGAAGTGTCACTTCATGAGCCTTCATGCTCCTTGCTTTCAGCAATGACGAAATCACAAAGTCACCACTTACCTACTCAAACAAAAATAATAATAACTTAGCCTATTTATTGGCATTTGTGTACATTTTACGCAAAATCGTATGTTTTCCACACAAGTGTATGGGAAGCATTAATGAAGGTTGGTAATATAGGTTGTTAAGCAAAGGAATTCTATGATGAAAGTATCAGACTTGTGTAAGGGTCTACCTTTTATTAAGGACCTACTACTTTTAAGGGGCAATTAATTTTTAATTTTTTTGAAACTTTTGGGAAGTTACTATGTGACAAAACCCAGTAATAGAGAATTGCGAGATGCACTTACTTCCAAGGCTTTTAGAAGAAACCATAACAATATCGACACTGTAAAAAAATTTGGGGTAAAATTCCATTAAATAAAAGGGAAGCTAATTACCTCTACATGTAAGGTAAAATTACCTCTTAAATGTTGAGTAAAATTTCATGACAAGTATAGTACTATTCCCTAATCGTACCGAAAAAGTACTTAATGCAAGTGGGGGAACAATACCATACAGGTAAGGGAAAGTTGACTATTTTGTATAATAAAATTTTATTAAATATCCCGGAGTATCTGTACTGTTAGCCGTTCTATACCTATAACATCTGGCGAATAGTAACCGAAACATCAACAAATATTTGCTAGTGCGTGAGCACAAACCATGGTCATCTATCGAGAGGCTGATGTGCTATCCATTATACTACGACGACAACATGAACGTATCAGTAAATATTAGCGTGCTAAAGAATTGTTTCTTCCACACTCCCCCATCTCCTAGTTGTTGACAATGCTGAAGTGATGCACGCGTCGTAAGGTAATGTTCCCATCCATGTATGGGATTATTTTCCGCTACCATGTACGTAGGTTAGACTACTACAGTGTGCTGTAATTTTGCCTTTAAGGAAAACTGTTTCCCCCACAAGTTTGTGAATATTACGTTACACTTGCCAGGTAATTTTCCCATTATTATTTTGTTACAGTGGAAGTATTAGGTTTCGAATTGCCATCGTGGTGAAAATAAGTAAAAACAAATTAATGTATTCGCAAACAACAGTTATAGAAAAATCTTTTTTTTTTACCACGTGGTAATTTTCTTTCAATAACTGGCCATAGTTTCCTTCTATCACTGCTATTTGAACATTATGCTTGGACATGGGGATAGGAAGCTTATTTTCCCTGTGGGGGTCCATATTTCAGTGACTATTTTATAGCTACGAGACTCACGTGTCTTCTATTTCCTCACTCGTTATCAAGGTAAGGAAGATACTTTTATTGCTTCCAACTCCGAACTACTATTTATATTAGACTGCTGGTAATATCATAGCACCTGTAGTCAATCCTTTGAAAGTAAGTAATATTTTTCACGCACTTAAAGGTGACATTTGATAAAACGCTATAAAACACGCAGTTCTTTTGAGTCGTATTTCAGCAATTTATTTACAAAATGTTTGTCAAATTAAAAATTTAATGGTTGGACTATTTAATCACTTAAACTCAAAAACGATTTCTTGAACTGAACTTTAATAACTCTTAATTTTATAGTGTTGATTTTTTAAAATTTTACAAATAAAATTATAAAAATATACGTTATTAACTGTAACACATGAAAAATAAGTTATTTATGGAAAGTATAATACACATTTTTGAAAAGGAAATTTAAGTAGCTATTTTACCAAAAGTGTATTTTTCTGACATCACTTCTGTTACACTATTATTGTAAGTTCAGTCTGCCCAGCTCCTCTTTATCAACATGACAAAATGAAGGAGTCGTGTCGCTTTTGTGTCATGGTATTTCTCAGGTAAGTTTTCAGTCTTCTAAGTGTACTGAAACTTCTCTCGGCTTCACAAGATGAAGATAAGAAGCTCGTCATAAGAAGTTTAACAAGTTTCTCAACTTCACTGAATAGTTGTTTCTTCTGCAATAATAGAAACAAAAAACTTTTGTAGGTAACGAAAATTCCAGTAATGGATTTAACACGGAAAGAAAAATTAAATACACTTTTAATACACTGCTCTAACCTCAGGGGTTAAAGATCGAAGTTCTGTAGCAGCTTGCTCAAAGGATGAGAACTTGTGCAGTTTTCTAAATAACGGCACCTGACGTTTTAGTAAATCTGAGTATGTTTCCCGACAACTTTCGAAACTTCTCCAGACTTCAAGTTTCTTGTATTGCTCCGTGCGTGATTTCTGAAAGCGAACCTATGTACTACTGCAGTGCCAAGTACTCTATAAAACTGATTGCGGAGGCATTTCCTAACATCTGTTTCCACATGGCAATTTGCTACACTGGAGTATTTCTATGGTGGTTTTCTAATACGTGGAGTTTAAACAGGCTCTAAGTCCAATTCCTCAACATACAAGTTACATCTTTCAAATATGTCATCGAAGTTTTCCTCTCTCCTAAGATTTTTTAATGCACATTTTACAGTTTCAGCTGTTACTAGAGCTCCAGAAACAGGTTGTCTGCGCTCTTGAAGTGCTTTATTTAAATTCTCCAAGTGCGAAAATATTTCCACAGCTATGACCATACCAAGATATGTGTTTCCTTGGCCAAATTTATCCAACAATCTACTGGGTCGTTCGTTACAATTTTCATTTTTGTCAAAAACACCAAGGAAAGTGCTATAATGTTCTAAGGTAGACCGAACTGGTCCCACACGATACTGCCATCTCGTTGGACATAGTGGTTTTATTTAATTAGGTGATGGGCCAACCGAGTCTTTAATTTCCCACTCTGACTTACTAAAACACCTAGTTCATTAACACAGTCTAGTGCTGTAGAGAAAACAGAACAACTTCTTGCTACCGAGCTGCGACAAGATTTGATGCATGAGCAGTGCAGTGAACATAATGCGCTAATGGTTGCTTCATTTAAACAATAGTTTATGCTTCATTATACTACACAGACACGTTCGCTGCTCCATCGTATGTTAGGCCTCTGAGGTTACTTAAAGGAAGTTGTAGCGTACACAGTATATACAAAATCATTTTCGCTAGGCTTTCGCCAGTAGTTGACACAGTTGAATGTAACCCAATAAAGTGTTCTTGGGGTTGCAAATTGTTGTCCATGTAGCGAATGCATACTGACTGCTGATCGGCACCAGTTATATCTTGAGTCCCATCAACGATTACAGCATAAGAACCACAGTAATTCACTTCACTGATTATGGACAGCAATATTTCTCTTGCAAACATATCTAGAATTTCGTTTTGGACATTTAGACTTGTCCATGTAGTTATTCTTAACAACCACGAGTGAAAATCCACATCGTCTTGATATAAAATTGAGATAAGCTGTACATAATTACTTTAATCATCTTCATGGCCACACACTGCGATACTGTTCTTGGAATAGCTTATTTGAGTCACAGCAAACATGTGTTCTCTGCTTTTCTGATGAACGTCAAATCTTTCAAGGGCTTTTTTCCAATTTCTAAATCCGCCAACAACAAAGGTATTTTCAGAAGAACTCTTCAGTTTGCAGTGATTTTCAGCATACACTTGATGGCAGAACTGACACAGTACACCAATTTCTGGTTTTGGGAGGACCCATGGATACCTAGTTTTCCAGAAATCTTGGAATTGAAGAGTTTTTTCCCTGTGTTTTTGTATAGGTAAATATAAATTACGTGAAGCTGGGAAATGTTTTGTCGATGAATATGCACTTTTTTTTTTTTTCCCCAGAAATGTTATCCTTGTTAGTAGTCATCTCTGTTTGATTTTTTGCCATTTCACAAGTAGACAAAGGCAATGGTATTTCCTCTTCATGATTAACAACTTCGTCCAGTTTATCTTCACTCTGTGAAATAGAACTAATGCCGTTAGTTCCTCGTTGAATTTTGTTGTAACAGTATGACCAAAATTGTGGTGTTCAGAGGAGAGAGGGATGTATAATAGGCACCTTTCCACGAATGCATAATATGCTTTTTGCTCGTAGTTCTGCATCACATGATATGAATTTTAGACTGAACACGCATTTAAATATTTGTATTTCAGCATTACAGTTTTGCTTAAGCCTCTGTCACTATCAAATGTTCGCCTTCAGTTATATTATACAGAAAAATTTGAAGAAGAAATATGGCCATCAAATTATTTCCATCTCCATTAAATAAATTTATCCAAATAATATTGAATGTATTTGATAATATATTACTTTGTCTATGTTTTTTATTTGAGCAACAGTTTTATTTTAATTACAAATTATATTGTAAGCGAGACACTGCTATTACCTTGCCAGTCAGTCAACCACGGGGAAAAGTTTCATAAATAAAATAAATTATTTTCACTTCTGTAATATATGTTAATATTTAATATTCAGATATGGTTTTACGCAATGCAATTTGATGCTGCTGAGTTCTTAATGTTATTGTGCATGAATGCTGTTTGAATTATTTAAACAGTTGAAATTCAACTGATTCATGTATTTAGAGCATCCTTGTTTGTTCTGGCTTCATTGTTACAGTCCCAAGATTTCTGACGACACTGCAGCTTTCAGCTTTACTGAATAGATCAGCAAATTATTCAATAACCTATGTGCTCAATAAAATTTAAAACTTAACAAGTAACTATAAAAAATATTTAAATGCGCGTGCTGCCTCACTCCGTTGATAATAAAAAAAAAGATTATTCAATGTTTTAAACTGTGTTGCATAATATTTTCCATAATGCTTTGTTCTATTATCTTGAATCACTATCGCATTCGGGAGGTTATTGGTTCCATCTTGTGTCCCAGCCAAAGAAACACAATTAGGCGTGAAATCCAGAAATCAAGGTAGTTTCTTATCTCTTTGGTGGGAAATTATATTGCTTATTGTGTAACTCTTTCGTATGTCTTTATCTTAAATTATATTACTTCCCAGGTAGCTATTACGACGCACAGAGAAAACATAAAACTTTGATATATTTGTAACAAAATAATTTGTTTATTACAAATATTATTTTTTTTAAGAAACAGAACAGGATGTAATTTTTATTCGAGCTTTGTTTTGTGCCAAATTCATAAGGTTAATTGAATTACATTACATCATACAGATAATTTAAGACGACATTTCTTGGTTCCTCAAAACTAACTATTTACTGATAACCTATATGGTTTTAACCCTCCAGTATTGTTTTCAACTTATTTTGATCGGACTTCAACCACTTGTCAAGCATGGATCTCTTCATCTCTTATCGCCAATAACCTACCCACGATACTCGGCATGTGAATGCTGGATGAGGTTTGTGTGGTCACTGACACATTGCCAGGAATTGTAGTGCTCGTTAGATCTGAGTCACCCCTGACAATGGATGGAGAAGGGGGAGGTTGTGTTGGTACATACCTAATCCATGAAACGGCAAGAGTGAGATAGCAGAATAACGGTTGTTTATTTCTCACTCACCAGGCCGTTGTGAAGCAAAACATCGCATTTACTTTGTGTATTTGCCAATACTGCAGTTAACATGAGGCGATTAGTTTGTTTATAATAAATTTAATGAAGTAATTTTTTTTTGCGGTTGTAGCTTTAGGGAAGGAAAGTGAAGAAATGCATGACGAGGGAAACTCAAGCTCTTTTCCTTTATTTTCCCTGCAATACGACCTTGCCATTTAATTGTTTACTTTTGATACATACGACTATATCCTACGCGAATTACAGACAAATTCCGACGACTTTACGTCCATCTGATCCCTAATGTACACCTTACAATAAACAGCTTTTCAGGTGGATGTAATATTAGGAACAAACAATATTTGTTGTTTAAAGAAATGATACGATAGTTACTGACAACAAGACATACACTGAAAAAATAAATTCAGGTAAAGTTGTTGAACAGTAGTAGAAGTTTTTAATCTATACATAGTATGTAAATAATACCACACATCAGCCTGCAAAGATAGGAATGTTAAGCGTCGCTACTGTACATAGTTGGCTCTTCCCCATGCATTTGACTGTTTCCTGAGCAAATGTATTGACACTACCAAAGATGTATGAGAATAAGCTTTATCAAACATGCTTTCTTACCATAGGCTGTTCACGATAAACTGAGCATTATTGAAAGCCCTGCTTTAGATCTACTTGTGTGCACATGATGTATTCTTACACCTTTTATGGGAATCTTCACTATGCCTAAACGTCGGTCAAGTGGCATTTCAAAATTTTTAGAAAGGTAAATATTTTACAAATTAGCTTTTTCTTACACTTACATGCATAAAAACCAGAGCAAAATAAATAATTTCAGTATTCAGATATATTTACCAAAGCACTTTTAATTCAGTGTTAAGACGTGAAACTATTTTCCCTCCATTGTTACCAACTTCACTGGATGCATGCCACTCAGGGAGCCCGTTTATATACATACAGGTAGGGGCAGCGACATTTTTCAAAGGTTGGTTTCAAAACTCCTTCCATCCATGGGAGTCATAATTACTCCAGTGGGGGTCCAGACCCCCTCGGCTTCTACGCCCATGTGCTTAGACGTATCATTTCAAAGTAAGTTTCACATCGACATCTTCCAGTTATATATACATATAATTAACTGCAATTCTCAACACATGAAGAAGCATGCTGCAAAATTGTCAAACTTTGCACGGCTGTGACTTCAGCTGGGAGACTAAGCAATCGATGTTTTGTTTTCACGTCGGATTTGAAACCGCGATCCAATACTCAGCAACGAGGATTTTGGCTGCGAATCTTCATGCTCTGCTATATATTGAATCTGAGAGTGCCGTATGTGCGTATGTGATTATATATATATATATATATATATATATATATATATATATATATATATATATATATATATATATATATATATATATATATGGTGTATCAAAATTTGACCGACAAACTTCGGCTACAAGTTAATCGCTAAAAAGAAGTTGAAAACATACAATCTATGGTGTAAAAGGAATTCTAAATGCCTGAAGCACTAGTTTATTACAGTGCCACTCTAATGCGCTTCCTTCAGAAATCACCCTCACCCTGTGATAGCCGCAACTGTGTGTTATTGAGTGTTGTGCATGTTGCTGACCAACCAGGTATTGGTAAGTATCATTTTGACCTGAATGCCTTATATTAGAGCATGTTAAAATCATAAATTACGTACAAATCTCGACACCTGTAAGAAAAAATGCATATTTATTGTTATTTTACTTACACGAATAAATAATAAGTAAGTGGGGTTAGTGTTCGATTAATTAAAATATTGATGGATACACATTTGCATGCATAGTCTCTCGTTAAGTACGTAAGTGCTCTATTAAATAATCTAATTATTCATTACAAGTATTCACCCAGTGACTTGATGTTGAATATTGTACGCACTGTCTTGTATTGCATGGAGTCATTCTAGATCCAACACGATGCTTATATAAAAAAAAAGGAATGATATATTTTATGTTAGTTTCAGTAATTAATAACCCAAAGCGATATACACAGGATGTCTCACAATGAGTATGCCTGTCACACATACGATCTAAACTCTACAAATTCCAATGTTCTGCTAGCCGAAGAGAAATCATATGTAATTACACCCACTATGTAATTTGGGAAAAAGTTGTAATAGCGAAATTAAAAGTATTTACCACGATTTTCGAACTTCATTCCCTCCCCGTGGTGGGAGCCAGGGGGTCTGTTGGCATCTTGTGTGTCCCTGGAAACCCTATGACTGCCTTCCCCCTGCTGGTGGCTATTGAGGACACTGATCTTATTGGCTGGTTTGAATGTGCTCGGACATCATAAGGCTTGCATGCTGGGGATATGAGTGTGCATCTGACGGAAATGTCTAATATCGACACAGCTTAAGATATATACTATATCACAGTATATTTTTTTTAAAAAGTGATAATGCAAGTACGCATTTAGCATAATTTATTTGCACAATTAAATAAATCAATGCACATCATATTCTGCTAGCCGAAGGTAAATCATGTGTAATTTACTCTCATTATCTAATAATGCCACATAGCACAAATAAAATCTAACTATACTGATTCGTCACTCACTTGGTACACACTACACAGCTCCGCGATCCGACGTCAACGACTTCCAAACTTAAACTGTGAAATTTCTAAAACAAATTTCCTAGGTTTTATATACATATAAAATGCCTGGCAATATGGCCACCAGGCGGGGGAGGTATTTGGATTACATAGTATGAATAATATTTTCATTTGATAGCTGACTGTGATGGGGAGCAGACATGTATGGAGGTTTTGTACCAAGTAAATATGCAAGTGCGTACCCTCCCTCTCTGCACATGCAAGATTTCGTTTAAATAATTAATACATTAATCATTGCTGCTAACACGAGAGCGCAAGTGCACGAATTTTAGCACAAACACATATTAAATAAAATTTTTAATTTAACATTTAAATGCAAACTAAAAACAAGTGCTTGTAAACAAAAGCAAATGTTTTACTTTGTTAAAACATTTTTCTATACGTATTTTGAATCATGATGTTTTCGTGAGTGCTCGGGTCTGTCATAATGGTAAATTATTATCTAATTGATGGGTATGCAAGGATGTACATACTCTAGGTGCATGCAATTGTGCACAATAAGATATTACACTATGATATACTATAATTCGTATAGTTACTTATTCAATGTGCAATTAAAACCCTAGTGCCATGCAACCAACCCACTCCCCTCACCTCCCTGATTCATCCAAATTCACTTCAATTCCACCTCCCGAATATACGAAACCTATCCACCCCCTGCCTTTACCTCATTATGCCAACCTTGTCAGCTTTCATTGTAAACAGTCAACATCTATGCCGTCCTGATACCCTCACCTCACCAATCATCAAAGCTCAGTCGTGCTCAAGACACCGAAAACGCAAGCCCTCCACAGCTCCCGAATCCCTCCCCCTTCCCCCAACCACCATCAGAGCTCATCGTCAGCCAGACACCGAACAGGCATCATCTACTCTCCCTAAATGTCCCTTGAACCATTCTTGCTCCAACAAACAATTGGCCAACCATGGCACATATCCAGGGAACGGAGGGGTAAGCTAACAGCAACGAATATTTAGGAAGGGGTAGCATCGACAGCCAATCACGCCATATCTCCTGGGGTGGTGGTGGGAGGGGGTGGCCAAACACACCACACCTCAGTGGTGAGGATGGGTGGTGAAAAGGGTGGAGGGGGTTTACACAAGCCAATAAGGAGGCGGCGGGTGTATCGGGGGAGTGGTGGGGAAGCGGTGATGGGGGAAGTGCAACTGCATCGCCGCCATCTTAGATTCTAATCCAGAAAGCCCACGCACCCCCTACAGGAATGGAAGGGCGGGGGAAAATGGCAGATTCCTGAGAAAACCCTCTGACCAGTGGCATCACTAGCACGATCCCCATGCGTGAGAATTCGGGATCAAGCCCCGCAGGGTATCTAAAATTGTTCACCTAGGTGTGAGGCGAGTAGTCTGACCACTACACCACCGCAGCCCATGTACGATTGGAATTTGCTGTGTAAGCTGTATTGAAACATCTGTGTGCTCAGTTATTGTGTGGTTGTGCCTATTCTTGTCACTATAGCAGATGCAGGAGGGGGGAGGGCGAGAGAAAGAGCTATTTCGAGGTGGATTACATTGCAACAGACGATGACCAGGCGTTGACTCATTCATATTTATGTATTTTAATGCACAGAGATCAGCAAAGTCTGAATTGAACACGGGAGGTACTCAGAAAGTACAATTTCCGTAACTGCGCTTACACTCGCCTGGCATATAACAGGATCGGGAAAACCGCCTGCAGACGGGATAGACCCACGGCTTCCCGATGTGGGCTTGCCAGACACGCTACCTCTTACCACCATTGGCACGCCGTGAATATGATCACAGACAGCACTGATGTTATATTCAACTGGCATTATCACTTAAAGTGTACAAATGCATGTATAGCCGAGAGAGTGTGCAAGGAAGCCAGAACACCTGTTCAAATTACATTACTCTGACAATCGTGGAGACAAAGTACACGCAAAACTGTCGTAATGTCCATTACAGAACTCGTTTTTACATAAGTAAATGAAGTTCCAATGGAAGTAAAGTAAAAACCTCACATATAGGTTGACACATCTTTGTGAATGTTGTTGCCTAGTCGTATCTTTAACCACAGTCCAAAAATAAGCATTTTTCTTTTGGAACAAATATTAACAAAATATTTTTTGTTGTCAATCCAGAAAAAAATATTTTTTGATGAGGCTTCATACAGTTCAAGCCATTACTAGAACTTTGCTCTTAAATTGGTGCGAACAAATAACATTTAATTTGTGCAGTCTCAAATTTGTGGTGGACAAAATTTTGAATACTATTTGTAGCATAATTCAAAATAATAAATATTAAAACTAATGAAATGCAAATTATGTAACTTTAAGTGGTTTAGTAATACAACGTGCAACGTTTCATTAATTTTATACACAAAGCTACGACATACAGCAATTGTCTAAAACTGAACCAGACACCCCTAATGAGGAGTTAGTTATATATGGCAAATCTGACGTGAGCAATTTTGTGTTCTGCTAGAGTTCGCCTCAGCCCTTTACATTTTGCGAATGTTGTTGTTAACAGCGAGTGTTTGCAGAATATCGCTGCCATAGTTAATTACTACCCGTACAGAAACAGTGGCCGACAGCAGAACCTTCCATCATAACATGCAATTACCCTGTGGTGAGCGTGGAATTTTGAGCTTCATAAAATATTTTTAGGCCATTCACGATAAAGTGAGCACTTTTTAAGGCTCTTGCTCTCATAAATATATCTTATTGCAGACTCAGGCATTAAATTTTGGTGGTGGTGAAATGTATACGTTGTGTTTATTGGTCCCATTGCAATGTTTATAATAAAAAGGAGCAGAAAGATGGAAATTGGATGGAAGGAAAAATTGATAAGGGCCTTAAAAAGTGCTCACTTTACCGTGAACAGCCTATAGCAGTTTGAATTGCAAATTTGCCGTTGCCACGCGAGTAACTGTGCTTTAGTACGAATCTTTCACGTCCTGGAAGAGAAACTAACAAGTTTAGTAATGAGCCAACTATCGTTATTTACCACTATTTCATTCTTACAAGTTGAAAAGTTAGCGTTCTATACAGATTTGCGACGAAGAGTAACAAGTCGCTTGGAAAGGCCAGCTGGTCATTACTGTTGAACTAGAAACAATATACCAGTTCTTATCACGTTTTGTAAATATGTTTGTAATCGAGACGAAAATATATTTGGTTTTTTTGAGAAAGGAAGAATAAACTGGAATTGAATACATTTTTGACATGATGCTTATAATTTCGTTATGAGCAAATTCATGACTAAACTCTTGAGTCTTTTGTTTGTGTTGCGGTATAAAATATGGGTTGGCTCTAGTAAACAATTTGTTTATTTATTAATTAAAAAAGTGAAATCTCTATTGTAATTGAGTTGCGATGTAGAATGGGAAGGATTCGCAATATATCTAGTAGGTAAGCACTCTGATCCATGTATTCCGTGAGGCCAGTGAGTGATACTAGCTAGTGCTAGTGCAATGGTCATATGCCGTAGAAATTCTGGCAACCAGTAACCATTAACGATTACTAACACTAGAAGCAAACTGTTAGTGAATTTTGCGACAAATATTCGCATATTTGTGAAATGCCACAAGAACTTATATCTTATGTAATAGGGTATAGCTAATCAATTCAAATTATTAAATTTATCCTGTGGAGCAACAAGAAAATTCTCGAGAATTTTCAACTAAGGTAACATGGTCATTCCAAACCATGTCGTAGGTGATGACCAGTCTTTCTGTTAAGTAAAATTAGCATTGAGATTCACATGATCCCTTGTAGAGCAATTGTTTGAGCTGCTATGATGCTAGTTATTTACTGAATCCCGGTGTTAATGCCAGCGATACGTTTGTTATCGTAACCGTAGAAACGTGACAACTTCGCAAATATTTTGTGGATTCGCAAAATTCCTGTTCTGTTGGAAAAACTTTTTTCGTTTGATTCGCAGAAAATGTGTAGCGTGTAACAGTGTGTAATGGTACATGTTCCATTGACTCCGCAAGGGAAAACATTTTTTGACGAGACATTGCGAGGTGTGCCCTACAACTCTGTCTCTAAACACGTGCCGTTATGTCACGTTTTGACCTTACATTCTTAACAACCATAGTCTGCTTTGTGGAACAATGAAACTGTAAGTGACTATGTCTCAAGGACAAGCTTTCTTTTATTTATTTCCCCATCTCAGGCACAGAAGGTTAATCTTCTCACTGCACTGAAACTTGGCCTGTAAAGAAAAGATAGACAAGAAAAATTGATACCATTATAATACGGCGTGGCCTTGCTCACGGCAAGAATGACGTAACTATTCTTACAAACCAAACATGTGTTCAAGTGAAATATTCACGGCCGTCCACTATCTGTGGTACCAAAACGTCTGGAATTTGTAACTATTTATCGAAATCAAAAGGAATGAGAAGATACGCCGAGTAAAGATAATTACTGTAAATTATTGCCAGGAGTTCCTTGAAATTGCCGACGTATCACGGCGAGCGAGGTGGCGCTGTGGTTAAACATTAGATTCGCATTCGGAAAGACCAGTGTTCGAATCCTGGTCCAACCATCCTGATTTCGCGGTTCCATGGTTTTCCAAGATCACTCCAGGCGAATGCTGAGTTGGTTACTCACTACAGGCCGTGGCTTCCCCGTTCTCGCTCCTCTGAGCAACCTGCTCCATCACTAATGACCTCGCTGTCGACGTAACTATCTGACAGCCATTGTATCACGTCCATGAGGTGATGCAGCGAGACCAGTGAAGTCCTCTCACAGTATGAGAGTGAAGTCCATGTCACAGCTGTTCCCATGGATACAGCGGCCACAGGTTATGTTTACATACCACACACTCAGCTGACAGTCAACCTGCCCAGTATGTCAACTTTAAGCTTATATCAATTGTAATTTTATTTTCAATTTGGTGGTAATTTTAATATTTTCGATGCCATTTCAAGTCTCGGGAACTATTTGACCAATTTAGACCAAATTTCGTATTTTTACAGTTTATCGAGTAGATATTTAATTTAAAGAGGTATATTGATATTGGTCCGCATTTTTTGAAGATATCACTACATGAAAAAAGTTATACTTTTACATAGTAGCTCGGAAATAACATAATTTATTCCCACCAGTAAGTAACTGATAATATAGTGTGTCATGTTACCATGCACACTGGATTAGGCAAACATTTTCAATATGGGGGGCCGACCTCCCATTGCGCAGTCGGTTGGTGTGCCACCGATCTGGGGTGCGGCAGGCTCTGGGTTCGAATCCCGGGTAAGCCATGAGTGTCAATTTAAATTAGGTTATAAGTTACTCTGTAAGCAGTCCCCTGCTAAGCTTTCCAACATAAAACCGAGGGATGTTAAAAAGCCCTTTACAATTACAACTACCAACATAGCGGCAAAATATTTTAGGTTGATTTGGTATAGCTATATACCATATAGTAAACAAATCCTGACCAAACTTGGTATGCTGAAAGTATCAACTACGAGAATTAAATATCGTAACACACACCCTCTCTGTCCACCATTTTACAATATAGCACCACATTAAAAAGAAAGTTTATGCATCGTATCTCAAGAATCAATTAGCAGATTCCTAACAAATTTGGTAAACAAGAAATACTACAATACACTATTCAAACCGATTTGTTTTAAGTGGGTTAGTCACTTATTTTCAAAATGGCCGCCATATTAACATTTTAAATACTAGGGTAGAGTAGGGCAATTCCTACCAATTCAAACGGTTTTGTAAATAAAATAAGTGGAAATAAGAATTAGTTAATAAAAATACATGAACATAAACTTTAACATGTCTGTTTGCTACCACCAATTAATTAGCATATCAATAAGATGTTAAACAATCACACAAAAAATTTTTTGTGAACGATGAAATTAGAGGATACACAAAATTTGGTGGGGTAATTGCGAACATGAGTCGGGTAAATCTGATCATGGTGGGGCAATTGTGATCACAGACATCTACCACATATGAAATGATTTTGTCCTTCAGCACCAACACAGATTTCGTCATAGGTGAAGTGTGCATTGAATAAAACGAACAAATGATGAATACATTTTATGCAAGTTAAAAGATGTCGTGTATTAAATAATTAATTATATAAAAATATATTATTTCACAAAATATTAAGATTCACAAAACATCTCTTTTATTAATTCAAGAGTTATGTGAATTATCAAAACCTACCCATATTACATATTCATTAGGATAGTTAGATTTCATAATTTCTTATTCATAAAAACTGTATTTTATTTCTTCTCCATCGGCATATTTTAGTTTGTAAGTTGACACATCATTATTCAAAACCTCAAAAGTAGTAAATAATTCTGTTGTCCAATTAGGAGTATAACTCCTTTCAAAAATTTGGTTATTTTTGCTAATGTGGACAATATCGCCAACATTATAATTCGGTTCAGTAATTATACGTGTTTGATAAAAAAATTTTTTCATTTTTCTCATTAACTTCAATTGGTTTCGTGTTGATAGTTCTATGTTTTGTATTGTTGTATTCTTTTACTAAATCATCTAATATATTTACCCATTTATAATTTCCATTCAAAGCAAATTTCTTCCACATTATAATATTTAATTTTAAAATTATATCTTTCGATAACACTGGCTTTAACTTCACTGAATATAGAATTATGATTGATGTTTCATTTTTGCATAAGTTCATTAAATATTTTATTACACAATTTGGACCATTTGTCACTTTGTATATTATGCTGTTTTCTTTTCAACAATATACATTCTAAAGCATTTGCTACATTTTTGGCTGTTTTTATCTTTAATAAGTATAGCAAATGCATATTTTGAAAAACATCAATAACTGTCATAATATACTTATATTCATTATTTATATGTGATGTGCCTTTTAAGTTTCCATTATCCATCTCAACAAGATCAATTTGCCATATACCATCAATTCCATACGAAAGAGAGATAAAGAAGGAAATGAGGCAAAATATGAAAAATTAGATAATATTGATGTTTGTTCAAAATGTTTTCCTTTTTAATTTACTAGAGTATAAATCTCAAAACATGGAAACGTTACTGAGTCTGTTGAAAATCCAGGAATAACATCAACAATGATGAATAATTTGTTAAGATTACCAAGTGAACAAAATTATTTATAATTTACTGGTAATAAATATAGAGTAGAATCTGTTTATAGTCATAACACAAATGAAGACATATCCTCTGAGATATTTGTTTGGTTTTATTCGTTATAACAATGAAATTTACTGGAAAGGAGGCTATAAAATTCCTTGTTTTCGTAATTCGTCTGATAACAATTGTTTATTTATTTATGAACCAAAAAATGCAGATGGTGAGGTTCAGAAAAGCTATGCTGATCCAGGTAAAATTGTAATTCAAAAATTATAAATTATGTGGCCTATTGTTGAATACGAATCTTACACACCAATTGCAATTAAATAAAAAATATACAAAAACCCTAAAATACCTATTAGTTTTGATTATTGGCAATTTTTAGAAAAAGTTCTTTTTAACTTTTCTATAAAAAATCAGTTTAATAATTTACAGTTTGACATACCCAATTTTGTAATTGTTGGGTTTCAAACTAATAGAAAAAACCGTGTTGAACCTGATGTACACACACCTATGTTTGATCACTCTAATGTAAGAAATATTTATGTTAGAAACGGAAGAAATGAAATTTTTTGAAAAGATAATTGGAATCTAGATATTGAAAACAGACTTTATTATAATGGACTTTATTATAAAACAACTATAAACACTTAAGGTGATATCAATTATTATTCATTTTGGGGGCGAAACCATTATATGTTATTGATTGTTTATATAGAAAAACTACTCTGTTTAAAGAAAAAACAAACATGAAAATTAAGCGGGAACAATATGCAATTTTGTTCTAATTAGTCAAAGGAAATTAACTTATGATTATTATTAAGATATATAAAATTGTAATGTTAATAAATGGAAAGATCAACAAGATGTTTTGATAGTTAAAAACAAAGTTTAAGATGCATAGTTATATGGTTACATCTTTTAGAACTTTTAAAAATGTTGAAATGTTTAGTTAATTTTTTAAAACTTTGAAAATTTTAGATGTATAGTTTTAGTTGTTTTAGTAAATTTCTTTCTTTATAAATAAACAATGAATTCACCTTTGTTTTCTTGCAGCCTGACCGACCTTTAAAAGGTGGTGGTGGTTCAACTACACCTTCATATAGATTAGTTAATGCATCTGACGAAGTAAGAGAATTGGTTTACAAATTTCATTGAAATTTTCAAAACTTACAATTACCAGTCTTAGAAAACAATGACGATAAATATGAACTTCCAGAAATAGGTGAAAATCTAGAGCATATAGAAGATAAAAAAAAAATTAGTAGAGCTTCGAATACAATCTGTAATGAATAATAACATTATATTTCATTTAATTCTGAGCTTAATTTTACTAAATTTTGGCTTGTATTTACTTAGTTCTTGCATGACATGTTGCAATCACTATTCATGAGGACGGCAAAAATCACATGTGAAAAAAACTGTGTTTCGGGGGAGTACTTTTTAGCCATTTTTGACAAATTTTTAGTCACTTTTTGGTAGTTTTTAGTCAATTATGAGATTGTTTTGAGAACTTTATTTTGCTCGAAAATTCTAAGGAAAAGTTTGAAATTATTGGAAATTAGCTGATAAATTAAGGAAAGACGATGGCAAATCGTGGATTTTAGGGTGTAAATTGGATTGTACTCAATACGCCCATATACTACTCACAGAGACCGAGGATTAGGAATAAAAATAAAAAAACAATTATGTTGTCTGTCCGGGAATCGAACTCAGTGCCAATCTGCCCACCGGCAATCTCACAGAGACTGAGAGTTAGAAAATAATTCTTTAAAAAATTGTTATGTCCTGTCCGGGAATCGAACTCTGTATCGATCAACCCACCGGTCGTCAGAGCCTGGTGGTGAAGAGAGGTGTAGTGCATATGCTATTGCATTCCCCCTTCACACCTCTTTAGTTGTGATACAGCATCCGGTTGAGCAACACAGTCACTCTCGGCAGTCCAACTAAGGTGAGAGACAAAATCCAGTAATGTATAAACAAATGACAGATGTATATGCAATATAAGCTCGGTCGAGATTTGGCTTTCATAGGGAGATGATGTAAGTGTTTGTGGTGGTTGCATAATTAGTAATTATGTAATGGTAATTGCTAATTATACATGTGCATACTTAGTAAATATTCATTAAACATTTATGCCAGTACATATTGCACGAATATGCAAGTGCGTACTTGCAATATTACGTAATATACACTGCTTATTCATTCCCCCTCCCCTCCACACCACATCAGTTGACCACCTGACGGACCTACGTCTGCACCAGTTGCAGTCCGGCAGCCGACGAGTCAACGTCTTTGGTCCTACCCTATGAAACAGAATTTCCACCCTCCACACCTACACATGTCACGACCACCGACGAGACACTGCCTCATTGTGTAAATGGATGCAACTGCATTACCCCCTCAACAGCTGCATTTCCCATTTTTCCCTCCACACCGCCTCACTTGTGAACCAGCTGTTCCACACTTCGGTCACTCTCCAAAAGTCAACTAGTCAACATCGACGAGACAACAAGTGTGATTGTGCAGTAACCAAAAACAGGAATACCCTGTACGGGAATCGAATCTGGCACTCCCAAAAAGTATCCTGTTCGGGAATCGAACTCATAATAAAAAAATTCCAAAATTTCCCTGTCTAGTAATCGAACCAGGTAAGCCAAAAAATTAAATACAAAAGCATCCAGAAGTGCAACCGGAAGTGCATGTGAAATGCACTTTTCAAGGTCGTACATGAGCAAATATGAATTTTCAAGGTCACGCATGTGCAAAAAATGCACTTTGTCGTAATATCTCGTCTCGGGCACTACTCATATTGCGCATAAATCACGCAGAGCAAAATTAACTTTCGACGTATTGCGACCATAGTTACTGCAGTTCGTATTGCGACAATAGTTACTGTAGCTCGTGTTGCGACCATAGTTACTGCAGCTCGTATTACGACCATAGTTACTGCAGCTCGTGTAGCGAACATATTTACTGCAGCTCGTATTGCAACAATAGCTACTGCAGCTCGTATTGCGATCATAGTTACTGCAATTCGTATTGCGACCATAGTTACTGCAGCTCGTATTGCGACCATAGTTACTGCAGCTCGTGTTACTTTTGCTCATTGTGCGATCATATAATTTGAAATAAGGTAATTTCCAGGAAACACTGTCATTCAATATTGCCAAAACAAATAAAATTTTCTAAAAAAAAATGATATAAATGGAAATATAGAAAAATGTGCCTTAAACACTGTCACACATCTGCCAAAACAATGCTGAATATATGAAACACACAGTGTCACATACACCAAAAATTATTTCAAAATGTCTTAACATAAAATATGCAAAATTCGGGAAAACAGAATTCGGCATTTTCAGAATCTTAGCATCGCATTGACTTAAACAACGAAATAATTTTAAAGTTACGCAGCAAAAATAGCCCATATATTGAAAAATGCCATTATCTAGGTTTTGTGGTGGTGGATCCAAACCGCGTGTACCTTCCCTGTCGTGGCATGGCCTAACTGCTCTTGTCTATTTACCTTGAATGTGTGCATTTCAACTTGCTGGAGGCTGTTCTGCTTGAGGAATGTGAAAGATCGAAGAGCTGTTCAAACATGTTCATATACATCTGATGCTAAAACATTCTATAAATATTTGGCTTCAGAGAGGTAATAAGTAGACTACTTACTATATTTTGTAAAGAACTGCTAATGCCATCTTAAGTAGTCAACTTTACTCAAGATGATCTATTTATATTTCTGAGCAACAAGAGCCTGTAGAAACACTGCCTAACGTTCTAAGAACTGCGTTGGCAAAACAACGTTATTTTTCGGTCGTTCCATAAAATATTTCTGGATACCTTATTGCTTCTGACATTACGTGATGTTGTTCATGCGAAATTATAAAAAGCTTGCAAATTTTTCGTACTTTTTTTTTGCTTAATTTGCGCTTATAATGTGTACAGTATGTCTAATACGGCTCTAAGCGATATGCGTGCTCAACTGATATAACTCCATGTTTGTGCAGGTTAGCGAGGTGTAAGTGAACGGCAGTGTGTCCACACAAGACTCGTGTATCCAACACTTATTCTCTGTTTACTCTGACCGACCAGCAAAGCAAATATCCCGAGTGGATGTTGCTCTGTGCTTCAAAATACTTGAGTGGAGAGATCTGGGCCTCTCTCAACATTGGGGTCTTGATAGTCGATGAGCGTGAAGCGATGTATGGAGGAGCGCCAGAATGCAATAGTGGGGAAACGGGAGATCCCCGAGAAAAACCTGTCAACTAGCGGCATCGTCCGGCACGGTTTTCCCATCTGGGAGCGATCCCGCCGGGAATCGAACCGGTTCGCCTTCATGGGAGATCGAGTGTGTGTTTCATAATAGTGTCTGCTTGGCTGGGCTCGTCAGCAAACGAAGGCACCTGTACATCTCACATCCTTCTTCCTCCTCCCGTACAATTTTGAAAACTCACCAAACGCTTGACACTTACTTAGTTCGTCACGGACCGTTGCCAGCTGACATACATTTTTTTCTCATTTATTTTTGACGTGAATACGTCTTTAAGTTTCCGACCATAATGGGAGGCAATCACGAAAATCCGATGATAACAAGATCGAAGGATGCAGTTTGGCAGCTCTGAATCTACAACTCTGTAAGCTCCGCCCCACCAAGTACTCTCGGCCAATCAGAGCCCTTTGGCCAAGTTACATTATAACTTCACTCTCCCGGCTCGTTTTTCTGGCTCTGCTTTAGAATTTTACGGGTTTTGTAAATAAACATAGATTCCTATTCGAAAACGACTTTAAAACAGTTATTTCACGCCTTCAGCGGAAGTCACCGTATAATTTTATCAAAATTAAACCCCGAAATTAAGGGGAATTTTCCGCTCGGTCGGGGACAAAATTCCCCCACTTTTAACAATTAAATACCTACGCAACTGCAGTCATGTGAAGCAACTTTTTAACCGTTTATTATAAATTATTTTGGCAGCAAATTCCGTTTATTCTTTCCAAACCGCCGCTAGTCCTCTTACAGGGGGCTAGCGACAGCCTTCAAAAGTCCTGAATTTCTAAATTCCGCGCAGATTAAATTAATTTTGATTTTAACTTCATCACCTACCCTTACCCCGTACAGGCCGGGGAAAGGCGAGTAAAACACTGTTATGAAAACAGATCCCAGGCGCTACCCTGAGAATCCTGTAACTTTGTATGCTAAGCAGCAAATTTAAACTTTGCTAGGTGTGGAGGGGGAGGGGGTTAGCTTCTTCTTCCCTCCACATACTAAATGATAACCGTCTGGGAGGCCAAGGTCCCTCACAAGGGACCGATCCACCCCCGCGCTGAGGGAGTAGCGTCCCAATGATGTAAAACCGGCGGCATTCAAAATTCAATTACACCATTCGATTTCCAAGGGATCGAATAATATGTTACGTTCAGTGAGAACTGCAAAACATCGCGTGTTGGGTTGGGGGAGGGGCGCAGTTTTGAGTTCGTTTCGCCGTGTCTCCTAACTTTCTGAGACCCCTCCCGACCCACACGGGTGAGGGGGGGGGGGTAACAAAATGCCTCACTCTGTCATCCAGACAACAACACCTCCCAACCCCACCCTTGGGTGAAGCCAGACGTGCTCGACATACACCCACCTGAGCCATGGATCTGCCTCGATATATGAGATTATAATTAAATAACCACAAAAATACTCCCAACAACTATTAAGGTTTGTTACAGTCATGCACCAAGAATTTTCTCAAGTTTAAGTCTCTATTGGCAACAAATTTTATTATTTGAATTACACTCTAAAAATTCAAGTGGTATTCCAAACAGTCTCTGGCTAACACATTGAAATACTGCATTAAAAATTAATATTATACACATTTCGTAAATTCAAAGATTCCAGCCAGTTCACAGAGTGTATCTCATCTTACTTATCAACAAGTCTCATTAACGTTCAAATACAAGTTTACACTTACTCTAAAAAAACAAAGTTTACATTGAAAGCCTCCTCAGAGAAGCCACTAGGTATTCGCCATCTGGCGAATCATAATTACAGCGTCACGCGTTGCACTCTGGTAGCAGAAGAATGGTAATAACATAACTACAGTACTTTTGTAGCAGCCCTATCATGGACCCGACGAAGTGAAGAATCCGGCCCGACCACTCGGGCGACGACACAGTGGAGGTTGTCGGGCCGCCCCTTTCCACGACGCCGTCACATCGTACTTGCCACCTCTCTGGGTTCTGGCCAGCTGTTTTCGCCGCTTTGACACACTCTTCATTTCCATTGGCACTGCACTTGAAATATGCCACTCCTCAGCGACATACTCGCTCCCATATTGAGTTTGCCGAGGCTATCATGACGCACACGTACATGCTCCGCAAAAACTCCTGCTAGCGAGTCAGTCAAAATTTTGTTCCCTACAAAAATGACTTGCACCATTTAGCCCGACAATTATACCAGCAGACCAAACGGGAGGTCGGGTCATAAATTCTGACGTGCCCATCGTCATTACAAAGTCAAGGTTCACCTCGACGCGTTTAACTCACCGAAGTCTTGAAGTTCTTCCCGATACTTTCTTTGTTAAAATAGTGCTAGTGCTTTGGCGATTTCCAACCGTCTCTAAATAGTGTTCGGAACTCCAACCCGGCCTTTCATTTGCAACAAACAGTTAATTTCTACTCGGCCCCTTGCCCTCGATTACGTTACACAATCTGTCTACATTACACATCAGTTTTACGCAACACTTTCTGGGGTGGGTTGCGCATCGCGTAATATTTAAAGCCAGCATGAATCTGGTCACACGAGGGCCCATTTCACAGTCTTGATTTTCGTTCCCGACCGTGCTCGGTGACGGGTACATTTCGCCGCAGTCCGACAAGTCGCCATCGGCTCACCATCGTCCAGTACGAGCACGAACAATATTCACGTGAGACGACAGCGGGGGAACTTCTGTCGTAGTCCGACCTTGGGCGCACATCGTCCATTCTCTCTAACCCGACGCTGACCGGCGAAACTGATAGCGGGCCCGCCGGCATGTTAGCTCGCGCGATCATACACTGCGATCCAGTAACATACACTGCTCGCACGCACAGCTAACTCTCGACGCTAGCCGAGCTCACACTCACTCTCTACGCACACGCTGCCGGCGCGGCGCCTACAGACCCCCTGTCGTCACGAGCGACACGCCAGGGGTGCTACCTCGCGGCCGCTCTTTACATTATGGCCGTAGAGCATGGAACTACATATCCCATAAAATACTCACAGCTTATATTATAAATATTGCCCAGAAATAAATTACATTGATTATTGTCGCGTATTATATCAAGGTAAATACGATTAAATGCTCTAAAATATTTACTATGATTACATAACCAAATGGTTAAATGAAGGGAATAAATGAATTAATTAATCAATAACCGGTCAATATAAAATTGTTAACATATGTACTAAAAAGTACCACTGCGATATTGCCAACCGCTACAAAAAATACCTTAAAAATATTTACTAAAAATACAGTGGCAATGACCAAATCGTAGTATAACATTTGGCTAGGAGAAGCTACGACGCTCGTGTAGGTTTCAATAGACAGCTCTCGTCAAGATCAATCTATTGCGTGTATAAAAACATTTGTGTGGTGTGGTTATGGTGAAATTGTATGAGTTTAACGTAAAAAATTAAGAAAACGTTAACAAAATTTCGGCCTACACTCGTCAAAAAGCCAAGTTGGGATACATAAATCGTATACGGTTGGAAAGAGCATCTCAAAAGCAATCCCGTGATACCCACAAAACCCCATATGATCGAGTGAAGCGGTGCCGGGAACGTAAAAAATACATCAAGGCGTCCGAGCGCGTCATCGTAGACGTATTCACGCAAAACAAACGGCCGTGTCTCCAACACAGCCAGACCCAATTTTTTACAACTTTCAGCGAAATTTTCGGCAAAAGCATGGTGTTGGAGGGGGCAGTAGGATTTTGTAAACTGTTTCACAAAAAATTATTAGGAACTTAAAAGCCATACCTCTGCCATTGGCAAGATTGTATTTTGGTCTTCTGTTCATAATAAAAATAAAAAAAAATTTATTACATACGTAAATTGTCGAAACTGCCAGATGCATGGCTGTGTTGTGCATTTACTTAAAATATAAAACGTGTGATTTTTTTATTGGAGGCTTTGCTTAGTGACTGTAGGCTAATTGGGGAGTAGATTGCCAAAATCGATATATAAAAGATGCTCGAACATCTATACCTTAATAAGAAATTGAAAAAAAGGCTCTCAACATCATAAGTTGGTATCTTTGCCTATGTCACAATGAAGCTCGACTTAAAACTTGCTGCATGTTACAGCAAGCGCGAGACGCTCTGGGCGGTCTCTTACCACCTGCGGAGCTGGTAACATAATGGCGAGAAGCATGTGGCATGACGCCAGCATCATGTAGCTCCGCCTTTCACCGCTCTCACAGCCTCTGAACTTCAAGGGAAACTTTACGCCAATTTCGAGCAGATGATTCACTTCCTCCTTGAGTATGACAAAACATTTATTTTATGCGCGTGTATGATTTTTACTAGTTTGGTCTTATTTTCAACCGAAGCAAATACTTATGACAAAAGTGTTGAGGTCAGGGCTGTGGGCTGGCAATTTGTGTTCATTACTTCGCATGTTCTTGAGCGTATTCCATTGTAAAAAATAATATTGTCTATAAAATCAGTGTTTGCGCATAGGCCTATACAGACAATCTCAGTAAATAAATAAAGCATTTTTTTTTCCACGAAAGAATGAATGAATATATATATATATATATATATAACCTACAGTCTAAGTATATTTCCAAAGTGTACACTGCAAAAAAAAATTTAGGTAAAATTCCCTTACGTGTAAGAGAAGCTTGACCTCTACTTGTAAGCTAATGACCTCTACATGTAAGCTAATGACCTCTACATGTAAGGTAAAATTACCTCTTAAATGTACAGTAAATTTACTTACCAAGTAAAGTCGTACGGGAAATGTATGTGTCAAAAAAAAGGGGGGGGGGAGAATCTCATACACGTTACGGAAAATTAACTATATAATAAAATAAAATTATATAAAAAAATATCCCGGAGTATTAGTACTGTAAAGTTTTCATTACCTATGTTCTCTGACTAATAGCAACCGAAACATCAACACTAAAATCCTAGACACTTGCTGGTGGGTGGGCGCACACCATGGTCCTGTATCGTGATAGGCCAATGCCGCTATCCATTACAACACGACGACGGCGTGATAGCATCACTGAAGATTAGAGCGTTACAGGATTGTTTCTTCTGCCCGTCCTCCCACTTAGCTGTTGACAATGCTGAAGATATGCACGCGTCGTAAAGTAATTTTCCCATCCATGTATGGGATTTTCCACTACCATGTACGTGAATTTTCCTCCAGAGTGCCGTAATTTTACCTTACCTGTATGTTTCCCCCACAAGTTTGCGAATATTATCTTTGACTTGTCAGGTAATTTTACCATTATTTTTAAAAGCTTTTATTTAACTTGCCTTGTTAATTTGTACTTTTGGGTGAAATCTTGCAAGTCGGTTTCAAAACACTTACCGCTATCCAATTGAGATTAAATTTCGCATACATGTGTAGTTCGGATAATACAATGTGAAGGTACGACTGAGCTGATCTGATGATGGAGTCGGAAGGTGGTTATAGCAACTCTACAACTACATGCAGTAAACGTCGTATTGAGTTTGTTTTACAGAATAGAGTAACAGTAAAATGGAGATTAGAAGTGTCACTGCTGTTGTGTGCGTGCCTTTTTTATAGCGGCAAATAGTTCTGAAAACTATTATTATAGTTTGCTCCTACAGTATGTCCCGTATCGGAATGAAGGCGAACTACTGGTCGATCACGATACATCATGGGGCTCTATCTTAGCAAGGGAAAGCCATATTCGTGATACAAACACATGGTTGGAGACTAAAAAGTGAAAAATAAAATAAATGTAAAAAAACTTTCAAAAACAACCTTTAATTTATAAATGCACTAAAAATAGGAAAATAATTATAATAGTTACACAATTTGTAGAACTTGTAAGATGGTCGAACAGCCGTAATAAACTTTACTACAAATTATTATGTTTGTATCGATTTATATTTAGTATGTAAAAGCTTGGCGCGAATAGTCAAGAGACTCAAGCAAGATATGTTCTTCCTATGCTTACGCAAATGTGATATACGTTCTATATTGTGAATAGTTTAGAGCCTTACGCAAGATATGTTCTTCCTATGCTTACGCAAATGTGATATACGTTCTATATTGTGAATAGTTAAGAGCCTTACGCAAGATATGTTCTTCCTATGCTTACGCAAATGTGATATACGTTCTATATTGTGAATAGTTAAGAGCCTTACGCAAGATATGTTCTTCCTATGCTTACGCAAATGTGATATACGTTCTATATTGTGAATAGTTAAGAGCCTTACGCAAGATATGTGCTGACTACGCTTACGCAAATGGGGTATACGTTCTACATTGCGCCAAGTTTTTATATACTAAATATAAATTGATACAGACATAATTTGCAGTGAAGTTTATTTCGGCTGTTCGACCACATCTTACAAGTTCTACAAATTGTGTAAATATTATCATTATTTTTCTCTTTTTAGTGTATTAATAAATAAAAGGTTGGCTTTAAAAGCGTTTTTAACATTTATTTACAGTGTAGCCTTAAACGTGTAGCTGAAGCTGACGCTTATTGCGTGTAACACAGCTGGAATAGACACATATCTGAGTTTCTGGATATTGCATTATTGAACGACGATGTGTGTTCCGTAATAATGTGGACGCGAATAGTTATTTCCTTCCATAAAAACAGAGCGACTGGGACCTAACCTGAGCGTTTACAGCTCTATCTATGTGGCATTTTAGAGTAGTTCATGTGGATTCATCATCGGCCATATATATTTTTTAAAATGTTGGCCTTGAGTTTTAAATCTACATACCATCGTTGTCGAGAAATGAACGCATGATCAATGCAACATTTGCAGTATTTGATCAAAATGGATGAATCTGTCGAAAACGGTGGCATTTGGCGTAAAAATACACAACATCTTTTTTTAATTTACTAAGCACGGTAGATTAGTTAGCAGCAGGAAGAAACAAAAATACCGAACAGCTACAGTTTTTAAGTCACAAATGGGATTGCGACCCATCCGTTTGTATGGAAGGGGATTGATATCCGTGTCCAATTTTTTATTGTTTGCACACCGTCGTATAAATATCGCATTATTCAGTAACTCAGAGATCTGTAATTCATACCTGCTGTGTTACGAGCAATCAACATCAGCTTCTATTACACTGTCGAGGGTTGTAACACCATTCGGGAATGGATATAGGCTATAGGTCGTATATACAGGATGATTCTCAATTAGATCGACAAACTTCGGGTAACGAAGTAAATATAATGGAAACTCTGGGAACATTATTGTATGTTATCGGGACCTTCAACGCAAGAGCCGACATTTTGCACAAATATGGCTTAAAATCTCGTTTTTTAAAGGACTCATTAATCCCTTAATTTTTGGTTAAGGTATAAAATGTCACATGTTTTCCTTGTACTTTTCATGAAGAATCGTCTAATTGAGAATCACTCTTTATTTTTTCAGCCTATTTTTTTGATGATGAATAACCTTCCTTAAGTTTGTCTGTATAGTTGACTTCCAACAGCCACTCTTCACTTCAACATTTCACAACCCTTAAAACACTCGGTTAGGTCTATAACATTTCCTTTATGGACGTGTGCACTGTCGTATTGTAAAGGAAATTGCAATTTTAACTGATTGCCAAAGTGCGGGTATTGCGGAATATTCCAAATCGCTTCACATTCATTGACATTCACAAACACACGCGCTAAAACAGGCGTAGGTTGTTCACGGTAAAATGAGCTATTTTGGGGCTCTAGTTACTTTTATTCCTATCAGACTTTTTTTATCCTTCCATCACTTTTTAATATAAATATTGCCATGTAAATAATAAACGCAATATATATATATAAGGTTGCATTTGATTGACTATTATTCCAAACGAGAAAGCTTCAAAAAGTGCTCACTTTACTGTGAATAGACTATAGAACTAGACCACAGCAAGAAAAGTAGGATTATACGATCACCCCTTCTCCGAGCTTCACAGTGAGAACAATAGAGTAGTGCAAGTGACGTTTGTATGCGCTCTTTTCACTGTGACCTTCGAATCACCACGACACGTTGTGTGATTCGTCACTTCACAAGACTCATTGTTGTGGAGATCAATGGTGACGTGTGCTTTGCACCACTGTTATACGACAAGGAGCGACATTTTATGCAGTAGTGATCTCAGGCTTATGAGCCACGAAATACAAGTGAAGTCATACCTTGGCCGAGAAACTATCACTTACGACTCTTCCAAATACCAGTTTATATTACCAAGCATTACGATGTGACATCGCCCCATGCATAAAACTTAAACAATGCCGATCTTGCATGGCTCGCGTCTTACCTGACCTGAGTAATGGCTATAACTCCCTTACATTTAAATTGCATCGCGGAGCCACCCATTTTTTGTTCAGATTACCTGTAATTTGCCTGGCATTTCATGGCTGGAATGACCAAACCTGTAGGTATCAGTAATCGAAACTCGTTAAACATAACTAAGGTCGCGTCACACTTCACGCTGACGGCCTTAGCTGCTTCATGGATCAACTTATGTGGCAATGTTCTTGCGCGGGCGTATGTCGTGTACAGATGATCCCATTTACTTTCTGAAGGGCGCGGTGAGGTGAGATCATATAGTGCAATTTTTAGTTTTTTAAATGCCTATCACCATAGAGAAGCACAGAGAAAACTTAATATTATTGCTGTGTAGCCGAATAATGATGGGATCACAATTACATAACATATGTGACGCTGTGAGGGTTGTGAGACAGTAGGTAATCGCGTCACTGGTAACGTGCTAAGAGAATTGTATTCTAACATACTTTACCACGGCATGAAAATCTAATAGACTGATGAATCATATAGTTTTTATATTTTATCTTGAAGGAATACTAATGCACTTGGAAGATAAATTCTCAACCCAGAAACAAAAATACCTGGGTCTCGAATATCTACTTCAAAATGCAATTAATAAACAGTTCAGTGATATCACAGACACCTTTGAATTCTTCAAACATGATCTTCAAAAAAACGGACAGAAGAATGATATAGACGACTTTGGGACAAGGGGATCTCGGATAGTAGTGAGGCGCCGGCCAGCCGCCATGTGACGTCATTAAAAGAATACTATTGAAAATCTTTATGAGGGACCACTCCCCCCCCCCCCAACACCACGTCCAGCAGATGACTGAAACCCTCTAATCACATTTTCAATCCCCTACCCCCTCACCATTGCTCATTCCATCGTATGCAACCATGTTGTTTTTGTTTTATTTGTCATTTGTTTATACATTGCTGGAGGATGCATCTTGTCCTCTATGTTGGATGTCGGTTACCTTCAACTTGACCTTTGATCTTGACCCCAGAGACGTAAGATATCCTTGAGCCAAAAAAAAAAAACTTTTAAAAATAAAAAATATATAAAAAATATTTTTTTAACATTTAAAAAGTTATTCAAATATGTATAAAAATCCTAAAAATTTCCGAAAACCAAAACATTTACAAAGAAATATTTTAAAAGCTATTAAAAATGTATATAGAAATCCCAAAAATTTTCCAAAAATTTCAATGATTTCCGTAAAATCCCTTGACCCTTGACTCAAGGCCCAAGACTAAAAAACCATAACTCAAGACTCGAGAATTAAAATTCTTGACTCAAAACACTTTACTCAAAAAGCAAAAACCCTTGACTCAAGACTCGAGACCCCTGACTCAATACCCCTGACTCAATACCCTTGTCCTAAGCCATTTAACCCAAGTAACTCGACCAGGAAGTAAAAAATTTAAAAATTATAATTTTGAATGTTTGGTCATAATGGTGTCCGAAGCTGAAATCGGCATCATCGTCTGTCATTCCTGTCTTTTGGCTGTAATGTTATGACGTCACCCAACCATCACGTTGAATCCGAGTGACCTTGAACTTGATCTTTGACATTGACCCTTTACCGATGACCTTGGATAACCTTCCACCCAAAAATAAATTCTAATTTTGTTTATAAAATCAAAGATTTCCAAAAAAAATATTTAAAAATTAAGAAATTAAAGAACTGTTTTTTCATCTATCTTTCGACCGATCTCGCAATATTTCCATCAATCAGCAGCGCAATTAGCACTGCAATCAGCAAAACATGTCAATCCACTTCAATACACACACCAATCCACATCAATTCACACATCAATACACACCAATCCACAACAATTCACACATGAAACCATACACCAATCCACACACCAATCCACACCAACCCATATTAATTCATACCAATCCACGCCAATCCTTCGCAATCCTCCTCCACGATTCACAGAAACCCATACCAACCCATCGATCAACCTCTGGAACAAACCCAATCCATGGATCAATCACAATCCTTAACAATCATTGTCCGCAATCCACAGCAATCCATGTTAATACTTGGATCAATCTCAATCCTTATATCAATCCCAATACTTCGATCGATCATTCGATAAATCCTTCGGTTTGTCCCCCACCCATATGTATAGAAATTTTATTCGTTCGCCAACTGTCTCCAAATTTTTACATTCCATGCTTTTATTTTTACTTAAGTATTTACTATAATTTTATATGCAGATCTTTCAATTAATAGTTGAGTACTCATAGCACCACCACTTTAAAGTTGCGAGGGGTAGGAAAAGATACGACACACAAAAATTAAGAAAAATCAATTATTTTATAATAATAATTTTTTATTATTTTTATTGCAATTTCAAAGGAAATCAGTTCATCACATCATGCGATATATCACCGATCCTTCAGATTACTAACGATTGAAGGTATCTCGTTAATGTGCGAGAAATCCCCACGTTTTCGAAGGTCAATGACATATCCGAGTCCATCAATAAGTTAATTAGGGTCTTCGGGAAATAGGTAGCCAGTATTGTCGGTGTCTTCTGCCTTCTTCATGTCGCTTGTTGCAGTAAATGTGTTGGAGGGGCGTGTCAGTTCATCAAGTAAATCACCATCATTGTTAATTAGGGTCTTCGGGAAATAGGTAGCCAGTATTCTCGGTGTCTTCTGCCTTCTTCATGTCGCTTGTTGCAGTAAATGTGTTGGAGGGGCGTGTCAGTTCATCAAGTAAATCACCATCATTGTTAATTAGGGTCTTCGGGAAATAGGTAGCCAGTATTCTCAGTGTCTTCTGCCTTCTTCATGTCGCTTGTTGCAGTAAATGTGTTGGAGGGGCGTGTCAGTTCATCAAGTAAATCACCATCATTGTTAATTAGGGTCTTCGGGAAATAGGTAGCCAGTATTGTCGGTGTCTTCTGCCTTCTTCATGTCGCTTGTTGCAGTAAATGTGTTGGAGGGGCGTGTCAGTTCATCAAGTAAATCACCATCATTGTTAATTAGGGTCTTCGGGAAATAGGTAGCCAGTATTGTCGGTGTCTTCTGCCTTCTTCATGTCGCTTGTTGCAGTAAATGTGTTGGAGGGGCGTGTCAGTTCATCAAGTAAATCACCATCATTGTTAATTCGGGTCTTCGGGAAATAGGTAGCCAGTATTGTCGGTGTCTTCTGCCTTCTTCATGTCGCTTGTTGCAGTAAATGTGTTGGAGGGGCGTGTCAGTTCATCAAGTAAATCACCATCATTGTTAATTAGGGTCTTCGGGAAATAGGTAGCCAGTATTGTCGGTGTCTTCTGCCTTCTTCATGTCGCTTGTTGCAGTAAATGTGTTGGAGGGGCGTGTCAGTTCATCAAGTAAATCACCATCATTGTCTTCAACACTATCACTGTCTTCATGTTCATCATCATCAATCATCTCTTCGTGGTCTTCTTCACCTTCTGTTTTGAACTCTATATTAAATTTGCTTTACTTTTTAGCAGGTGTTGTATGCTCATCAGTATTTAGGGGCGACGATCGTTTGTTTTGTACTTCATCGACTTCACGCGAAATTCTTGTAAATGTACAATCCACACAATCTGACTCTACTGCACTCGTTCGATCTTTATCATTAACTGCCTCATCATAATCGCCTGTAGAATCGGTACCGTCGATGCAGCAAGATGTATTGCTGGCAATACTTTCTGATTCCCAGTAGACGAATCCTGGCTCATCTCGGTATGATCTTCTAATGTATCGCCTTGTACAAACTGCATGGGACCAATGTCGTAATGCTTCGTACAGGCTGTTCTCTCATGTCGACGAGCATTTTGACCATAGCTGAAAACTCGATCGCAGAACCTGCATTGGCGACAACCGGTTAGAAGAGATGATGCAGGTCACAACTCCATGATCGTTGACGTCAAGTTTTTTTTAAAATATATTTTAAATAAAAAATAAAATAATGTTTTAAAATATATGTGTATATTTTTAACAATTTTTAAATAAATTTCTAATACAAATTTTTTACTAAATATTTTGACAATCTATACTACTAAATAAAATAGAAGTGCCTGTCTGTGATTTTAGAATTTCTTACTTTTAATTATTTTTTCATATGGTATAATTGATAACTAAGCCATATCTAATGTTAATTTTTTTCGTGCCTGTCTGTCTGAACGGATTTAACTCAAAAACAAGTTAACGTATTGTCATAAAATTTACACAGTATATAGATTATAACCCCAGGACAAACATAGTCTTTGTTTCATCGAGATATCTCAAACGGTTCCGGAAAAAATTGTGATCAGGAATGTAAATAGATACTGGATTAAGCTTTTCTTAGGATTACTCCATAAAAAGCATCGTTAAAATAAATTTCGTCATTTCTCCATTCTTTTTTGTATGTGGGCTGTAAACCTTTCCTTCCAAAAAGCCATATTGGCCCAGTGGCTAGAGTTATTCCAAATGGAGCCGCAGTGACCCAGGGGATAGATATATATCTAGTGGGGCCGCAGTAGATCAGTGACTAGAGCACTCAATAAGGGGGCCGCAGAAGCTCACTCAGTGGCTATAGAACCCAATAAGGGTGCCGCAGAAGCTCAGAGGCTCCCTGACCAGCTGCGGCGTGGGGCCGCAGTAGATCAGTGGCTAGAGCACCCAATACTGGGGCCGCAGTAGATCAGTGGGTAGAGAATCCAATAGTGGGGCCTCAGAAACTCAGTGGGTAGAGAACCCAATAGTGGTGCCACCGTAACCCAGTGGCTATAGAACCCAATATTGGGGCTGCAGCTGGTCAGTGTCTAGATCACCCAATAAGAGGGCCGCAGTATCTCAGTGACTAGAGAACCCAATAGCGAGGACGCAGCTGATCAGGGGCTAGAGCACCCAAAAGGGGGCCGCTAGAGAACCCAAAAAAAGTGGCTGGATCAATTCAAAGTCCTAAATATCATGCTAATATAAAACATGTGCGAAGCGATGGCAGGGAGTAATTTAATAACTCCATTAAACCTGAAAGAAGACATATTGACATTTTAAATTTAAAACATTAATGAAATTATGGTGGGCTTTATTTTAATAACTTTTAAAAAAAATCATGGGAACGAAGTCGCACGGTCAACTAGTTTTTAAATAAAATATTTATAAGTTTTTTAAAATAGTTTTAAATAAATGTTTTATAAATTTTTAGGTGTTTTGTGTTTTCAAGGGCATTGGTCACCGGGGCCAAGGGCAAAGCTCAACATCAAGGTCACCGACATCCAACATGTCGGGTGTGTGAAGTCACGACATGGAGGCCGCCCTGCACCTAGCTCTTATTCCAGATCCCCTCATCCCAAAGTCGGCTATATCATTCTACTACGGACTTTTTGAAAAAGATGGATGACTCAGGAAGATGAACTGCAAGGCAACAGAAAATTAAGCTCGAGCGCAGAAGTTTACCGGTGTATTAATAAGGAAATAATATTTATTGGGACTTCTCTTTTGGCATTGCAAAGATACCGAAAATTCTGGGTTCTGTATTTCCTGTATTGGCCGCTTCAGATATTTTTACACCCATAGGAGACTCAAAATTTACCTACGGAAGAACGTAGATAAGCAAGGAAAAACAGCACATACCTATGTACATATAAATATGTAAGAGTTTTACGTGGAAAATATTTTAAAACATATCGGAGCACTTTTAAAATATCGTCGCCTTAAGAGATTGTTGTAATTTTTTTTTTTTTTTTTTTTCTGATTTGCTATTTTGATTTTGTTTTGAATGTAAATGTTACCATCCCTCCCCCTTCCCCATCCCCCCCCCCCATAAGTAAGTAAGTAAAGAAAATTTGATTGCGCACTTGTTTCATTAGGTACCTCGATTTTAATGAAACCGACTTAACGAAAGGACATATCGTAGACTACTAGTGGCCTGCGGATAAGTTGAGAACTGGATGCTAAAAAATTACTAGGCACTTTCTCAATAGGTTGACAAATAATATGATTCACATTAACAATACAAAATAATGACGAGAAGATACTGATATAATTAATAAGCCTTCTTTCCTAAACATGGGTGCAATTAATGTTTAAATAAGTTCTAAAAGCTGAGTTGAAAGGTAGGACATGACTTCTCTTCGAAAGCAATAACATTAGAAATGAAACCAGAAGTGTATACAACAGTAGTGAGACGATTACAATATACACACGTACCTTACCCGGGACTGGAACCCAGAAAATATATTACCATAAGCTAGCGTGCAATCCACTGCATTACGGAGGTCGAATTTTAAGCATCAACTTCGGATTTAATCAGTCTAATGTTTCGAATGATAGGGTTTACTAACTTAAATATTTACAGAGTTATCATTTTGAAAATAAGTTAGTGAGACACTTAAACCATGGCCTACCGTAGCTTTACTTTTGTGAAGAATTTGGGGCAAATCGGTTGACTGGTCCTGGGGATATGGCATAAAACTTCCATTATTTTCGTTATGCGATCATGCGGCTAGGCGGCGCCTCAGTCGTCGTTATTTAATTGCTGTGGCTAGTGGACTTTGAGAATCGATTAATTCGGCGATAGTCTGGTAGCCCCTTCCTTTATCCTACCTCATCCCTCCTTCTCCTAGCGCCATGATTTTCAGGTGTCAGGTAATGTTATAAAAAGGCTTGCACTGTCTTACTCCCTTTCCACGACCTTTGTATTTGGTTGTGTTCACTTGGGTAGGCTGGCATTCTATGTCGTCATGGTGACAGTACATTGGTTAATTACGAACATCATGGGTCGACAGACAGCATGTGCGAAGGCTTCGGTGCAATTTCGCCAAAGGTGAGTCATGGTGGCAAGGGATTTTCTCTGTGTGTGCGGCGAGGTGATGCCTATTTTAATTCGGTGTGATGTAAGGTTTTTTTTTTTTAAATTTAAGATGCGTGCATGAAGCCTGTTACTTAATGCGATTCGACCGGTAACCGCGTTTGACTTGCACGAAGTAAGAAACGTGTTGTATAGAGGGGATCGTGGCACCACGTCTGACACCTGTTTGCACTGGCAGCATATAGGGAAAGGGTTTTGGAATGACCATCTTTAAATATTTTTAGCTCTCGGCTAGAGATTAGTTGAAATAAAGTACAATTTACCTTGGAGCTGAAGTCGTATAAGGGCCTTAAATATTCAGTGGGTTTGCCCTTTCTTTGAATGAACTTCATATAATGTGTGGTAGTCGGCTGCCAAATAACTTGTGTGTGTTACAGATCTCACGTAGATTTTTAAAATGCTCCTTTTAGAGCGCTCAGCACCTGTGAACAGATTTGAATATGTATTTTAGCGATGCCTTATTTTAACGTGGGATGTGCTGTGGAGAAAATGGTAACCGACTTCATAATCAATGGTAACTCATGGTAACGCTGGCGATTATCTAGAGAGCCACCCCAAAGGTTATAAAAGTGTGTGACTTAAGATTACACCCAAAGCATTAATTTTATATTTGATGCAGCTCGTAACTCTGGATTTTGAAGTACAGGAGTTTTTGTTCGGTTTTGGTAACAAATGTTTACCACTGGTAGCACCAATACTAAAGAACGATGTTAATTCAAAGTTGTAAAGGTATTCGGAGTGTGGTAGCGGTTGTAAAGAAGAATTCAGTGTAGTTAAAGTTGCATATGCTATTGTTTTGATTATGAAAGAGTATAGTTCGGTTATGAACGATAGCATTTGTTAGCTGCCGTTAATGCTGATGTCCCAAAAATATTGTCGTTTTGAGGCTCCAAAATAATGTCACATTGTAAAGTAGGTATGTTAGAATGGACCAGTGTTAAATATTTGCATTTCTAGTCACTCTATAGTTGTAAACAATCAAGTGGTAACAACAGGTCACTGAGTTATCGCTCGTGCGTGACCAATACGTTGTATGTGAAAAATTGGAATTGTTTTATTGTGCCTGTCATATAATCACAAAGCTTACTGTCAAATTGAGTCGTAGAGACCTTGAGCTGTCAAAATATAGGGGTGCTGGACGTCCTAAGTAATCAATTTATAATCGCTAGAATTTTGTATTTATTCGCACATGTTATCATTATAATGTATAATACTTATTCGTGTAATTCATATAGTTATGATATCAATCTAATATTGATTTTGAAAGTCATAAAACTAGCAGAGAAACATTTAATACCTGCAGAATTGTTTCAGGAGGATTGCACCTGTTTTCAGTGACAGTTCACCTTAATTTGGTAAGGCAAAAATGTCACTTTTTTATATGGAAATGTTTGTAGTATGTTCTGTATATTTTTAAGCTGATGGGTGTTTGGAGAGATTATTATCAAAGTGTATTTTGTGAGCCGAGTGGTTTTATAGTATTGTGTAAATAAAGTGCCCAAGTTGGAAAGATATTTTTATGCCTTTATAGCCTTGTACCTCTTAGGTTCAGTACAATAAATATACGACAAGAAGTACTGTAGTAGCACATTCGATGATTGTATACTGCCAATATACAAATATAAGTTAAAATAGATTACATAGTTTCGTAGATGCAGCACGCAAAAACATAAATTATTTTATAGCCGCCATTCTGAAAATAGGTGTGTCAAACTTAAAAATACATATATTAATATAGCCTACCGCAGTACAGCATCTTTGCAAAGTTTTGAAAGAATGGGTTGATTGATTCCCGAGACATAAGATGAAAACTTTATTTTTTATTGGTGGGGCTATCTTACAAATTGGTCGAGAAATGAGGCTCTGCATTGACAAATTTGTAGGTTGTAATAGGTACTGTCAGCACAAAAAGGTTAAGTTGAAATTACGTTCGTTGATAAAATATAATGAGGGTCCCGAATGCAGGCGAAAGCAATACATTTGGAGGTAGATGTTTTCTTGGTCTTGCATGCCTTTCTTCCTTCTGTCGCCACTTTTCGTTTCACTTGTGCCTTCCGCTTGTTCTTTGCACCCATGCCCATCTTCACTTTACACCCATGCCCATCTTCACTTTGCACCCATGCCCATCTTCACTTTGCACCCATCCCCATCTTCACTTTGCTCCCATGCCCATCTTCACTTTGCACCCATGCCCATATTTACTTTGCACCATGCCCATATTCACTTTGCACCTATGCCCATATTCACTTTGCACCCATGCCCATCTTCACTTTGCACCCATGCCCATATTCACTTCGCACCTATGCCCATATTCACTTTGCACCCATCCCCATCTTCACTTTGCACCTATGCCCATATTCACTTTGCACCTATGCCCATATTCACTTTGCACCCATGCCCATCTTCACTTTGCACCCATCCCCATCTTCACTTTGCACCTATGCCCATATTCACTTTGCACCCATGCCCATCTTCACTTTGCACCTATGCCCATATTCACTTTGCACCTATGCCCATATTCACTTTGCACCCATGCCCATCTTCACTTTGCACCCATCCCCATCTTCACTTTGCACCTATGCCCATATTCACTTTGCACCCATGCCCATATTCACTTTGCACCTATGCCCATATTCACTTTGCACCCATGCCAATCTTAACTTTGCTCCCATCCCCATATTCACTTTGCACCCATGCCCATCTTCACTTTGCACCCATGCCCATCTTCACTTTGCACCCATGCCCATCTTCACTTTGCTCCCATGCCCATCTTCACTTTGCACCCATGCCCATATTCACTTTGCACCCATGCCCATATTCACTTTGCACCTATGCCCATATTCACTTTGCACCTATGCCCATATTCACTTTGCACCCATGCCCATATTCAATTTGCACCCATCCCATCTTCACTTTGCACCTATGCCCATATTCACTTTGCACCTATGTCCATCTTCACTTTGCACCCATGCCCATATTCACTTTGCACCCATGCCCATCTTCACTTTGCACCTATGCCCATATTCACTTTGCACCCATGCCCATCTTCACTTTGCACCCATGCCCATATTCACATTGAACCCATGCCCATATTCACTTTGCACCCATGCCCATCTTCACTTTGCACCTATGCCCATATTCGCTTTGCACATATGCCCATATTCACTTTGCACCCATGCCCATCTTCACCTTGCACCCATGCCCATCTTCACTTTGCTCCCATGCCCATCTTCACTTTGCACCCATGCCCATATTCACTTTGCACCCATGCCCATATTCACTTTGCACCTATGCCCATATTCACTTTGCACCTATGCCCATATTCACTTTGCACCCATGCCCATCTTAACTTTGCTCCCATCCCCATCTTCACTTTGCACCCATGCCCATCTTCACTTTGCACCCATGCCCATATTCACTTTGCACCATGCCCATCTTAACTTTGCTCCCATGCCCATCTTCACTTTGTCTTTCATCGCGTCGGAAATGCCCCCACCATGCTGCTATTTTTTTCCGAGTCCGGTGTCTGATGAGTTTCTTACTTCGTCAGACTTCTGTGGAAGTATCTTGTCTGCCTGGTGTCAGGTGCCTGGTGTCAGATCCTTGTGCTGGAAATAGGCGATGTAGTGCTGCTTGCACGCCTCGGCCAGGGCGTTTATGCCCGTCTCGAGTAACCGTCTTTTAGCTAGCCTGGTTCCCGGCCCGCAGAATCTGTATGCGGGAATGTGCAGCTTGAAAAGTAGATTGTTGGTCAGCTAATCAACGATTCCGCTTCCAGCTATTGTCTTACCTCTTCGAGGTTTTGCAGTGAACTGAACGAGAAAAGTATAAATATGTCCCTTTCGTGCATTTTTATTTCAGTATCATTCTAGACTTGGAACAGTATGAACGTTTCACATATTCAAATATGACATTTCAGTGCTAATTCTGACAGATGCAGTTTTCATGGACTGATGCTTTGAAGAGACAATCTAAAATTTGTAGCATTGATTCTGTGCTATCTCCACCTCTACCTCCACCTCCGCCACTATATAGTAGCGGTAATGTACATATTATCAATCAAGATGTTACTCTAACCTTACACACTCATGTTGAAGATGAAGATATCTCCCACAAATCGCGAAATATAGCGTATTTCCGAACACAGAGGTGCATCATCGTGGGACCATCAACATGCATCCTACTGAGCCTGCTGAAAGAAGAGAATGATCTTCGAATCGAGAATGTGTACCTATATTCAAAATCGTTCCAGCAACCAAAATATCAGTGATTGGCACGAGTACTGCAGGCAGTGGAAGCCATGCAGCGATAATGAAGCCGTCGTACCTCCGATCAAAGCATTGCGAAACTCAATATTTGTGTTTGATGACATTGCCTGCGAAAAACCAACTTGTATTAAAGAATACTTTAGCATGGGATGGCACGCAAATGTGGACTGCGTGTACCTCGGTTAGACTTATTCCTGCATACCCAAACAGTTGCTTCATGACAATGCAAACATGTTGGTGCTATTTCGCAAGGACGATATGAATTTGTGCCATGTTTAAGATGATGACGTCAATACGGACATGATACTATCACATTTCAAGTAATTGTGTGCGTTAGGCTGGAAAAAAACTGAATTTTGAGTAATGTTAAGGGCTGGCCCCTATATAATGGGAGGTACAGAAATGGGTTCGATCAGTTAAACACCTGCCATCGAAATAATTATTTACAGTAACATATATCGAAATTCGAGCAAAATAGTCTCAAGCTGCCTCTTCACAAAAAATGACGATGGAGTTTGGTCGGCCAACCTGAACAATCCGAGGAGGATTAAACTAAACATTTCGTCCTCGAAGCTAGTAATGGCATCATTTCGGAACTGCGCATTATATTGGCCAAACTAACACAATTCTTTCGGAACTACCTGTCCGAGCTCGGGGCTCGGACAGGTAGTGAAGTGGAGATCGTCCGCGATATGGTGGCCATGGACAAGCACATGACAAGAGTTCAAAGGTAAATTATCGACAAAATGAATGTCGCATCTGCACAAAATGTAGAGAACCTGAAAAGCCTGGAAGGATATGTGACACTTAGGTGCATTCAATACCTCGATTTCCCACCTCGCCACCAAAACTGATATTCAAAATTTTAACAGGGGCATATTGGAAGTTTGCAATGAATGCCTGTGCAAGATCAAAATTGTTTTGGCGGGAACCCTAAACTTAACTCATAAAAGAGATCAACAGTAAAAATTTGTATTCATTAGAATGTTGGACATTGCCAGCGAATTATATAGGACGATTCAGTCTGTTAGCTCGAAGTATTTGCTCTCCAAGAGAGCCAAAATGTCATGCGACCTTCTAAATTAAGAAATTTTTAAGTCCATTACTCATTATCATGGTGTACTCAGGGAGAACAATGGAGCATCCATAATCGTGAAGATCGTAATCGATTATACCGCCGAGCCTATGAAAAGAGGAAACAATGATGTACAGTCAGATCAAGACGATGGCTTGGATGTGGATTCGACACACAAGAAAAAAGTATGGAAGAAAGCCCGTAAATCTAATGCTCTGGCTCGATAGTACCTTCGATAGAACACATCTCATAATAATGATGCAACATACCATACATAATGATAATTGGTTCCTCGGTGCTGATGAAATAGCGTTTCTACCACGTGCGATCATCCGAGTTGGCGATTACAAGACATGTGGAACCCCCGAGCTATATTAACTTCTATTTCCCGAGGAGCCCAGGGAGTTTACAAAATCCGACCAGCTGGAATACAAGACTTTTCTCAAACTCATGCACATGCTTTACCAAGATAATGATCCCGAGACCGGTGCTTATAAGGACAAAGATCACAAAAAAAATCGACATTCTCACAGACCTCTTCGGCAGTCAAGCACTGAATGGCAGCGAATGTCTGAAGAAGATAGACGAAGGTAAGAACACTGACTGCATATTCGAACTTGTGGATATGCTACAGCTACTGCTTGCTTCGCAAATGGTCGGAAATTACTCCCACACTGACAAGATAGTTTCAATCATTGAAGAACTTAAGATGGGAGGCAACATACGATGAGTCGATCGGGTATTGCTCACGAACTGCATGCGGTCACCAGACCCAACTACTGCCATCGCAAGGTCGTGATTTGTGGGATGAACAATCTATTGCAAGGCGACCTCGTCGAGATGATACCGTATGCTAGTGTCAACAAGGGGTCTACAAATACATGTTGACAGTCATCAATGGGTATAGAAAATTCGCCTGGGCCAGACCTGTCAAGTCGAAGAATATGCATGATGTCACCAAAGCCATTGCAGATGTATTGCACGAAGGACGTATCTCTACTAATCTACAAACCGACCAGGGCAAGGAATTCTACAATGCAAAGTTCATGGCCCTGGTGAAGAAACATAACATAAATCATTATTCCAAGTACAGAAATCTCAAAGCTTCTATCATCGAGAGGTTCGATAGGACTCTGAAGGGGAACATTTGGAGGTATTTTGCTGCGAATGGGGAGTTCCAAGTGGCTGACACTACTGCCGAAACTCGTACACGGGTATAATTCTACCATTCATTCTACCACTTGCATGAGGTCCGAAAACGTGAAGAAAGACTCCCTGGTTCGGATCGTGTATGCTATTCCGAAGGGGAGGGACCCACACAAGCCTAAAGCCAAGGTTGGAGACCTGGTGTGCATCTCCAAACAGAAAGGTGTCATTGAGCAAGGGATCACAGCGAATTGGAGTCCTGAACACTTTCGTGTGCGACGTATATGTAACTATACTTTGAAGACCTACTTTCTCGACGATCTGAATAATGTTCCCATCCATGGTGGTTTCTACACAGAGAAGATCCAGCCTCCAAAGTTTCCAGATGTGTATTTGGTCGATAAGGTGCTGAAATTATGTAACGGAAGGGTGTATGTCAAGTGGTGGGGGTACCCTGCCCACTTCAATCCTGGGATTGCTGAGGTGGACATTGAGTGGGGAACACAGATGAATGTAATTAATAAACCTGTATATTTTATTATGTGTACAATAAAACTTACGTAAAAAATTTGCTGGGCTTTATTTATTTTAAAAATGCCTTCGCTTTGTATAATTTTTTGTAAAATTATTTTTAATAAAAATACTTACATTTAAGAATAAAATAAAAAATAGATATGACAGTTTACAAACTTTGCAGGAATGGTAAATATCACAATTCGGTACAGGCTAACAACTGGTGGCATAATCGAGAAATTAATATCATCCATCTGTTGGAAATATAGACCAATATGGAGGGCGATGACAGCGCAACTTATACTTGTAAAACATAAAAAATTATGTCTGCCACCTGGTGGGTGAATTAATACACTAGCATCACCTAAGTGTTGGAAACATGAAATCCAATATGGCAGTTAAACGAAGTGAGAGATAAGCTCTAAAACAAATGGCAATCGAAGAAAATCAACATGGTGGACTGCACCCTGCAAAATGGCTGCTGGCCGCACTACCAAAGTGGTGGATGGCTGTACCTACCAATATGGCAGTCTCACGAAGGAGATAGTCTACCAAGAGGGTGGAATGAGTACTGGTAAGGGGTGACAACCAGAAATTTAATTGTTTTTAAATAAATGTTGTAATAAATTTTACTAATTTCTTCAATAATAAATTTTTTATAACTTTTTAATAAAATTTTACTAACACAAATTTTTATAAATTTTTGGGACTTTTTTTCAGATTTTTTAAAATCATGGTTTCTGGAGTCGCGAATCCTGGTCTCCTGCTCTGGGAAAAATGGTAATTTTGTAGTGAAAAAAGAGAAATTTCTAGGGATAAAGAGAAATTTTTTGAGAAATTTAGTCAATTTTGAGGTAAAAAAGGGAAATTTTGAAGGGGAAAATGTAAAAAGATAAATTCCAGCACGGCAGTCGGCCAGCGTCTGGCTCCTTTTCAGGTCCCTTTGCGCCCAATCTGCCATAATAATTCTACTTTCGACGATATAGCATTCTAAGCTAAAATGATAATATAGCCGCCATTTTTTAATAAGTGTCTGACATGCTTAAAACATACCCCTTGACATCATCTGCATTAGTACTATTTGTTTGCCATATTTGGTAGGAATCGGTTAATAACTGTATTTATGCGTATAGCGCTATCTTACAAAATGGTGGACAAAAGTGGTTATATGTTGGTATATATGATGGATTTAATATATATTTTCAGTATACAAATTTTGGTCAAAATTGGCTAAATTTTATAGCATATTTACAAAAGAAACCTAAAATATTTGTATTGCCGGCATTTTTTAAATAAGTACCTAATCAAATGCAATCATGCATGTTTACTTGACCTATCATACGCAAATTGGGTGAGAATTGGTTTAATGGTTCCCGAGATATTATATATCACCCCAAATCTTAGAATGGCCGCCATTTTAATACTAAGCGTCCGACGTGTTCGGAAACTTTAAAAGTCAAGTGTCCTTACTAAGTTTTATAAGTGTACTAAGTTTGGTGAAATTCGGTTGATACGTTCAGAAATTGAAAGATGGGACACACACATGAACATACACACTCATTCATACACACATACACACAGACAGTTAAGTGATGTCATAAGCCTTTCTTTCCTTCGAAAAGTAGGCTAATAAAAAGGTTATGTAAACCAGTACCTTGTGTATACCTTAATGTAATCCGATATTCCAAATCATGCATACGTTTTCCGCCAATGTATGCTAAAATTAAGTTTTAAGGGGGAAGATTAAATAGTGTACAGTTTTTCATTCGAACAAGGACGATATTTGGTTTTTAAACGGGACACATAAGGCGCTTACGAAAAGTAATCTGTTTTAACTCGGTCACGTGACCAGGTTTACCTGATCACTTGCGGTTAACCACGTTTGCTTTGAACGCTTAGAGTATCTCTGGTGTTTTAAGATGGCGGGAACTCAAAGTAAAATTAAGCCTAAATATTTAGTGCAGTTATTAAATACAACGCTAAATGATGATTGTGATGACTAAGCTGATGAAGAATTTTTGTTAAATTATGTAATGAACAAACAATATCAAAAAGACACTGCATTGTACCACATCAGTAACAAGCATAAAATAATTGTCACATGCCTCTGTCGACAACAATACGGTCTTCTTCGGTCATAGCTATTTGTAACACGCCTCCTATCCATTCGTCTAACAAAATTACAATATTCGTTCCCATTGTTCTTTTATTCTGAACTCCGCTCGTTATAGGTTAGTCCTGATCTAGGCCATTTACTTGTTTGTTTACGTTTTTGCAATGTTTACATATTTACGTGCCAATTCACTTATTTCGTCTGCTAGAGCCAACTTGCCCTGCTGCCAAGCAGGATCAGTCCAGAGTTGATTGAGCTGAGGATCAAGTTAACCTGGGTGACATTCCGTACGCCAGAGTTAACTTTAACCCGATAACTTTTCGAACGCGCCGAGTAAAAGTTTTAACCTGATCGAATTAACCGGGGTGATTTTTCGTAAGCGCCTATAAAGGCATAATTGAGCCCAAAATATGGGTGCTTACACGATGTAAGGAGCCGGTACTGCATAACTTCCTTGAATCAGGCCGTTGCTCTTGACCTTGGCGAGAGTAAGGCGATTATTTCATGCACACGTCAGCTGTCCAAGTTCCACGTTTAGCGTCGTTATGTAACGACCCTGCAGTGGAGGCGAAGGCCAGGGACGGATCATAACGTGTGTTGGCACCACTGCTGTGTGACTGGAACCGAATATCTCTCAACTTTTACCAGGTGCGCTATGGGCACTGTGTTACCCCGTCTATAATAAACGTTAGCTTTGTCAGGCTTTACACCGTACCACAGTGGTTAACCCAGAAAACATCTTGAAAAATATATGCTTTCAATTGAGTTATTACGTTCCTGAGATGGCCTAATTGGTTCCAGGCGTATCACAAGTACTCACTGGCATAGTCATTGAGGAAATTACAAATCGCACGCACGACAGTAAAAATAAAACAGGAGAAACACATTGGGCATTTGTTAAAAACTAAACTTAAACATTTTCGCTTTAAAAAATGTATGTTAAAAATTTAAAAAAAAAAAAAATCAAACGTAGGATACTCCTGTTATTGGCCTATTTTTGATCCCTTGTTTAGTAAAGTTTCAAGACTCAATAAATTCCTTTGAGTTGAGCAAAGCACAGAGACTATTTCCAGGGAAATAGCCGATAACATATCCGCCTGCGTGCGATGTTCGTTTCGAAACACACACTCCCGACACGCTACAAAGTTCGCTCCTCTTGTTTATCGAGCACAGCGATGACGGCGTTTTACGTAATAACGACACACAAGTGTAGCTTACTGAAGAATAACAATTATAGTAGACTAATAACCCGTGTTTCTATGTGAACAATGCCCATTACTTACTTGGGCAGCTCCCCATTTGCCCACTAGCTCTGTATAGACGTTTAAAATGCAGGCGGGTGTGTAGAATGCCATTTTCGTTGAGTACATACCGTGTCAAGTGGGTAAAATACAGCTGATTAAAATTAAAGTTCTACGTGCGTCAGTTTCTGTCAATAATACACGAATGATTTGAAAGAGACGCTCTGCAACAGAGGTCTTAAACAATGGTGTATTTAAAAGATAACTGGGAAGCAAAGAGATGTCAAATTATTTGTTTAATTTGTAGTCTGTCACGTTTAAATTTTCTATAGTTATTATATTATATAAATGTAGCCGTACATATAAAAAAATATTCAACACATTACAAAATCATGAATTATTTCGGAAAAAAAGTCTCAATTTAAAAGCAAAACAAAAAATATATCTGTGGGGGTGCCACTAGTCGAGTGTGCGGAGTTTGTGTCGCGGGTAGTATTTTTTGCCCCCCCCCCCTTTTTTTCAGGCGTTTGCCTTGCAAATTACGTACTTCCTTTCACGGCAGGCTAAAAACGGCATTTGTCCTAAACGTCGTTTGCCCTAACGGCATTGGTCCTTAAATATTTTTCCCCGGTAGACGTTCGCCCTAAAAAAGTTGAGTCTAAAGTTGTTTTGCCTTAAAAGTGTATTTCTTCTCTTAAAGAGTGAACCTCGGCTTTCGCCCTAAAGTTATCTGCCCTGAACTTTCTTACTGGCCAGTAGTTATCCCTAACGTCGTTTGTCCTAAAAGTTAGTGTCTTCTGGCAAATTCCGGAAACCCATGGCCACAGGCATTTGCCCCAACAGTGGTTTACCCTAAAGGCGTTGGCGCTGACGTCTATGTGGAAGGTATTAGGCGAAGTGGCGTGATGATGCGCGGGGGTTGTACTATGGGTACACGACCCGGCCCGGCGCGGTCGTTGTTAGCGGTAACAGGTTTGGATGAGGCCGGCTGGCTGTAATAGTGGCGGCAAACACGCGAGTGTGTGCTCTGCTGATTACGAGTGCTGCACTAAGCACGCAGCAGGTCACGAAGTGTGTCAGTGCGTGCTGACGGCACTCCATAGCTGGATCTCCGTCCACTGGCGACGTCGCCTGCTCCAGTTCCTACCAGATACACCGTCCTCTCGTGCTCTCCTAAGGTGGCAGGCCGCCCGGGTAGAAAAGTGAGCACTCTGGAAACCAACCTTACAAAAATGTCACTGCTCCCAACAGCATATATTTTAACAGACGCAATGCGTGACATGCACCCAGCAAATTTGGCAACGTTGGAGGGAAAGTAGTTCCATATCTGAACGTCTAATAAAAAGTGTTACATAACCATTTGTAATGACTTTCGCTTTCTGTTTTTTTATGAAGCAAAGTGTACAAATGAGCAGAAGGTGAAATTATGTGAGGATGGAGCAGTGCTGAAATTCAAGGGCGGGGGAAGCGGGAGATCTCCGAGAATCGTCCGGCACGATTCCCACTTGAGAAAATCCGGGAGTGGCGCGGCCGGGTATTGAAGACGGTCCGCCCTAGTGGAAGACGAACGGTCTAACCGCATTAAAACTGCGCCCCCCGATATCTTGTAGAATTACAACGTGTGTAGTAATACTCTAAATATCTTCCTGCGAAATCATAAGCTACTTTTTTGGATTTCTTCAAAGTAATTTGTGTGTTTGATGTTACACAATAATATTTATGCACTAAAAATCGTAGGTCAGCCACGATGGCACCGAATGCCTTTGTGTTTGCCAATAAGGCACATTTCAGCCCAGCTACAGCTTCGAAAATGTCCACTGGGGGGACGGTAACCAAACACTGAACCTCTACATTAAAAGCAAATACAGTACCCACTACGCCACAGACACATCCATATATACATATATCGTGTTCTAGACAAGAGTGTATTTCGGAGAGGGAATTACTCATTTATATTTTTGGGGAAAATGGAATCTCTAATATAAAAAATGATTAGTTAAAATAATTATTTACAACCAATGGGCGAATATACAGAGACGGTACTACAGATTGCTATAAACCTCAGTGTTCAAGGGGGACTGCAAATTTTTCATGTGTGAAAAAACTAAAGATTTCGGTTTACTTATCCTTACATCAAAAATCATAAAGAGAGACCAAACATTTCTTATATTAAAAAAATAAATGTCATTTGTTTTTTTTTATTTTGACTTTTGAATATTTTATTTTTATTTGAGGGATGGGGATATACCCTGATATCCCCATCCCCCCCAACATACTTTCAATACTTTAATATCGAGTTCATATGCGGTAGTTTATATTCAGAAGAGAACAGCAAGGTTTTACTAAACACGCGGATGAGCAGTTGTAAGTTTGAAACTTAATTAGAAGTAACAGGTTGATCCCACATACAACAAGAGATAACTGTGTACGTAAGGGAAACTTAATTAGAAGAAACAGGTTGATCCCACATACAACAAGAGATAACTGTGTACGTAAGGGAAACTTAATTAGAAGGAACAGGTTGATCCCACGTACAACAAGGGATAACTGTGTACGTAAGGGAAACTTAATTAGAAGGGACAGGTTGATCCCACATACAACAAGAGATAACTGTGTACGTAAGGGAAACTTAATTAGAAGGGACAGGTTGATCCCACATACAACAAGAGATAACTGTGTACGTAAGGGAAACTTAATTAGAAGGAACAGGTTGATCCCACATACAACAAGAGATAACTGTGTACGTAAGGGAAACTTAATGCTGCCGACTGATCTTCGGAGTGTTTTTATTTTCTTTATCCTTGCGTTCTGTTGCTTTTTACTTTTTTGGTATCACTTATTTTTTATTCAAAAGGAATACACCGCGATCCATTTAGCTGGTAAGAATTTGAACGAATACAAAATATGTATTGAGAAAAATTGAGAACATTTCTTAAAATATTTAAGTGAAAAGTAACTATTCGTATTATATCACTAAAGTGCCATATTTTACAAACCTTGGTATCTGCTGTACGAGAGTAATGTTCCAAACCCGTAACTTGGGAGAACATATTCTTTTCAAACCAAGTCAACCTGTGTGTTAAGTTAAAGCACTCACAAAACTGAACTTTTGTCCCAAGTTATTTCCTAAGTTAATATAAAAAGAAGAAGACTTCCTATATTTTCGTGCGCATTCGGAAAATGTTAACATTGGAAAAGTAAACAATGGACGTGCAATGTGGACTTTCTCAAAACAAACGTGATGGAAAGCTAATAAATAATTAGTGATATCTTTGTTTGGCCTGAACTATTTAATATGAAGGCTAAAACATTTAAACGTAGAGTTTAAAAAAGAAAATATTGATGTCAGTTGGCGAACTTATTTAAAATAAAACATTTAAGGCGTATATTAGGCCTATAAATAAATATTCAAATAACCCATCTCGTACTCACTAAATAATCAAAACTTTAGCAAATCTAAAAATGACTATGTAACAACCAATAATATGCCGAATTCACTGCGACCAATTGTCAAATTCAGAAAGCTTAGATCGGACACCGCATGTATAGACCACATCCGAGCTCGTCCACAGTCAAAGGAACGGCTTATTGTATGGTATCAGTAGTTTCCAGACTGTCAGTATTTCTATCTGGATTTCTATATACCGGTATAGTTTTTGCACTGCACATCTACAAATAGAACACGTTTACAAGACACCTTTGTAAATTTACAACATTGGTTTTTATGACAAAATATATTAGCTCCGCTAACAAAAACTTTTTACTGTGATTTAAATGAAGCATCCGATATGAAGACATCCGATATGAAAAAGGCCCAGCTCCATGTTTGCAGTAAGGATATTCTGCTTTGCCACGATAGTAATGTAAACAGTTGCTGAATGATGTCATGCGATGCTGTAAACCTTGAAAGCATTATACAAAGAAGAATAAACAAACATATGTGAACACATTATGAAATGCAGTACAAGATGTAAATGAATCAGGATTTGGGTTATTTTGACACTTGGTTTTTGGAAAAACAATATTGTTTTTAGTAAAGTGCAATAAATAACATAAGCAATAACTCTACTGTCATTTTATTGACATTTGTTATTTTCCTACAGATAACACATAGGCAAATGTGTTAGTATAACTCTCTAATTAACCTCTGTGGATTGCTCTTGATAATATTAGCTTTCACTGTCACTCTGTTGGCCACCTTCATCTGCTGTTAAAGAATCTAAGAGAACTTGGGACTCTACTATAAGATACTTACAAAGTCTCTTAACATCGGATAGCTTCGCAGATTTGATTGGCAGCATATTCTTGTACAGTGGTAGTGTAGGAAAAGTGTTTTCCGTGTGCCCTTCTTCTGAATACAGAGATATCCCCCCACTATTCCCTCCAGTCTCTGTCACCCTCACTTCATGCTTGTGATCCCAACTTCTTTTCTCTTGATATTGGAAGCTTTACGATTCGTTTGATTACTGATTGTTCGAAAAATTTGCGGGAGTCGCCTCTGAAGTAACGGAAATGTTGTCATCCATTCAAATAACAACAAACTTATCCCGGATGATATCTTCCCATTCGGGATATATCTCAACTTGTTCGTGTTGTTTTCCCATCTTAGTATAATATCAAACAAACGGTCACAGGGAAAAACGCTGTGCCTACGAACAGGAAGATGATGACTAATATTCTTAAATCTGCCTGTATAAACCAAAGAATATCGATACTACATCATTGTTGCGTTCAAATTTTGGCTCGGACATGTATCTGAGAAAAGATGTAGCTGTACCACATTTGCGGGAATGAGGTGGTGTACATAGTCATGTAATTATTAACTCCGTTCTTCCCCTCAAATTCCGGCCTCACAAACATTGTCCCTCTTAGTTCTTTATAGCTGTAAAGGCAAAAGTTGTATTCCCAATGTTGTCTCATATAGTATATTTCCCTCACAAACAAATGACAAAAAAAGGGAAATTTTGCTAAAATCGAAAGACAAGCATTCAATGTCATCATTTTGCATTGCCTTTTCTTCAAACTTTCGACGATCTTCATAAAACACTTTTGTCTTCAATTTATTGAGTTTCATATGACGTTTAAATTCGTTCTTCCGTTCATGTGTTTCATTCTGAAGAGATGCTTTCAGTTCCTCACATGTGGAACACCCATATACACTTGATCTTCCAAAGCGATAACCATAGTGAGTATTAAATAAATTCTTATAGTACTCGTATTTAACCTTCAACGAATGCTATCTGGTCTCGTACCACCCACAACTCTTCTGGAAAGTATTTCTGCAAAAAAAATGTTTGTACGTTACCATGGCATTTAGCTCTTCGCTCCAGTAGCGTACTTTACACCCTGATGTTATATGGTGTATCTTCTCCTGCCACGCCTCTTCTATGCTTCAGCGAGAGTTGGGTTGTTTCCTACGTCGTTCTCTGGGTGAGGCATCTTCGCACACACGTCTAACTCGTGTGTTTCCAATACCGATTCGACTGGAAAATGCCACTCGGCTGACAATGTTTCTGCTCCCAAGGTAACCTGATAACAAACATTAATATTGTTGCATGACGCCAAGGGGGCGTATCTGAGTTCGTGAGAGATGGAGGTGTTAGTAAAAATAAAGAACCTAAATTTTACATTTAATTTATTCACACAGCTATTATTTAGAGTATTAAACTATCTGTCCCCACTATTACTCTTTTTATTTCACAGTAAGCGCAATATTAAATGTATTTTTCAACTCTAATCAACAACCTTATTTATATCTGTTTGGTTGTTGTAAATTAACTCATACTCATCATTAACACACGTTCAGTCTATCTGTTGTCGTTATTTGTAATGTCTTTCACTCACGTATCCAGTCCAATAGCCAAGCCAGCAGCCGCACTCTTCACTGCTCTGATGTTCGCAGTCGCATATTTTCCTCCCGCTGGTCACTTCTCTCGCCGCGCTCTTCTCTTCTCGCTAGTCGTCTATCACTGCAACTCATCCATTCAACAACTTCGGCTCGGAGGCCCGGCGCAATTTTATGTAAGTCGCCCTGGCCATCTGGAAGGTTTAACGCACCCCGAGTCTCGCTGAGAGAAACGAGGTCAGTAATTCAGAGCATTCATTAAATAAACGCATAAACCCTATCCGTCGGAGGAAAGAACTGGCAAGTCGGCAAAGGGTTATCGCGGTAGAATGCCTTCGTTGCTTTCCGCCCCGCTATCATATCACTACTCTGTCCTTCTCTTTCTCCTGTCCGCACGGGGTGGGCGGACCAAGGTCAGCTGAGCAGACTAGTATCACATAACACTGTCCTCTGCTCAAGTCTGTTCGGACTCTGTAACATCCAGACCTTCGTAGAGTGCCAATCGGTCGATGTGGATAACCTTCGGCTTCGTCCGAGAGCCTTGACGACAAATCCGAAAGACCACATCATTCATCTTCTTCAGAATCCTCTAGGGGCCTCCCCAACATTACTGTAGCTTCGGGCAGTACCATTTTCTCCTTTAAGGGTTGTACAGACTCACCAATTGTCCTTTTTGAAATACCTTGTCTAGCATTCTCCTATCATACCGCCTCATCCTGTCATTCTTTATTATAAGGTACTGTCAAACAAAATCATGAATGCAAATATGCATGCTATGTAATTCGCTGGCATAATCAAAGGCTGCAGCTTCCTTTTCAGTCGGCCGGCCAAACATCGATATTTATTATTCAAAGGTGCAGCTAAGCCTCTCGACCATTTTATCTGACTGAGGGTGTAATGCTGTAGTCCTAGTCTTTTTTATCCGCAGAATCTTTGTTACCTCCTGGAACACTGCAGCCTCGAGTTTCTTCCCTGATCGGAATGGAGTTATAGTGGTACTCCAAACCTCAAGAAGACATGCTCTATGAGTGCCACAGCCACAGTACATGCTTCCTGGTTCGGGAGGGAAATTACCTCAGGCCACTTAGTAAGATAATCTTAGGCCACCAGTACATTACCGATTACCTCTCTCTGTGAAAGTCAAAAAAACCAGAAGATCTAATGCCGTCTTCTCTAATGGGGCTCCAGCATTGTATTTATGGAGGTGACCTTGTCCTCTGGTCCTTGGGCCATTCCTCACAGTGCAATTGTCGCACATTCGGCACCCCTTCTCAACGTCCTTCCTACAATGAAGCCAGTAGAATCTCAGTATAACTGTCGAGGGTCTTATTAACATCAAGTGCCTACTGGCTGTGACATGCATTTATTTTAATACTTCGGAAACCCTGCATACTGGAAGGACCAACTGTGACCATGGATGTTTTCCATCATTATTGTCCCAGTTTCTGTAAAGTAGGCCATTCATCATTACGGGTGAATTATATTATACTAGTATGCTTTAACTGCTGCACTCAGACTAGAAATCTCTTTCCATTTTGGCCGACAGCCAGCTTTTTTTCAATTTAATAATGGCTGCAAAAGTTCTTTTAAGACTTCGGAAACCCTACATTCAGGAAGGACAAACTGCAACGGTACATGTTTTCCATCATTATTATCCCAGTTTCTGTAAAGTACGCCATTCTTTAGTACGAGCGAATTCCATTCTACAAAGAATGCTTTGACTGTTGCGCTCAGGCCAGATATCTGTTCCTGTTTTGGCAGACAGCCAGCTTCTTTCCACTGTAGTAATGGCTGCAAAGTAGGATCATTTAGCTGATCTTTCCTAATACCCTCATCACTCCAGGTAGGTGACCCAACACAAGATAAACAACCTTGAATACCTGTCGTCCATACCTGCAACGATTCGCCGCTGTTTTATTCGTGGTGATCGTAATGACGACAAAATGACTCACGTGGCCTCCTACACCGTGCATCTGCATTGCTTTTCTTCAGACTTATTGAAATTTAGTAGCCAGCGTCATTAAATATGGTTGGTTCTTTGAATAAAATGTCTGCCATAAACGTAGGCGGGAAGTGTGAAAGTTCTTCACTACGGCCAGAATGTTCCTGTATGTAACACAGTAATTTCTCTCAGTTTTATGGAAGACCTTGCTGAAGTATTCTAGTAGCATTTCCTTCCCATCTTGACCCTGAGATAATACAGCTCCAATGCCTACATCCCTAACATTAGTGTCCAAAATGAATACACTTTCAATATTGGGAAAACATAGGACTTGTGAAGATATCAGAATTTTCTTTAGTTTACCAAAAGCATTTTAACACTCAGTAGTCCAATGAAATATCACTTTCGCCTCAGTCAGTACATGGAGTGGCTTGGCAATCGTGGTGCACCCAAGTACAAATCGATGGTAATACGTACATGATTCTAGAAAACTCCGCATTTCAGTTTTGTAAGCTGGTGTCGGCCAATTTCTTATTGCATTAGTTTACTCGGAGTCTGAATAGATTACATGCGCCGACTCTACATGTCCCAAGAAAATTCTTTTCTTTTGAAACAGGTGGCACGTCTTAGAAGCCAGTTTTAAATTCTGAAGCCTTTGCTACATCCTGGCGCTGCAAGGCGACACAAGGTACACCACTTCAAAAAAAAACACAAGAATAAAGTCTTCAGTAACAAGGTTAATTTTGAAATGCAGTTTGTATATAATTACTACAACAGAAAAAACATGAGTCGTGTGGAAATGCTTGCATATTTTAAACCCAATCAATTACAATACACACCATGAGAAAATTCTATAAACATAGAGCTTCTTGCTTTATGGGCAATTTTCATTATGCAAGAGAATGCCTTGAAACTGCAGATGAGGAGAACTTTTGACTATAATGCTTTATGAAAAATACCATTATAATAAATACAGTACAAAAATGTGTCGTCTAAAATTTATTTTATAAAATACTGAAGACGTCGATTCTCATGACATAACTAGAAAAATCTATTTAAAATGTTATTTTCAATTTGTAACATGCACACACCGGATTCTCATAAATACTGGGCTTTGGCAAGTAGTTAGATATACAATGATTAATCTCACTCTTGACTTTTACTTTGAAAAAGGCTGACAAATATTTACACATTATGAAACTGCCCTTGTTATAAAATATCTCTCCTGAAAAGTTAACACAACTTTAAACTTGTTATGCAACTTCACATAACCTTTACATTAACATACTTCTCTCATGTTATAGATCTGGAAGAACTCTAAATTGTCTACGTAGAACAACTCGATAATGATCTTTATAATTTCTAAGGCTGGTCAACACATTTCATTTGAACCAGCCTTCTTAAAAAATGTCTATCCCGGAAACATTATAACTTTGAAAACATCATGTAACTATGTTGGTAACACTTTACCGTTAAGTTAAACACTAAGTATTTTCCTTCATTATTTTACACGACTTTACAATTTTTCTGGGCTTAATTATGCTTATCATTATTACCTTAAGGTTAATTTCAAACAGCCTTTAAAACTGACTTTAAAAATAAACACCCATTTTTTTTTTTTTTTTTTTTTTTTTTTTTTTTTTTTTTTTTTTTTTTTTTCAAATAGTGTGGCATTTCTTTCTACAAAATTACATTTGCTACCAATATGGATGGCAATGTCCAATCTACTAGTTTTGGCCTGAAGAGCCCTACGCAGCAAACACAACCCGTCGGCAAAGTGTCGCTAAATTGCCGGCCTGATACCTGTACTGTCGGCAACCATAGTTTCAATGCCAGTAGATAGCCATCTGACAACGGCAACATGTCTTTTTTCAGACAGATTGCTAACCATTAGAAACAATACAACGGCCTGCTGTATTTTTTTGGGTAACAGGTGGATATCACCGAAAATATACCGGCATGATATCGCAGAACAAACATGTTGCAAGAATTTTAAAAATGTTTCTGGGCCGATTTCCATGCAGCACCTTTATCTTTTCGGTAAGTTGGCCATTATCTTATTTATCACAGCCTGGTGACATTTTCGAGACAAGGCTCTTTATCACAATAAATATATTAATATGATGTCTTTTTGCCGACAAACTTTTGGAAAGTGATTTGAATAGGTAAGATGTTAACTAGCTGTTAATGGCCTCATGTCTTTTTTTTTTAGACAGCATGTTTGCAGTTAGAAAAAAAATGGCCCACTGTAATTTTTAGGATAACAGATGAATATCACCGAAAATATGTCGACATGATATCTCAGAGCAAATATGTTGCAAGCATTTTAAAAATGTTTCTGGGCCGTCATGGAATTTATACATTTCTTTATAATAATTTTTGTCATGATATTTTTTTAATTACTGGAAACTACCAGCGAATTACACTGCGGTGTATACATTGGCATGCTGGACTGTCAACGCAAGGGTCTTAAGTTCCAATTCCGCACTTGGCAAGCTGAAGGTTTTCGTATCATATAATGTGATGAGAAGTAAATGAAATGAATATATGTAAAGATAAAATAACAATTATTAAAATTTTTAAACTCCTTATTTCTGGACATCATGCCACTGCAGGCCCGGCATCGTAACGACATCCAGCCGTCGCAGGCCTGGCATCGTAATGACGTCCAGCCGTCGCAGGCCCAGCATCGTAACTACATCCAGCCATCTCAGGCCCGGCATCGTAATGACATCCAGCCATCGCAGGCCTGGCATCGTAATGACGTCCAGCCGTCGCAGGCCCAGCATCGTAGCTACATCCAGCCATCTCAGGCCACGCATCGTAACGACATCCAGCTTTCGCAGGCTCGGTATCGTAACGACATTCAGTCGTCGCAGGCCCGACACTGTCGGCCAACAGTTAACCACCAGTCAATATTTCAATGGAGCCACTTCTGGCATAAGACAGCAGGCCAGTATCGGCTGGCCAGAGTTTGTCGGCTAACTTTTACCGGCCCGATTCTGACCCGTATTTTCCGTGTTTGCTGGGTAGTCATATGAAGATATACTTAATTTGGTTGGTCCCCAAGAAGCCGTCTCTCCCAGATCACCCGGATTCTGGGGCATAAATACACACAATTTTGTAACAAGCCCCCTCCACATGAGGGGTGCAAACAGAAACTTTTAAATTTAACCAATCATAATCATAAGCGCTTTTAGAACACATTACCTTTTTTGGTAATTATACATAAGTGGCACTGTCTATTCTTGAATGTCGTGCGTCTTCAATGCTTGACAGCGATGGTGGAGCTCGCAGTAGGGTCTCAAGAAAACTGGCGAGTGTTGGTTAGCTTTCCGAGAAATGCTGCTCGATCGGCCACGTATGCCGGGCCTCCGCGACCTGCCTTGAGACACATTACTTATTATTGCCTGAGGTCATGTCATATATCGTTCAGTGCAGAACATGCACCAGGCTTCAGTTTTGAGGTAAGACACATATTCATCAGAAAAGTTTATGGTATTTTTGTACAAATAGGCTTTGAAAATACTAGACCCCGACCATCTCCTCTTCCAAGAACACCACCAGACGAGACGATCCTCTTCGAGCTCCAATATCCATAGTTCGGAACAAGCCAAACCAAATATGGCTGTATCGTGCATCTTCTCTCAGCAAACTAATGCATATCCCAACCATTTAACCTTCTCATAAGGGATCAAAACTATATGAAACCATACGTATGAGGACACCCATATCCTATGACCATATCTTAATTTTTCTCTACCCTATTTGAAGAAATCATCATCCATTACAAACACATGACAAGACAGCATCTTATAACTAAATGAAGATGAAAACCCTTAATGAATAATAAGTATGAGTGGAGAGATGGTTCCTGGGATCGAATTTAAGGGCTAAAAACATCACATTAAAAAACCCTTAAGAATGTAATGATGCAGTTAAATACTAACCAAAAATCACTAACAATATTACACTAACAATATCACAAAAATCCGTAAACCAATAGGAAATCCTTGACAAAATTCTCCACTTAAAAAAAAAATTAACCCCCTTAACTAATTTTTTACTGGGATAAATGTACCTTGTTTACACTCCCGGGATTCTTACAATCCTCCAAAAGCAGTAACAGGTGTAAATAATCTCCTTATTGCAAAGTTTCCCACATATTTGGGCGCTAGTTTCGCACTAAACTGCGCATCTTTATTACTAAGAAAATGTGTTTCTAAAAACACTTTATGCCCTAACATAAAATACATCATACCCTTATTCCTATCTTAACGAGAGGCGAGCTTCGCATTATACTTTCTAAGATTATAAGTGGCTTCATCCTACATTACTTCCAAATATTTCTTCCGATTTACAGCATCCCAGAAAAATTCGTGCAATCTGCAAGCATTAATTGAGGGATGAAATAAACTTCTACCATAGAAAATGTCGGCAGGGATCTTCTTTGTCGCGCCACTAACGACATTGTTAAAGGCTAAGCTGAGCTGATATAAAACTGTATCCCATTCTTTATGAATCTCCGTCTGGAATGCCCTAAAGGCGAACTTCAAATTCCTGTTATAAAATTCTTCTGGGTAATAAGGGGTATTTTGTACCATTTCAATTCCCCAAGCAAATACCAAGTTCTTCGTTCCAGTAGAAACAAAATAAGTAGCATTATCTGTAACCAGATGCATAGCCGACCCAAACACAGAGAAAAGGCACTGGCTCAAGACCTAGCAAATCTCTGATTATTTCATTGACCTTAAGGAAAAAAACACGAACTTGCTAAAGCTATCTTCTGATACCAAGATAGAAGTAAATCCTGCAGTTGTCATGGGTAAAAGCCCAAATACATCAAAATAAACTCTCTCCCAAGGAAAATTTGCCACAGCAGCACTATAGGGGCTCACTATCTTCACATTTCTGGCTTTAGATCTTTGGCAGGACCCGCATTGTCGAACAAGATCTCCTACCTCCTTGGACAATCTGAACCAATAAAACATCTATTTTATGCTTGAAATAGTCTTATCCTGTCCCAAATGGCCTCCAAAAAAGGTGTTGTGATAATAATGGAAAATAGTTCCCCTTAAAATTTTAGGTAAGTACATAAAAATTAAAGTGGCACGTCTTGGGATCGATGTATCCTCTTAGTTTGTCATAAAACTGGGCGAAGCAGATGATAACACTTCGCAAAATTCATATATGTCGAACATGCGTGAAAGACAGTCTGACACACCGTTTTCCACCGATTTTATGGGTTTCACCGAGAATTTGAACATTGTTAGACACACTAACCATCTTGCTAATACCAGCAGGCTTATTGGTTGATAAAACCCAACCCAGAGCTTAGTTATCCATATGTAATTCAAACTCACCTGACTATAAGTAACAGTTAGTACTGTTTACCTTTTAAAGCCATCAGCACTTACAGGTTTTCAATTGGAATGTTTACGACTTTGGTTGTTGGTTTGCTTTAGGGATAAAGAGTCCTTGCTTCGTTCTGAGTTGAAGGGCTTGGCAAGGGCGTCAAACCATTGAAAAATCACCCACGTAGGACGTGTTTTGTTGTTTCCGAAATATGTCTGGTACCTATATCAAATGTTTTATACTTCTGGTAACACAGCAGTACCTTATTTTTTGGTTAAATTGAACTTTCAATTATATTATAACTATAAGTTATAACATTTAATTTATTATTAGAATGAATAAATATAGACAGGAAATTGATGTGTTGTTGGTAATGCCTTGTAAGAAATAGTTCTTGTGCAAAGTATTATTAAAGTGAGTGCACATGAATGTGGTATGTTGTTCCTTGCATGTAGTTTTATAGACTTCGTTAGGTATATTTGCATGAGGAGGAGGAGTATCCTGAAGTAGACCTTCAGAGAAGTCGGAAGTTACCATGAATAGACTATAGTGGTCAAGCTTGGTTCACAACTGAAAGCATAACAGTAACCACGTAAATGTCCTGATATAGTGCATGCAAGGGAATAGTTATATTTTCCTTCGAATGGAGGCGCGTGGAGCAACAGTCAATCAGAGAATATAATAAATGATATCGACAATGTTGATTAGGTACTTAAGATGGAGGAATATAGTTATGCAGCAAAAAATAAGACATATGTTCAGATATATATTTAGCGAAAAGAACAGAAGACATTGTACTAGAGTGCATTTTTTGAAGGTACTTCCTTTTTTATGATTGCAAAAGCAAAGATTTTAAAGAAACGAAAAAGGCCAACTCTTTTAAGTCAATGTCCATATTTAACAAAATATCACACTAAATCTATTTCTAAAATACATGTTGTGGTTGCAAAGATAATCAATTTTTTTTTATATTTAAAAAATGCTACAAACTGACACCAGACTTGTCGCAAAATCTCATACATTGCATGGCCAAAAATAATTCTAGTATTAGGCAAATGCAGACTCCGGCACAAGGGGATAGGAGAGTGGTTCAGTGGCTCGAGAAACTAGAAGGTTCTGGCACATCAGGCTGGTGGCTTGGCCATTTTTTCCACCGTTTTTCCTTCAAAATCGCACGTTTTAGCCCACAAACACCTTAGAATTTCCCTTTCTCCCCTAAAAATTTCCCATTAATCCCTAAAAATTCCCCGATTTTCCCTCAGAAAAGCTATGCCCTAGAATGTGCAGTAATAAAGCGCAGAAAGGCAAAAACAAACCGATTTTTAAGATTTTGGATGGCTTCCTTAACACATCTAGCATACATAATGAGAAGCCGATAAAATAAAATTAATTTAATAATTATTTAATAAAATTAAATATATTTTATAACAAGCTGATCCTGCGACTTTGTACGGGTGGACTTTAGGATTTATTCACATATTTTTCAAATATAAATTTTGCTTTGCTTGTTTTATGGAGTTATTAAAATGCAGCCCACCATAGCTTCGCTCAGGTTTTATGTTTAAAATATGAATATCGCTTTGTTCAGATTTTATGGAGTTATTAAAATATAGCCCGCCATTTTATAGAGTTATTGAAATACATACCTATATGATTAGTGCGAAAGATTGTTACTTTATTATCGGAAATAGTTTTATCACCATGTTAGTGTTGGTTGTTTGATAATATGTTATTTTACAATGTTTTTTCTAAAATTAATGTATATTTTTCTATGATGTGTATTATATCAATGATTATTTAAAAAGCTATTGTTGTTTTAACAATGATTTTTGACAATAATCCTTTCGCAAAATATAAGATATGTAACAAAAATAAAATTACATTAAAAAAAATTAATTTGCTTCATAACCATTTGAAATATCGAGATGAAATAAAGAGCAGAATTTAAATAGAAATATATCTTTGATCTTTGAAAGTTTTATCAAAATTGATTCACCTATCTCGGAGCCTATTCTGTACAAACATCCAGACAGAAAGACAAACAAAGAGTTTAAAGCAGTTATTTATGCTTTAAAATTGTTTAAATGGCATATTATGCTTAACTGTTGGTGTCAAATTTTAAATAACACACAGACACTTCAGATTTATTTATTAGTAAAAATAATTTATTTATAAATAATTGTAAATTAGACAATCTATACTAAAAATAGAATTGAAGTGTCTGTTATTTTAAATTTAATACCAATACCTAGGCATAATATGCTATTTAAAGAATGGTCATGTGACTTTGTTCACATGAACTTTTGGATTATATACATATTTTTAAAATATAAATATAGAATTGTAATAAGGCATGAATAGTTTCAAGTCAAATTTATACATAATAATATCTATAAATAAAAATAATAAATGTTATAATTTTAAATACTGATCTAACAGAATTTACAAAAGTCTTTTTAAGTTTATATGGAAAATAATTCTTGTAAATAATCAAATATAAATTAATGTTTATATATATATATATATATATATATACACAAAATAATAAATGACATATTATTTTTTCTAAATAATTCTTAGCTTTTTATTTATTTATTATTGTATAATGTAAAATTATTTAAAGACAAACTATCCAAAATAATATCAAACAAATAATAATATTTTATATTATTTTCTCGTATTTTTAATAGCTTCGTAGGCACATAGTAATTTAGATCTCAATTATATCATAGCCTCTTTAAAAAACTATACTTTGTGTTCAGTTATTTTCAGCTGAACCTACTATGTTTGTAGAATTACTAACACATGTGACAGCTATGTATAACTGTCCATATGTAAAACAATGCCAGCTCTGCCTAACATTTGTCTTTGTGATTTATGCATCGTTATGTATTTATTAGTTGTTCCCGCAGCTTTATCTACGTGGACTTTCGGATTTGTTTACATATTTATAAAATAGAAATAGAAAATTTAAATAGGTGTGAATTGTGTTAATCGAAATTTATACATAATAATTTCTTTAATCATCTATTTTTTAAAAAATGTGTTTGAAATATTAATCGAATAGAATTTACAAATGTATTTTTATGATTAGATGGAAATTAATGCAGTGCCTGCGATTTCATTCGCATGGACTTTAGGATTTATTTCATAGAAATTTCGCTTCACCTAGGTTTTATGGTGTTATTAAAACACAGCCCACCATTGCTTCGTTCAGGTTTTATGTATAAAATTTAAAATATCACTTCATTCAGATTTTATGGAGTTATTAAATACAGATCGTCATTGTTACGTTCAGGTTTTTTTGAGTTAATGAAATACATACCTATATTATTGGTTTGAATGATTGTTACCTTTTTATTGGAAATAGCTTTATTGTCACATTAGTATTAGTTTTTAATACTATGTTATTCCAAAAACTATTGTACATTTTCTATTATGCATATTATATCAATGATTATTTAACAAACTATTGTTGTTTCAAAAGTGCTTTTTGACAATAATCCTTTTGCAAAAAAAATATGAAAAAAAGAAAACTGCATGAAAAAATTAATATACTTCATTACCATTTGAGATATCGAGCTGAAATAAAGATTAAATTTTAAATAGAAATAAACTCTATGTTCTCTGAAAGTTTTATCAAAACCGATTCAGACATTTCGGAGCCTATTGTGGACAAACATCCAGAAAGACAGAAAATTTTTATAAAACAGTTATTTATGCCTTAATATTGTTAGAATAGCATAATTATGCTTATATATTGGTATTAATTTAGAAATAACAGCCAGGCACTTCAATTTTATTTATTAGTATAGATTAGAAAATTTAAAGCCCTAAGTATTAACTTTTATACATCTCAGGACTCGTATTTTCAGGCGCATATGATCGTAATGTCATACCATCATTTTGTCTCGTTTTTTCATGCTCTATCATTTTGTGTTTTCTCTCGCTTCATCTCTGTCTCACATTCCAACTCTTTCTCTCTTTTGTTTCCCTTTCACTCTCTCTTTCATTCTATTTTTCTCTTTCCTTTCTCTTTCTCTCTTCTCTCACTCCATCTCTTCTTCTCTTTCCTTTGTATTTCTCTCCTGCTCTTGTGTCTCTCTGATTCCATCTCTTTATCTCTTTTGTTTCTCTCACTCTCTCATTCCATTTTTCTCTCTAGTTTCTCTATCATTCCATAGGTTTTATCAGAGTCCTCCCATGTTATTGTTGTATCATTCTCTTTCGTTCTCTCTTGACTCCCTTATTTCATCTCTTTCCCTCTTGTCTCATTCGTTCGATCAATTAATCACAATTGTTCGATTAGTCGTATTGACTCCATTCCACCGCTTATATAGTTACTTCATCGCCTGCTAGATTGTACAAATCTTCAGGGTGTATATTTATTTACGAATTTATTAATGTAATTTTCCATACATCAGAAGGTATATAAAAATTACTGTAAAGTACATTCCAGACAGAACTTTGTAAACAATTTTAATCTTCAAGACTTTATTTTTTTAAATCGATATTGTTTTAAAATTTTACTTTTTTCAATTAGTTTTTTACCATTGTACGAATATTAAGTCGACTAGCCTTGTAACCACAAATGCATTCACATGCCAGCAGGTGCTGTAAGTCAGACATGCCAGCTGTGACTGGCAAGGGTGCTGGCAGCAGTACGTAGGCACCATGTGGAGGAAGGAAGGCCAATGACCATGGCCGAATGTGCTGCTGTATGGCCTTGTCAATCAGACATCTATTAAGTGGTATATTTATACATTATTGTAATTATTTTATTTAAATTTATTTTATTTATCAATTGAAAACTACCGAAAAAAAACATATTTTGAAAAATACAGTAAAATATATCTTAAATGCATTTGTAATGTAAAAATTTGTTTAAAATCAAGTTATGTAAATTTAACACTTCCTCATAACAGCTAGTAACATATAAATAAGACAACTTTCCATGTAGGGGCAGGATTTGAACCCAGGACCTTTGGGTGAGTAGCCAGGCATGATAACCACTAGCCTACAGTGTGCCCACATGATAACAAGGGTTTAATAGTTGTATATAAATTTTCAAGTGAAATTGGCGAATTCCCTTCTACAATTAAAGAAATATTTTTAATTTTCATTATATTTTTTTTTCAATCAATGCATATATAACTTAAGAATGCTATATTTTAGAGCAGATTTTTGTTTATTTAAAGGCAAGCGATGTACTGCATTAAAATAATTTAATTATTTTCAGTCCGACCCTGAATCATATCTTCCTAAGCTCATATCTAATTATTTTCTTATACATTCTTCTTAAAATAATTATGCACCAGACTGCATTTATTTCGCAAGTTGGGCTCATAAGTATGTCAATATGTACATGCATATGCTAATATAATTTGTAATTTCTTAAGGCCAGGCTCGTGAAATAAGTTTGCGAGCATCATTTCTAGCTCCAGGAATGTATGTTTAAGCCCTATATTATGATATTAGTCAACTTAAAATATTAATTTGATGTATTCAAGAATTTCTTTTAACTTTAAAATAATTTAAGTTGTACTGAAATTGGATATAGAGTAATACAGCAGAAAAGATCTCTCAAGTTCATTATGGCCTTCTCTCTCCAAGACTAAATACTACACGATGTAAGTTATTTATTATCTCGACAATTTTTCATAGGCATAACTATCGTACACAGATTTTGTTAATTGGATTTTTATGTGAATTAACTGAGCACCATAATATTCTCTATATATAAGTGGAGGTAGTCAGGGTACAAAACCAGTGAGAAATTAAAAAAAAATTATTTATATTATATATATTTATTTATTTACATATTTCAGACTAAAAACATAAAAACAGAAACCATACCTTTTTCTACACCATTCATGTAGTGTATTTACACCAGTATGCTCACTCTTCACTTAAGGAATATAATCTGTTTATACACAGTTTGCGGCAGTCTATGCTAGCAATCATAGACAAAGTTTCACGTCCACCACTGTCACACTAAGCTTCCTAACAGGTACCTGGCTGTTTACATAGGCACCATATTTCCCACCAGTACTCAAGTTTTACAGAAACTATAGAGTTCAGACCAGCCAAAACACAAACATCCCTACCATCTGCACTACCAAACAACACCAGATTTACATAGGCCAGCAATATGTTTTTCTTTTTAAGGTTAACATTTTTAATATATATATATTTTTAACTGGCATTTTTTTAAAACTATTCCAGACTTATTTTCATATTTTTTATTATTCATAATAAACTTATCTAATTATTTTGTATTTTATTTTCAGTATTTAGTATTTGGTACTCACACTGACATTACCATATATTTACTTACAGCTCATACTTTCTGTTCTACTGACTTACACCAGCCAAAATTTACACTTGCCATAGATACAAACCATACCACCCACTATAACTCTGGCATACCTCAACCATTCGTCCATACAGACCATACAAAGTAAACGTACAGCCCTTGACAATGACACAATAAACTACTTCGCATGCCGACTGAGACCAGTCAAAATACACTGACCACCTATACCAAACATTTTAACTCATGCATGCCTTAGAATTACAGGACTTGCCGACCCATACTTCGGTATGGGGTGACCAGACACTTCAATGGTAAACTAAATATGTACTGACCTCCACATTCACATCACCCCTGATAGGATATGCATTGAGCCCCCTTAGGAGGGTGAAAAAAATGGAGTTCCCTGGGTTGGAGACCCAACATAAACGCCAAATCCCTGGGAAGATATTGGTTGTCTGTGTAGAGTACAGTGGTGGATGATGTAGAATGGTGAGATGTAAGTGTAACAATAGCGCCTGTGAGTAACACAAAATATTAGCAGTTGATGGTGCATATATGTAGAAACAGATAGAGGTGTGTGATAAACATTATTAGCAGTTGGTATATGTAGTGAGTGGATGTAAAATGGTACATTTATCGCATGTGCTAGTACCGTGCACTCAGGAAGGGATAGGTGTGGTGTATCTTGTAGTAGGTGCCGACATGGTACTAGCACCATCTTCAAGAAAAAAGCAGCAACACATATGATAGCATCATTATACAGCTACTATATCTTCTCGAGTGTGCTATCGGATGCTAAATGTGCACCAGGACACTGGTTGTACACCTGTGCAGGACTTGGACTGCTCCCCACATGTTATCCAGCACACCACCAGCTGGCATATGTGACAGGGCAGATAATTCCCCCCATATGTGCTCCAGTACACCAGAACCAAGCCACAAAGTATACAGGAGTTACTGAAGATGACTCATATGCGGTATACTGGGGGAGAATGATATGAATAGAGGGGGGAACCAGAGTGTGGGGAAAACAAAACAATTGTAGGCAAGGAGCCATAGCATACAACTGGCCAACATGCCTGACCAGGTGTAGTATGTTTTCCACTGTGTTGTAAATGTTCACAGTACAGATACAAGCATACACTGGCGATATACTTGACAAGAACATTATACAACTCCTGTATGTACCCGAGCATGCTTCCAGGTAAGCCAACACTTCTGGTAAGATATATAGGGCTCCTACACATGCTACAGTGTGCTGGAACTGGAGCAGGAGAATGTCGGCATACCTGGCAGGAATCCTAAATGGCTCCTGCTTGAAGCTCTAGCATGCTGGGGCATATCCACATGCACACACAGGTAAGTCATTGTAGGAGAGAGGATCAGAAGGACTTCAGCTTCAGTGATCCCATGGCGATAAACTGCCTCCTACTATGCAATCTATCCTAGTTCCCCTCCCAAGGGCAGACACATATATGATTATACATGCCTGCCCAGGCTTGTGTGCACCAAAATTTATCCAACATAGCCGTAAGGGACAGTGTGTATTCTGTTGTCTAAGATCTGATCCTTGTTGTCCATCCATGAGTGCTAGATTATTGTTGCATTTGGTGTAGATGTCGTAGTGTGGTGACATGCTGTGGACCTGCACCCTCATGAGTTGGTGGTCCAGAAGTATGTGCCTGTATTGACCTATGGTAATGACATTTTGGAAGATGCTCTTCTGAACCCCCTTGGTCCGTTTCACAACCATGCCCCTACATGCATAGGCATACAATTCGGGCCCCCATTCTGATGAACTCCATCATGTTTTCCCCCACACTCATCCTTAAACTTGCAGATGACCTTCACATTTGCATTAGAGTGGCAAGGATGGGTGGGAGGGTAGTCATGAAGATTGAACTCAGCAATGAATGTTGGGGCCATGACAAAGGAATTGGTATCCATGTATACCAACCCCACATCAGGGCCATACCATGCCTTCATTACATCATAGTGGAAGTGACAAATTAGGTTATTTGACAGGTCCAGCATGGCAAAGCTGGCATACATTGGTTTGTCGAACAATATATGCTTGTGGCCAAGCTTGACAAGAGATAATATTTCGCTATATATTGTCCAACGAAGGAACGCTGGCTTGGAGATGAGCTTCCTCGCTTGTGCCTCAGTGCTGAGGAATTCCATCTGCTGGTGGTTGTCTTTGTTTTCCATCAGCTTGCCAAACAAAGCATTGTTCATCAACTTGAAGAAGTCCCTCTCGAAGGTGTTTGCAGCAGCCTGGCATTTGGAATTGTTCTTATCTATGTATGGCTTCAGCCATGCCTTCTAGCTGAACTTCAAGACCTGGTGAACAATCTTTAGCAAAAGTCCATGAGCCAATGCAAGTCCATGAGAGTAACATAGTGGACGATGTAGTGTGTCATCCCCTCAAGAGTGGTCATCATTTTGTGCTATCTGGACCCTAGGAGATACTCCTTTATGAACAGGAACTGCAGATTACGATGGTCCTTGTGAAATGCAACAGGGTAGTCTATGTCCACCTCCAGTATGTACCCGACTGGGCCATCACTCGGCACTGACATAACGTCAATATTGGTGCTGGTCCATTCAAAGCCTCTACAGGTGATTTGCATAAATTTACTGGAGATAGGTAGATAACCGAGTGGCATTGTACGTGGTGGGCAGGCCCTTGTTGTTTGCCACTACATAATGTGTGATGCAGTGGGCCACCCCTTTCCGGGTACCAGCCTCGATGATCAGGTGGGTGTCGTAGTCAATTAGGAATGCAAACTCCATGCCATCCTATGCAACATCGCATCGAAGGAGAACGCCGGGGTGCTCACATACAGGATTCAGTCCAGTCCGTGCATTGCCAGACAGAGCACCCAGAAGTTCTCGAAGATGTTGCAGAGGAGGAGGATGTCAGTCATAAGGTACAGCTCTGTGTACACCTTCAGTGATGTGCAACTGAAGGTCGCCCAGACCATCTGTGCATGATGGTACTCATCCTCGCTGATGGTGGTGCCAGTGAGCCAGTTGGTGAAGGATGTGATGCCTGGCAGCTATGGCTTGGCAAGCATCCCCAACAATGTGAAGTAGTCATAGGGAAACACCCCCTTCCATGTCATTAATTCGAAGTATTGGGGGTTGGTGAAGACTGCCACCATGGTCCGAAATTCTGCAGATGTCAGACTACGGGCGACTGTTGCAAGGCTGGCAGACATGAACCCAAAGGTGTCTATGAATTGTATGTTGAAATTGTCACTAAATCATTTGCTAAAGGTTATTAACTTTTCCTCTGTGTTCGGGATGATGAGAATGTCCTCTGGGTCGTATTCAAGCTGGGTGATGATGAAAATGTGTATCATACACTAGGTTGTAGAAGAGGATCGGCAGGCATTTGTAGTGGTGTCGGAGCTTGTTGCAGTTGTTACATGCCACCCCAATGAACACCCATGTGAAGTGGTTTTGGTAACAATTCTTCGAGCTCACTCCAGTGAAGGGGCTGGCACATAGGTAGCAGTTGCCAGTCGACCTATAGCCTTCCCATTCACCTGTGGTCAGTACACACATTGGCTCGGACTGGCCATATATCTCCTTCACCAGAGCACCAATCTTGACAAATTCCACCATGAAGTGTGTGCTGGCATCCTCCCTGGTGTAGATCTGCACATTGGTGGCGAGACTGGTGTACTTGGCTGGTGGTATGATGTCATTGTCCACCTTGACCTACACCCTATAGCTATAGATAATGTGCTGTTGGTCCTAACATGTCAGGACAGGTGCCAGTAATACCTCTAAATCGGCATACACAAATATAGGTACCTTGTCGACATGATGGTAGTTCTTAAACCTTAGCACAGGGGGATTTCCATTGTCCATATCAGACATGTCGGCATGCATGGTGTTGCAGTACCTCCTGTGCTCGGTCAGAGTGAGCCCTGTTGCTTGTGGCTGGTCGACATATGTCTGCAGACATTGCTTGCAAATGGTGGTGGCTCCATGGTGGGTTGTCACCTGCATGCACACAAGGTGGGAGAAATTGTCTATCATGCAGTAAAGCACATTTCCATCTTTGGTCATTATGAGGAAGAGCTTGAAGTGGGTGGTATGCTCATCCTTCGATACTCATATCGGGATTATGGTGTTGTCTTCCTCATATGCATGACTATTTATGCAGAACACTGGCTTCCTCCACTCGAAGAGAGGTGCCTGATACAGAGGGATTGGGAAGGTCTGGCCAGTGAAGTAGAACCTGGCCTCCAATTTGTGGTACCATCATTCGATGCAGTCATGGTGCTGCATCTCCATATGGTGTGCCAATATCGCCCATTTAAACCACTGCTGGTCGTGTTTGTTGGGATTTATGACCACCTTCTTTGCCATAATTGCAACGGACATGCTGATGTATGAGGAGGCCTGAAGGGTGTCGAACTTTTGATACATAGCTGGAGCCTCTTCACCACAGTAACCACCCAGCAGCTGCCCTTCCCCATGTAGTCCACCTCCTCCTGGCATATCTTTGTGATTGCAATTGTCACAGTGTCTTCTACTTTGGCTATGTTGAAGAGCAAAACATTCTTTGTCATGAAGGCACATTGATCTGACTCATCCTCATGTGACTTGGGCTTACCATACATGCACTCCAGGAAGTTATTAAATTAAATGGTAACCTGAACCAATATCTCCTGCTCCAGTTAGTCAATAACGCTGGCCTTCATATGCTCGAAGTAGCCCCAAATATCAATGGAATCACTCGAGATATTCTCCATGAAATATTTCTGAATCACACCCCTAAACACGCACTCCTCCTCTATGAAGCTGTGTTCATTGGCCGCACCAGCACCAGTGAAGGTGGGGGTGCAGCATGGGCATTGTCCTTTGGCAGCAATCCGATGCACAGGCACGAATGTCGAAGGCTGTAGAGCAGTCGATGGTCCTGGCTGAGTAGTGGTGGTGGGGGAAGGCCCCAGCAAATCATTGGAGGTAATTCATGTGCATTTATTGGGTGGTGGTGATGTGCTGTGAGCATACTGGTTATCCTTCCAGGTAAACTGCCTACTGCAACTCCCACACTCCAGGTACTCGGTGTTGGGATTGGCCCAACAACCATGTTTGTACTGCCTAGCATCACCAGAATGGTGGAAACCCTCATTGCAGTACTTGCAACAGACCATAGTAGCTTGCTTGGGTAGCCCTGTGCTTGTGACACAGTGCCTAGCAAGGTTGTCGGCAGAGGTATAGGTTTTCCCACACCGATCGAAGATGAGTGCCTTTGCCTCCCTGAATGGACTGATAGCACAGTTCCTCTCATGTTAAAGACCATTCTGGTGTTATGTAAATGCAAAATCGCAGTAGCCACATTGAAGGGCCAGCCGCCATATCAGAGCTGCGAGAATAGGTGATGAGGGTGGCTAAGAGGGGGTGAGCAATGACAACATTGCCAAAGTAGCTGGTGAGGTTGGGCGATGCTGTGTTGATGCTGATTATGATGGTTGTGATGAGGGCGAGGAAACAAATGCGAATGACGGCTGAGAAGACGCTATGGTAAGGACGCAAGGTTATTTCTAAACAACAACAGAGGGCTTCTCTCCCTCGGCTTCTTCCTCGACTAGTGCCTGACGCAGGGTTGCCATGGAGCTCAGATCGACACCGCTCGCACAATGCCAGGCCAGGAGGTGAATCCCTATGGACCACAGGATAGGCCTTAGGAGGTACTATGTGAGTATGTGTTGAGACCAACTACCCCTAACATACACTTGTTTAATTCGAACATACATGCTATGCTCTAGTAGGTGTACACCTGTAGGTGCAAGAGCGTGGGTGTCGCCAATATTACCATTATTACCACAGCAGAAAAACAAGTGCTGTATGGTTTATTTAATTTGCAAAAAAAAGTTTCACCCAAGCAGGTATTTTCGGAGCTCCTGCCTATCATCCCACAGTGTATTCTGCTTGTGTGCTATACAGGATACGTGGCATGGGCAGGACTCACATGTCCTGTGGATTTCATAGTTTTTTTTAAATTTCACCTAAGCAGAGTTCTTCTAAGTGCTCCTGCCCATCACCCCACAGTGCATTCTGCTTGCGTGATATAAAGGACGAATGACACATGCAGGACTCACATGTCCTGTGGACCACATTATTTTTAAAAAATTCAATGGAGAGGGTTTCTTTGGAGTGGGCCTGCCCATCATCCTGCAGTGCTTTCTGCTTGTGCATTATATGGGACACATGGCATGGTTGTGCCTCACATACCCCATGGTGTACATTATTTTAAAAAATATATTTCACCCAAGCAGGTTTCTTCAGAAGACTCCTGGTGCATTTTGCTTGTGTGCTATACATGTCTCATGTCGCACGTGCCCCATGGTTTACTGAGGTTTTAACAAAAATATTATGAAGGGTATTAGATGGCTCTTTAAGTCGAGTTCTTCGGAGCCAATGAGGGTGGGGTAAAATGAGTATGGAGCGGTGCCAGAATGAAGGGTCGAGTGATCTCCACCGACCTATGGCATCGCCCGACACATTTCCCACTTGTGAAATAAAAACGATGGTGGCCTGACTGGGGATGGAACCTGGGCCACCTTGGTGGGAGGCTGTGTTCATAGCTATTGTCTGAGGGGAGGGCATAGGTGGAGAGGAACAACATTATTATTATTCTTAATAGTGGTCATCTTAGGCCAATATAGAGGCCTAATCAAATGCATGTATGCACATTATTTTGATGTAATGAGTAGATTTGTCTAAAAAATTACTTTTCTAATAATTGCATAGTTTCACTTGACCAACACATGAATAAATTATTGTGGCCTATTACATTGTTAATGTTACATAAGGTGGAAGGATATGCATAGATCTCGTAGGTACAGGCAACAGTTTCACTTGACAGATAAATTATTAACGTGTTACATAAGGTGGAATTATACACATAGCTCTTAAGCAGGGCTTCCACAAGTGCTCAGTTTTTACCATGAATAGTATATACCCATTTCTAGAGAGTTGCAGTGTGGGAATGGGCCCTGCCAAGGATAGAGATGGGAGAGGACCAGTATTTATCTCCACATTGGTCACAAAGAGGGAAATGGGAATTGGTCATTCTCTATTGCTGCAGGCCATTTTTATCGCCACATAGGGGAGGCGGGCAGCTAATGGCTGTCACTGTATGCCTCTCTTTGCTGCTGCGCAACAGGGGAACAAACTATTACATGCTGGTGCTCACTGCGATAATGTATGCCATCGCTCAATGTGTGGGAAGTGCGATAATGTATTCTAAGGTATGCAGCCCGTGGCCCACACACGCTGCCTGTTTGTTCAGGTCTCATGGAAGGCCTTTTTTCAGCATCCCTGCAGCATCTGTCAACACCATGGCTTCGGCTCTCACTCTCTTCTCTCTCTCTCTCTCTCTCTCTCTCTCTCTCTCTCTCTCTCTCTCTCTCTCTCTCTCTCTCTCTCTCTCTCTCTCTCTCTCTCACACACACACGATACCAAGGCACATCATTTTATTATTATTAGTATTTTGTTACGAGTGTCAAACACACACGTGGCTTCTCTGTGTTTGATGTATACTTAGGGATATTGCTCCCAACATGTAAACTATATCATGTCTGTGGAACCGGTATATATGTTTTATTTACAGTTTCTGCGAATTAACCAAGGGTACAATATATATGATGGTAATGCCTGGTATGCATTGTTTCCAATACAAAGTATTACCCTTAGCCCATGAAAATACTGCCATTTCTCATTTCCTCTTCATTTTTATTAACTCACATTGTGTTAAATAGACCATGTTAATGGGTTTATAGGAACTGAACCCGTGCTTTTAATGATGAATAATTCAGCGTGTGGTCTAAATTTGAATTACTCATGATGGTGAAACTCATCATATTGTGATAGGGCATGTTTCTAATGTTGACTATGTATGATAACCACACAGTTGTAAAGCGGTCAGGCAGGGCTGTACGTCTCTAGCAGTACTGCAGGGAGGTGGCACAGTGATGCAGGGTGGCTGTATGCTGGCACAGCGAATGATACTAGGTGAATATGTGTGTATCCTTGATGGGGCTGTGTTTAAACACTGCAGTGTGTGGGGACCACCACCCCCTCCCTCACTCGCCTACATTCATCGCCACTGCAGAGCACCTAACACCTTCCTTCCTCCCTTCATTCCCCACATATGCACTGGTCCAGATGATAGATGCTGCATTTATAACCGGATGGCTTCATCTCACAGGGCTGTCCACCACTCCCACTGCCTCTTGCCACTCCTCATAATGCATGTTCTTCTTAGAGTGAATTGCTCTTATCGTATGTACCAGACCAAAAATGCATACTCATCACAGTAGTAATAGGTGCATGTGGGTTGTGCAACAGACATTACTTTGTTGGATTTGTAACACTGTGCCTTTTTTCCTCTCTCCCCTTCATACATACCAATATAGCTGCATATCATGTTCATGACCTCCTAATTGCATGGGTCATCATTATTATAATTCTGGTCGGGTTTCATTATGATTGTAGTCATGATTGTGATGGAATTTATCTCTACTTATTATTCCTAGCAGGCTGAGAGGAGGGGCAGTGCTGGCAGGGGCTTCGTCGTGGCCAGACACATGGGGACATTGGTGAGTGTAGGTGCCATTTTGGTGGTCAGTCACACACCTTGGCCATTGCTGATATAGTATGTGAGTAGAAATTTTTATTACTTATAGTAGTAATCATATATGTGCACTTTAGTCCATTCTGGCTGCCAACATGGCCACTGGTAGCATATTCATTGTGTGGCACTGACAGGCCTCAGGAGGAGGTGGTGTACATGTACGCACAGTGTTAGTGCTGTCACTCACCCCAGGCAACATAGCTGCCTGCACCACTGGCTCCCGCAATGGCTATCACAATTGTATGTGATTTTTCGAGTGGCTACCAAAATGGCCACCATCGGTGCATACATCGATGGTGGCCATTGGGGTGATAGGAAATCGATTTTATCGAATTTGTGGACAAAGCTTTTTACTGGCTGCTAAAATGGCCACCAACAATGTGTTTCACCCTGTGTGGCCAAGATGGTCGCCTGGTGGTGGTGGTGGTAGGGCTTCATCGTGATGACCCCCTGGGGATGGGCAGTGTTGGAGGGGCTTTGTTGTGACTGGATGCATGGGGATGTCTATGAGTGTGGGTGCCATTTTGGTGGTCAGTCAATAGTCTTATGCATTAAATGTTGTATTAATCAGAGATGTGCACTTCAGTCCATGCTGGCTGTCAACATGGTCACCAGTAGCATTATTTATTGTGTGGCACTAACAGACCACTGGAGAAGGCAGTGTGCATGCATGTGCGATGTCGTTTTTGTTGCCTACCCCAGGCAACATGGTCACCTGCACCACTGGCTCCCACAGCGGCCATTGCAATTGTATGCAATTTTTTGATAGGCTACCAAAATGGCCACCATCGATGTATGCACTCATTATGGTACTAGGAAACCGATTTTTTCAGATGTGGGGACAAGATTTTTGTTTACTGGCTGCGAATATGGCCATCGCGATCATGTGAATTTTTCGACTGGCTACCAAAATGGCCACTGTCGATGTATGCGCTCACTGGGGTACTAGTAAATCGACTTTTCCGAATGAGAGGGAAAATTTTTACTGGCTGCCAAAATGGCCACCATCAGTTTCGGGCAACTTTTTACTGGCTGCTAAAATGGCCGTCACCACCATCGGAAGGCACATTCTGAAATTTTTCGTAGTACGAGAGGAAAATTTCGGATTTTTTCTGGGCAGGGACCTTAATATGCTTATCGCAATCCTCCTATATTTAGCCTACAGCCTGTTGTCCCAGAATGCCCATTTTAATACTACTGAGCTTTTTTTACACGATGTTTGGTGATTTTTCTTGATATTTTCGGGTTTAAGTTCATTTGGAGAGGAGGAAAAGGTCACGAAAATCGAACATGGTGTTTATTTTAATTAACGTTATTTTCCCCAAGTTTTATGTTTTCCCCCGAATTTTTGCGATTTTTTTTTTTTCGAATTTTGGGATTTAGGGTTATCCCAAGTTCTCAGGTATACTGTCAAGGATACCTTTGTTCAAGGATAAGGTCATACAATTTTAACATGGCTGACACCAGACCAGAATGGTAGATCTTGGGAACCGGCCCGGTCGGCACTGGGCACCTCTTCCGGACCCCATTATGCCATAAAGAACATAATCATTCTACTTTCCTTGTACTGTAAATGAAATCTTTTTAAAAGAATAATATAATTTAATACAAAATTATAGTGAGCTGATATCGCTACTCGTAATTAAACACAACCTGAGGTCCTGGTTCTAACAAATTCACAATTATACTTTTTTATTTTTAACATTTTCACATTATTAAAATTTTTCAACTCACCATACCACATTCACTTCCATAAATATTTGTACACCAATAGATTTAAACAAATTTTTTTAGCGTGATCGTACAATAATAAGGAAGAAGTAGTTAGAACATTACTGCATTAGGACAATATTTCGCCCATCTCCGACAGTGAAGAAGAGCATGAATACATGTATGGATATGATCAGGCATGGGAAATAAATCATAATTTGTTATCTTACGACAGATTTTATCGTAGTATTTGCAGATTATGATATAAATCAGAAAAAGTTCGACATGGTCCCATTTGGTCCCATGTATATTCGATTATCTACAAATCGGGTTGTCGGGTAGGCCACGGAAGTGTGGAAGTGTTATAACCAGAGCTGTGTGATGTCCTCAACATGCCACTGTGCATTCGGTGACCCTCGCATGATTACCAGTGGCCAAAGAGGGTTATATTCGATGGCTATCCATACCAGCACGCAGGCGTTATTGGACGTGCACCGCTGAAAAATGAGATAAGAATTACAACGCTCACATGTGGTTCTCCAAACTTTGGCACAGTCGTAAGCCGCTCCCAAAGAAAAACATGATTTGTCCCTAAAAACAATATATCGCCAGTTTTTAGCTCGCCAAGCTGCTCTCTGCTGACACTACTACCAACAAAGTAGGCAATCTTGAGGGGTTAAAAACATAGCAGTTAAAGGATATCGGCATCGACAATTTACTTTGCTAGGCATCTGGCCATGCTTTTGGTTGAGATACGGGGCTCTAATGAGGCTGCAACATGTGAAAATTCGTATGTATCTGATAATCTGTCGGGATAGTCCAGGAAAGGTCGGCCCTGTATGGGTACCTATATGAGTCCCTTGCTTCCAAACAAATTTGAATGTGAACTCTAAACGATGCAGGCGATGGGTAGTTTGATGTGACATACATCTTGCCTCTCGCCGCCTTTCCACCAGTCATCTCTCAAACTCCGTCAGTTGTTCGCATGTCTTTTTGGCACACCCAACGTTCGTCTGGCAAGTTAGGCGAACGCCACATCACATGTGATATTCTGTGAACTCTTTTGTATACCACAAGAAGCTAAACGGTGGCACCATCATACAACGTATATGCACATGTCAACGTATGCTACTAGGATGTACCATTTATTAACTTTCACTGCTACTAAAATATATTTACATGATGAGCAGATTTTTATGACAATAAGTGTCATACAACTGTAAGATTGTCCATCATATACACATTTTTAAGTGTAGTATTGTGATGCAGTAAATTATCAAAAGAATTTTTTTTTAAATTAAATATATTTTTTGTCCGATACTTTCATTTTTCTTTGAGGAAACTCTTTTTTTGTTACGAAGAGTCTCTATGGGTGCCTTTTAATTTTTTCCTTTATTTAATTTCAAGAGGAGTTGGTATTATAGGATTTTTCGGCTGGTTAGTTTCGAAATTTTTCCATTTTTTTTCTCTGAAGTCGGCGAACGATTTGTCCAGAAGACTGATTATTAATTGACACTTTTCCTCTGGTCCTTCTCGAACTGTCGATCTGAGGTAGCCTTTAGGTCTTCACTTTTTCTGCCAAATCACTGGTGTCCACAAATACCTTAGGTGGTTCGAGAACTTTTCAATCGAATGTTCGCTCAGTCGTGTTGACTTCGTAGTTCCTAGAGCCATCACAGCCGGCGGCTTGTTTCTGCCACACCAACTGGGAGTTTGGTTGGTACTCCCAGAGGTAAAGGGTAGTTTTAAAATAACAATGAAAAATGTAAAATGTGATAGCTCTAATAATTATGTAATGCTTTGATAAAACGAAAGAGGATTGTTGTTGAAAAGAAAATCTGCAAAGAGTAAATGACTTACTCTTAAAATATAAAGAAGCCATCCAAATTCAATGACTTTGAAACATGTCTCATAGTGTATCAAGAAGAAAATTTAACTTTATGAGCAACTAGTTAAAGGTCCAAATCGGGAAGAATGGAAGATTGCAATAAAAGAAGAACTGGATGCGATAAAAATAAATGGAACATGGATTGAAGAAGTCTACCAGAAGGAAAGAAAACAATTGACACAAAGTGGGTTTCCTGAAAGAAGCAGAAAGAAAAGAATATCGTATTGAAATCCCAGCGTGCCTTGTTGCTCCAGTGGCTAAACTTCCAACACTAAGAATATTGCTAGCTATTGCTGTGAACAGGGACATGAAGATCCATCAAATGGACATGAAGAATGCCTTTTTGTATGGGGAAATTGAAGAAGAAGTCTACCTCAAGAAACCAGAGGGAATGGTCCAAGATGGAAAGGTTCTTTTACTCAAAAAATCATTATATGGACTAAAAAGGACTCCGAAAAATTGGAACTCAAAATTTAATAATTTTATGCTGAGGGAAGGGTTTACTAGATCCAAAGCAGATTATTACTCATAAGTCAAGAACTACAGAGGGAAGTTTATTTATATCTTGGTTTATGTTGACGATATCCTAATCTTTTGCCAAGATGTGCAACTCATTGGAACCTTAAAAGGATAGTTCAAAACTGTCTTTCATATGAAAGATTATAAATATAAGCTCAGTTATTTGGGACTAAATATTGGTCAAGATCTTTCGAACAAAGAAATTGAAATTTATCAATTTGACTACTTGAAATCAATACTGAAAAGATTCGACATGGAAGATTGCAGACCAATGTCTACCCCAATGGACCCAAATTTTAAAATGATTGATTCTGCTGCATCTGATGAAAGTTTGGTAACACATGCAGGAGTATTAGTGGGTCATTAATGTATGCAGTTTTGGGAATAAGATCAGATTTGGCATTCTTATTTTTCTCAAAAGAATTTTGAGGTGATCCCACAGACAGAAGGTCAACGACAGATTTCCTGTTTAAAATCCTGGGATGTACCATTTCATGAACTCATTAAAGCAGAGGTGTGTCAGTTTGTCTTCTACAGATGCAGAATACATCGCGTTAAGCAGTGGAGTGAGGCCTGCTGGATTAAAAATGTACTTGAGGACATCGGTGTGAAGAACAACTGTCCTATAAACATCAACAAATACAACCAGGCTGCTATTTATGTGGCTGGAAATCAAGCCTCTCATCGGCGAATGAACCATATAGACACCAGATTTCATTTTGTACGAGGAAAAGTCGACAGTGGAGTGATTAATCTTAAATATATTAACACTAACGACCAGATTGCAGACAGTTTAATTAAGGCAGTATCCAAAGTTTCTCTTGGAAGATTCTGTCGAGATGTAGGGCTGAATGTAGGACTGAAAAAACTTTCTGTTTCTGTATTTCTGGAATTGGTATTTTTCATTGACGGAGGGTGTTAAAACATCAATGAAAAATGTCAAGTGTGATAGCTCTAATAATTATGTAATGCTTTGATAAAAAAAATAGATTTCTTGTTGAAAATAAAAATTTCAAAGAGTAAATGTCATATTCTTAAAATATATTATATTTAAATGGAATTCTTCAAGCATTTGTTATTTCCATTGCCCTAATTTAATCAGGTAGGCGTGCTGAAAGCAGCAGCCAGAGTCGTGGCTGTTGAGAGAAAGGGGAGTGTTGTGGCAAGGACGTTTACCGGTCAGATGTTACCAGGGGGAGGGATTCTGGATGCTGATTGGCTGCAGTAGGTGATATGACGTGTGATATAAATAGGGTCAGTGAAGCGAGGTCACGAGTCTGGAAGATGGCGGCGAGGTAGACGGATGTGCGCGGAGAGCGAGTGAAAGCCAGGAGGAAGGCTGCGAGAAACATTTGTGATGAACTAAGTATTGGTTTTGTTTTGATTGATTGGGACATTCTTTCCAAAGCTTTGGGAAGGTTGTCGCCGATCAATCCTATAAATATTCGTAATTTTAGGTTGAGTGGGGGTTCAGTAGAGAGTTAGAGATTAAGGGTTCAGTAGAGTTCAGAAGAGGTTGAAGAGTCAGGAAGTTGAGTCGCTGTCAGTCAAGCAGACAGTCGAATAGCTTTGGGAGTAGACTTCGGTGAGAGGAGAGAGCGAGACTATCGCCGTTTATTGGTGACGTGCATTTTAATTTTGTTTGAGTTGTGAATAATTTAAGAAGTGCCTAGAAGTAAGTAAGAATTTGGTCTTGTTCATTTGTTGTTGTCATTTTAAGAGTTAATTTGTATTTAGGGTTCAGGTCGTCAAGGTTGGTACTGAGTTACGGCGTCAACTTGTTTTGGTAGCCATTCCCTAGGGATTGTCGTGTGTTTTGTTTATAGTTTGATGGTTCGTAACTTTTAGCTCTTAGCGTTTTTCTACTCTTTGCCTATTGTTTGAGTGTTTCTGATCATTTTTGGCCAATCAATGATCGGGGAAAGTAAGGCCAGTATAATTGCCGAAGTTAGTTTTAAATAGTATTTTAGTAACTGTGTTGTTGTTTACATTGCTGCTTATGTGGAATAAGTAACTAAATCTTTATTTGTTTTTATAACAAAATTGGATATCACTGGCAGTAATTTTTTTTATTATCTTCTTTTGAAAAACAGAAATCTTTGACGAATAATTCAAGGTTTTGGTTAAATTATATATGCCGCTAACCTAACCAACTATATGATCAATGCCTACATTTTATATATTTTGCTTTTCTGAAAGCCAGAAATTTCATGAAATAGTATTGTCTTTCAATACTTGTTGCCTATGCTTATTCACATTGTCCCTTCAGTCTTGAAATTTAATGGGCTATACAATTTTACTAACTGATTTTTGTTCATTGTTAACTGCTACATTGTATTGATTGTTAAAGTTCATAATGTTCATGACAGTTTGTTAAATATGTTTTCATATTTAAATTAACAAATTTGTTAGTTTGTTTTTGAAATCTTGGGTTGTTCTTTCGTTTACTCGCCCTTTTATTATAATTAACTCCCACATATTCTGGTCATTTAACATTTTAAGGTTAAGGTTAGGGATCCCTCCTCTTTCATAATACACAGAGGCTAAGGTATATTTGGAAGTATAGGCTGTTCACGGTAAAGTGAGCACATTTTAAGGCCCTGCTAAAATTTTCCTTTCAGCCAATTTCTATTTATCCGCCACTAATAAACAGTGTATACATTTCATCGCACTCAAAAGATAATGTGTCAGGCTGCAATAAAATAATTTTATTAGTGGTTAATGGCTGCTGGGAGGGCCTTTCAAAGTGCTCACTTTACCGTGAATAGCCCATATTAGAGTAGAAGTGTAGCGAACAGCACCTTATGTTACCTTCCTTACAGCTCCACAAACCATGAAAAGATCCCATCCCCAGGACCTTGACAATTAGTCGAGCGAACCCCCCCCCCCCCCTTTTTTTTTCTTAAAACCCATCACCACCCCTTTTTTTCCTTGTTTTTCCTCTCAATCAGAATTTTATGTTTTGGAAATCAGTTTGTGGTCAATGACTCATTGATGTGGAGTCCTGTATTTTTTTTATAGAGTTACAAGTGGTTTGAGTTGCTAAGGAACTTATTTTATAAAGAATAGAAGTGGAAAGAAAGGTTAAGGGTTTCTGGACGGCCCATTAAACAGTCCAATGGCGGAGGCTTTCGACTTATTTCTATTGGTTCCTGAATTAGTTTGATTGAGACGACAAGATGTTTATTTAGATTTATATATTTATTTAATTTTATATATTTATTAATCTAGTCAAAGTTATTGTAAATTACTTTATTTCATTATTAATTATTTTTCTTTTCCGATACTGTAGGTTTTCAATATTTGGCAACCGCAATTATTTTCTTCTTCCCTCTTAAACTTTCACCTCTGCCACAATATAATAAAACATAATGTTATGGTTATTACCAGCGCCAGCTACAACTTGTATATTGAATGCCTGTATAAACTAAATAAAACATAATGTTATGGTTATTACCAGCGCCAGCTACAACTTGTATATTGAAAGCCTGTATAAACTAAATAAAACATAATGTTATGGTTATTACCAGCGCCAGCTACAACTTGTATATTGAAAGCCTGTATAAACTAAATAAAACATAATGTTATGGTTATTACCAGCGCCAGCTACAACTTGTATATTGAAAGCCTGTATAAACTAAATAAAACATAATGTTATGGTTATTACCAGCGCCAGCTACAACTTGTATATTGAAAGCCTGTATAAACTAAATAAAACATAATGTTATGGTTATTATCAGCGCCAGCTACAACTTGTATATTGAAAGCCTGTATAAACTAAATAAAACATAATGTTATGGTTATTACCAGCGCCAGCTACAACTTGTATATTGAAAGCCTGTATAAACTAAATAAAACATAATGTTATGGTTATTACCAGCGCCAGCTACAACTTGTATATTGAAAGCCTGTATAAACTAAATAAAACATAATGTTATGGTTATTACCAGCGCCAGCTACAACTTGTATATTGAAAGCCTGTATATACTAAATAAGGAATAACGTAGCAGTATCTATAGAATATAATACTTTATGTTTTAGGAACAACGGATGTATTTATTTACATAATGTGTAAATTACAATGAAATACATGGCACTTAACAGAAACAACTTTATTAAATTTAATTGCTCATTTTGTGTACCGATTTTTTTTATTTTTAATGCATAAATCAGCAAATAATGCTTTAGCGCTTATTATATTTTGCAGTTGTAAAATATAGTGGTATTCAAAATTATTTCCATTAACTAGAATGTTATCTTTATAAAAAGTGCTGTGTTTTTCTTTGTGACACACATGAAGCACGCAATTTCAACTTTAAATTAAAAAGGTTTCTTTTTTCTATAGAATGCACGCAGCAGAAGAACGTGCGCTTTCTGTAGCGAGTTTCATGATTCAGAGGTCATGTGAGGACAGTGGCTTAGTATTACAGCTCACTTCACATTCCCGACATTTTAATGCCGTCTCTTTTCTTTTGCTTGTTTAGCACGTATTGGCCACTATTTCCAGGGGTTATTGAGGATATAAAGTGAGCGGGATTAAGGTATGGCGTGTTGTAAAGAGGCTGCCCAGCTAATGTGGCCAGCTGGGTGGACGAACAAACAGCTCATTGTGAGTTGCCAGCTGGGGCAAGCCAACCATAGATAAGATATCCCGCTGTACATATGACTCGAGAGTGCTGTGTCTGTAGCACGTGAACTGCAAGTTTCACTTCGCCCACAGCGACGCCTTTCACCGTGTGTGTTCCTGTTCAAGTTCTATAGGCCATCCATGGTAAAGTGAGCAATTTTGAAATCACTCTTATTTGGAATAATAGTCAATAAATATATTTTATTTTAGCCTTTGACGTTAACTTCCGAGTGCGGTGGAATATACACACTGGGTTTATTGTTCACATGGCAATATTTATTTTAAGAAGTGGTTAAAGGATAAATAATAGCTGAAATAAAAAAAATAACTAGGGTTTCAAAAGGGCTCACTTTATCGTGAACAGTCTATAACGACAAGTCTCAGTATGAGCCGGTGAATAAGCCCTTAAACCCAGACCGACACACGAGTACCAGGACGATAACGGCGATGAAATGTTTGTAGCGTGGACGATTCCGACATTTTATCTTCGCGACTAATAACACGATTGGAATAATTGTAGTCTCCTTCTATCGGGTATACGACTACTCTGAGATCATGACATTGAGTTAATGTCCCGCTTGCGCGAGGAGAGGACGCTGACCCATGAGATAGAAAAGGTGGGGGGGGGGGGGAGGGGATTTTGGGTGTGGCCGAAAATGTTTGGGCAGTATAGCTCGCGACTCTGATTTGCAAGCGCGCTGATTTCAGTCACAAATGAAAGATCTCGTCTAGATCTATCGGTTTGAATACTTCAAGTCAAGTTTCTCGTTAGTTACTTTCATTTCATTCGCAAATCCAAAAGAAATGTTAACCCGCTATGGCAGACGTAATACATGGTCGTGTCCCGGACAATCAGCCCCTCATATTCTTACTTCGCCCGCTTCAAGAAGTCACTAGATTGCGAATTCCCGATAACAGAATAATGCTGTTGAATCCCGGTTAAACCACGGACGTGTGAGCTACGTTCAAAAACAAGTTTAAAGACAGCGACGTGTGGTGAACTGTTGCAAGGTAAGCTGTGTTTTGCTCTGTGCTATACCTGATAATTTGCTAGTTTACACATCGGCCACTTAAACGCAGTAGTGCAGTCGACGTCACAGCAGCTGTGTAATGGGTGCCTCGTCGCTGTCTCGTGATTGGCCGTAGTAGATTCAGTTTCTCCCGGCTCCGCTCTGCTGCGTGTGCCGAGTGAGTACAGCACTGAGCAAACACCAGCTTACCTTGCAACACTTCACCACACTCCACTACTTAAGAGGCAGTCCCAGCGTTCCAAGGTGCAATGCAACCTGGAAGACCACCACTTATTTCGATGCCAAATGGTAGTAATAGTTATACAATGTTAGACATTGTGATTGTATTATATTATAGAGTGCAGTCACTTTTCATTAAGATGCGTTCTTTGAAATCATAAATAAGGTTCTTTTGCATCACACACAAGAAGAATAGGGGTTTATAAAAATTATGATAGCTCCATTCCTTATACCAGATTTCGATGTATGCAGTTGAAGCAAGAGCGAGTGCATGTTTATAATAATAAATATAAGTTCTAACTTTAACTTTAATTGCTGTTTTGGTAAAGCAATTATCCTTGGAGTAAATAGGTTAATTGGGGGTTGATTTATGCTCGGGGCGCGAATTAAAGTTTGTGCTGTGGGTTTGGAGAGGGGAGGGGGAGGGGGCAGTGAAGAGATTTGGGCGGATCTTAACATCGAGGTTTTGAGAGCCGATGAGGGTGAAGTGAGGTGAGTATGGACAGCACCGGAATGGTGGTGCAGCGGAAACGGGAGATCCCGAGAAAACCCGATGACAAGTACCTGATATATGGTGGCGGAAATGTGTACTATTATGTAAGCTATAAACAAACTGCGATGTTACATGTCCCCGACCCGTGCCTGTTATGAAATTAAGTACACCAAGCAAGGTTGACACGCGAAAACCTAGGTTGTGACAGTCAGTATACCCTAGTCGCATGTGGCCTCGTGTGGCTTCAGACAGTTATCTCCCTCTGGAGTAGCCACCGAGCCTCGTTGTTATAACTTGTATGTGGTAATAGTTAGTCCCAGCGATCATCAAGCATTTACACTCTTCAAGAAGTCACGTCGCATGGAAGTCATTTCCCTTACATGCGACACATCACAAATAATTCGCACACCAGTCCCCGTTTATCGAAGAAGATTTGCCGGAGAGACAGGCTTGTAACATTATAAAACTTGAACATAGTTTTTAAAAACGTCACGCATATGTTTGACGAACACGGAACCTCACTCAGGTCACACAATCATCCTGCTATCACATCTAGTAGACAAACGTTCTTCTCGTGTGTTTCATTAGCTTAGCAACGCAACATAACTTTCCCCAGCTATCGAAATTGAGCAACTTGTAAAATTTCAGTCTGCCTTTTTTTCCCAGCCATATTAGACATCATTATACTTGATAAACTTTTGCGATAAACAAACGTATGAGGAAACCTCACAACGATTAAACCACTTGTTTATCTCAAGGCGGCAATGTTGCGTTGTATGAAGACCTTGATATTTCATGAGGAGAAATATTGATAACGACATTGTCAAAAGGCAACTGAACCTCGCTGTGACGAAATCCTTCAATATAAAGCTGTTGCTTCAACTATGTATACAAAAAAAAAATTGGGATGGGGAATTTTATTTAATATTTTTTATATAAATGATGATAAATATAATTTTTCATATACCCTTTGATCGATTAAGAGATTTGGGTATAGATAAATTTTTTACCAAAGATAAAATTGAGAGAAAAAATAAAAAATTGAGAGAAGGAAAAGGTTTGAAATTAACTTTGCCAATACTAATGATCAAAAAAATATTAAAATGAAAATCTGGAAATGGTTTAAATCACGCAGTATAATTTCAATTTTAGCTACACTTGGAGCGGAGCTACTGCAATTTACAATTCAGTTGGACAAACGAGAAAGATAAAAAAGAATTAGAAGAACAACAGAGACATAATTTAGCAATGGAAAATAAATCAGGAAGTGGTTTAGTTCCAAAAAGGGGAAGACCAAAAAAAAAATTCAATATATCACCATTATTTAATATTGATATTAAAAGATCTGTAAAAATACTAAATATTAAACATTTCAGAAATGTTTATATGATTGATGAATTACCAAATAAAATGCACAGAAATGAATGTGCTGTGGTTAATTTCGACATTTCATCAGATCCTGGTACTCATTGAATTTATTTTAAAGAACATAATTATATTTACTGTTTTGATTCATTTAGTTCTAATATACCAAGTATCATAATTAATTATTAAAAAAAGAAAAGGTTATTACAATGATAATCGAATTCAGAATTTTAATTCAGTTATTTGTGGGCCTCTATGTTTAATTGTATTATATATTTTTTTCGAGTAGTTTTAAGTTTAATGATTTAATTTCTTTATTATTAAATGACGGATTTATTTGGAGAACCATTTACCAAATATTTATATGAAAACTTAGTCACTTTGGCTGAAAATTTAAATGACGAGTATGTCACTATTACTGAGAATGTATATGTAGACTTTTAACACTTATGTTGAAAAGGTTAACACTTTAGATGTAAATTAAAAAAAAAATGTGTTGATACAAAATTATACAATATAAAAAAAAATATATGTATATTCAAGATACAATATTATTGCTTCTACTTTACATGATCAAATATGTAAAGTTTTTGTTTATACAAATGATTATGTTTCTATTCAAAATCGTATAATTAATCATATGGCTGATCCCATAGATAGAAAAGACATAGTCAATAAAAGACTTTTTATTTAAAAAAATAGCTGTTACATCGCAAAATTTAAACCAATCAGTTTTGAATGATTGTGATACAAAAAAAAAGCAGACATTTTTGATAAAGAAATAGCTGATAATTTACTAAATTTAAACCAATCAATTTTTAATTATTGTAATACAATTGTTAACTTGAAAGTTGAAAAATGAAATGAAGAAGAATATTATATATTTTATTTGTCTGCAAAGTGGAATTAAAAAATTATATTTTTCACTTAGATAATAATAAAATTTTCTTTACTTTTTTTTATGGATTGTACTGTTTATGAAATAATTACTACTAATTTCAATTTACCTGATGATACGGTGACTGTTATTAAGGGATCTATGAAAATAGAATGCAGTAAGCCTTTTGATGCTAACAGATGCGATATTTTAACTTTTAAAATAAAAAAATATATAATATCTGAATATGATGATTGTTTGACGACTACAATAGGAATATTCGTGAAATATAAAGAAAAAATATTTTTTAAACTTTAAAATGGAGAATGCTTGGTGCTTAAAGTGTACGAAAGTTACTATAAATAATACTGTAAAATGAAAATACATTAAATGGAAGATTAGTTCAGAAAAGTAAATGCTCAATATGTAATTCTAATATATCAACTTTTTTTTTAATTTACCCAATGTAAGAGAAGGAATAATCAACAAATTATATAAACTTACAAGAAGAAATTTTCCAAGAAGAAAAATTATTTTGCATGGAATTGATGATTTATGGCAAATTGATCTTGTTAAGATGAATACTGGTAATTTGAAAGGTATATCAAATATAAATAATGGATATAAGTATATTATAGTATTATAGTAATACAGTAATATAGTAATTGGTTTAGAAAGTATATTGATGATAATAAAACCACATAATATACAAACAAAGTGATAATGGCTCGGAATTATAAAATAGTCCATTTAAAGAACTTATGCAAAAATATAACATCAATTATTATTCTACATTTAGTTAACTGAAAGCTAGTGTTGTAGAAAGATTTAATCGAACAATGAAAAATAAAATGTGGAAGAAATTTGTTTTTAATGTTAATTATATGTGGGTAAATATATTAAAGGATTTAGTGAAAGAACACAACGATAGAAAACATAACTATGCCATGAAACCCAATGAAGTTAATAAAAAAAATGAAAAGAATTTAATGGAACCAGATCTAGTGAATATGTTTACAAAATCTAAATACAAAGTTGGCGACGTTGTCCATATTAACAAGTGTTTAAAATTATGATGTAACAACTTACAAATTAAAAGATATCAATGGAGAAGAAAAAAATGTAGTCTTTATGAATATTAAATTATGAAAAATAACTCTCCTGATGAATATTTGATTGGAAAAGTCTTAAAAACTAAAGGTAATAAAATTTAAGTTAAATGGTTATGTTTTGATAATTCTCATAACTCATGGATAAATAAAACATCTGTTTTATGAATTTTAAATATTTTTCTAATAATTTCAAATGCAAAATCATTTACTGTTCATAAAACACATTTAATGTTATTAAAAATTCTTAGCGTTCTTAAAACACATTCAATGTTACGTTCAACATATGTTTATACATTCATAAAACATGTTCAATGTTCATAAAGCATGTTTAAAATAGGTTGAGTATTTTGCAAAATGTTTCAAAATACAATAAACTCTTTGGTTTTATTTCTATACTTTCCTTCTTTCATTTTTCTACTCAATATAATGTTATAAAACCATAATCTTCTTCCCAATAGATTGTAAAAATTTCTTTTAATTTTTCATAAGATATATCTCCACAAACAAAATCATTACAAGTATGCTTTAAATTAGTATCATCTTGTTTAAATATACATAGAAAATTCATATTATCTCTAATCAATTGCTTAGGTATTTTTTAAAAAGTTCGAACTAAATAAAATACATCTATATTGTTATGCCTTCCTCTTCGGAAACATCCACAGATCATATCTTGTTTGTCTAAAATAACATAATCAAATAAACACAGAGAATTATTTTCACATTGATCTAAAGGAATTATTTCATCATTATTATTTTTAAAGTATGCCATGTATTCTTTAAACTTTTTGGATAATGCATAAAAATAATTTTGTACCTGATTATATTTGGGTTGAATTAAACTTTTTGAGCAAACATACAACTTATTCAAATTTAAAACCATCCTTTCTTATAAATAAAATGTATCATCAAATTAGTTTTTTTATCTTTACTTGGGCCCACTGTTATAGTTATCATGTTATCAGGCAATCATTCTCCATTCTTTATTTGTAGAATTTTCTTCTGAAATTAAAACACCAACACCCCAATCAACTTTTTCATTTAATAAAGAAAATGTATTATTAAATGGATAATATAGAATTCATGTTAACAAATAATAGTTGTATATTAAAAAAGAAACTCATTATGACATTCATAAAGATAAATCGCATGCTTTAATTAGTTTTAAAACAGAATATGTAATACCTAATGTAAACAACAATACTATAATATTGAATGATAATAATGAAGTTATAAAAATACCTAGAGGACAATATAATAGTAAAAAAATATTCAAAACTCTAAATTGAATTGAAATATTTTCAACTAATAACATTGAACTAACAAATGATTATGTGCAAAATAGAATATTGATTAAAACTTAATTTAATATTAAATTTGGCGTTCGGCAATATGAAATTCTTGATTTTGAAAGAAATATAATAACTGAAAAAGAAAAAAGTGTTATAGGTACTAAATTACCTAATTTTGATCCATAAAAAAATATAATTGTTCATTGTAATTTAGCATGTGGAATGTTTATTAAATATGATGAATATAATAATAGAGAAGCAATTATAATCACCAGTGTTCCACCAAAAATGATGTTTTGTTTTAGAGATTACATTATATATGAACCGCTATTTCCAAATTTTTATGAAATGAGTAATGAATGGTTTAACCATATTATTTTGAAAATTAGAGATGGAAGTGAATATCTAATTAATTTTGATAGTGCTGATGTTGACATTATTTTGAAAACTAAAGATAATATTACAATTTTTTGAATCTATAAAATATGCATAGAATATAATAATATAGACTATGCTAATATATATAATAATAATATATTAGAGAACAATTTTAATTACATGTTTTGATACACATATGACAATGTATTCATTTTATTTTCTAATATAATCCTTTTGTCATCACAATGACTTAATGCTATTTTATTAATTTCCATCATATATATTTGATGTTTTTGCTTCTTAATAAATTCATTGTTCTATATTGCATTTTCTCTATAAATAAACTATTCTTATAGTCATCAAATGTTATTTTCTTATTAACTACACATTTTTTCACACCTTTTGATCATTTATTTTCTTTTTCACCTACCTTGTAAAATACATTTTTGCATGTAAACCTTCAAATTCAGTCATTATTTTGCCAATACATTCATATTTCATTTTACCTAAAACCTTCTTATTTATTTTAGGCATGTTATAAATATTATCGTTTGGATAATTGCTCGCCTGAAAATGTTCTATCATTGACTTCATATCTTCATAAAAATCTTCTGTTTTTATATCATAAATGTATGAATCAGTATCCTGATGGCATAATTCAATTTTATCTCCATATTTTGGTTTTATAAATTTATAATTAAAATCATACATCAACTCTTTTGATAGATATAAAATTTTCATACCAACACAAATAGGCTTATTAAATTTTACTCTGGTTTTGTTCATATGTATAGCAACAAGATTCTCATTAAATATTGTACTTTCTTTAGATTTTTTTTGCTACTAATTTATTACAGCCTTTTTTAATTTGATATTAGTTTTATATCTACCCTGTTTCTTATATTTTCCATTGTTTTGCTAAGCATAGAATTATTCATAAGTTTTATAAAAATCTTTTCTAAGTAATTTTTATCATTAGTTCTCATCGATGTATTTAAATCTATATGCTTTTTCAACCAATCAGACTGATTAGACTTTAATATTATATGTATTTTAGCACATTTTAATCCATTATATAGACATTGTTTCAAATGGCAATGGTGTACTAAATCATTTTGTTTGTCATGTAAAGTTGTTAACAATTTAAATTGATTTGTTCCTGGAACTACCTTATTTTCTGGACAAAATGGAAGATCATTATGCAATTAATGCGGTCGTTGGGGATATTCCAAATCAACTTGTAATAAGTATCCATGATGAGAATCATCCTTCAAATTTATTATATATTTCTGCCAGAAATCTAAATTAAATTATGTATTATTAAACCATTCGAAACTGCCTTATGGTCAGTATTGGGACATCGCCCATCTATATAAATTATTTGCATCAAGATAAACCAAATAATTAGACTCTTGATTCTGATTAAAATTTTGTAAATATTTATTATTTGCTTTATCATGTTGTTTACAACATTGTGATATTCCACCTCTAATCCCCTTTTCTATTGTTAAATCAGATCATAATTATGCAATAAATCTAGAGGTTGTTTAGTTATTTTTAACCTGGCATCCCATGATAATCCTGGTGCTGTAAAATATCATGCTGGATCTAAACCATATGCATTTTGACATGTTTCTCTAAAGTTTTCAAATATATCTGTCAACAGTAGTACATCACTTTTTAAACACAAATAATTCAATATTCTTCATATTAAATTGATTTCATACAAGATTTGAATATTCATAACCGTCAGTTATGTCAGATTCATTTAATTCACTGTAAATTTCACTCTTTGGTGGAAGTTAAGATTCTTCGAATTTCTTCCAACTGTCCATATAATCGTATGGATAAACGCCCTTTCTAATAACTAAATCTACTTTATCTTTTGGAAAATACTTTGGTGTATGTTTCATTTGATCTTTAGTTAAATTAGATGATAATTTATCTAAAATACATGTCATTATTTAAATGTGTCTATAAATTTCATTTTAAAATTTTCATTTTTTTCCCAAAAGTAATATACTTTTCTTCATTTTTTGCAATTAAATCTATATCTTTATCATCATATCCTAGCTCTTTAATAAGTTGCAATATTAGGTTACAGTTATTACATATTGGGTTAGTGAATTTTCCAGTTAAATGATCATGATGACGTACTTTTTATCATCTTTCGAATATTCGCATTCGCATACACCACATTTTTTGGATTTATTAAATAACGCTTTTTGTTCTTTTGTTATTGGATGCATTGGTTCAGTTTGTGAATATATTTCTCCAATTTCTTCTACTTTTTTCATTGCCTGTATAAAATATTTATGGGCATTTGGGCCTCGATATACAACAGGAGGTTTATAATTTCCCTGACTAGATACAATATAATAAAAACAAAAAACTTTGTGTAACTGATATTTTATTGTATACGATTCATCACTCAACTTTAAATTAATGGTATTTATTTGTTCATTAGTAAGTTTATACCTTTCTTTAAGTATTTCGTCATAAAAGCCATTACCAATATCATCATCTGTTAAACTGGATATTTTTTATTAATTTATTTTTATTTTTATTTCCATTGGATTTGGCTTAACAGTTGATATTTCCTTTAGTATTGATTCTAAATCTACATATATTGTAAAAGGAACTTTCATTGTATCATTATTGTTCTTTTTATATATTTGCTTACCTTCCGAAGGCATAATGATTCTTACTGATTAATTTTTAGAGGAGTCGACTATATAATTATATAATTTTTCTTGAGATTTGAAAAATTTAAGATACAGTTCGCATGTATAAGTTCTACCATTATGCTTAGTTTTTTACACTGAAAGCAGCTTCGATAAATCTTTTGCCTGACAGTAATGAGAGTTTTTATCCTCCTTGAAATAAAGTCAATTTATATGCTTATACTTTTTATGTTTTGTTAGTTTTAGTGGCTATACATTAAGCCAATCATCTACAGAGTATACAGTTATAGAGACATCAATTTGATTTTCTATTTTTTTACATATCATCAATTTTAATAGGATATTCATATTTATCTATTTCTTTATCAATATTAAGCCCAACATTTCTATGTTTAGTTATTCTCTCTGAATGATTGTCAGCTGGAAACAATGCAGACCTGATTGCCCAAAGAAAACATTTTTGATCTTCATTTTTCACATTAATGCATGCTTTTTTATTCTTAATGTCTTCTGGTAGTTCAATATATGATGCTCCATTTAATAGATTATACTTATTTATAGCTTACTATATTCCAGAGATTCTATCTAAAGTCCATCCTGAACTTCTTCTTTGAAATTCAGATAATTGTGTAAGTATTTCTTGTTTTATGATTTTGTAAATCATTTTAATTTTTCCTTTGTTTAATATTGTATAGTTGGGTGATTGAAATGTAAATCATTCTACTTTGTTATTCTCCTGCTTGCAAGAATTGGTATATAATATAATGCTAGTTTTCAAACCTCTAAAATTCGTGAGCATATCATGCATTATCTCAAATGCCTTATTTTTTTACTGAAGTTGAAAAATGATTAGGCTGTACTAAATTAAAGGTATGTTCAATGTTATATGCTAATAACCTACTTTTAAAAGCTTTATTTAATATATGATTTTGATTGGTTCTTCTATTTCTTTTGTTTACATATACATTAGTGGAAAATGGGAATATTTCTTTTAATGTCTTTTTAACTTCTTCGTATAGTTCTTTAACATTGACATCTGAAAGAGGTAAATTTTTAAGATTCCATTTTGTTATCCGGGCACTTATAATTCTAGGGGTTACAAATTCATTATAAGAGAATAGGAATATTCCTTTTAATTCATTTTTTCTTTTGACTATAATTCTTTGACATTGACATATGAATATGGTAAATTTACAAGTTGTTCTTTGTTTCTTCTTTCGAAATAAACGGTATAAAAGTTTTATTTCAATCATATTTCCTTAGTCTATTTATATTTTTATTTTAAAAATGTTAGCTTTAGCTCTTAATCCCACATCCATTAAATCATTTAGTTTCCCGTAGGATTTATGAATCTGTATTTTCACATTTGAAGACGTTGTGTAATAATACTTATAATTAAATCATCTTTCTTTAGTTAATATATAATTTATTTCTAAACTTTTAGCTATATTTCTTAACTCAACCAATCTCTTTTCACTCAACTTAATTTTTTAATTGTTTGACATTTTAAATTGCATATTTAATAAGAGAAAATTTTTTAATAAAGAATAAATAATAAAGATGGAAAAAAATTAGACAGATTACATCGATAAAGTGTTTTAATTATTGGTAATAAAGAAATTGTTTTTATCTATTAATGTTCTTGTTATGATAATAATGAAATCGCCTTTAACTATTTAATTATTGTTATGATTGATATTTCTCATTAAAATGTTTTTTACATGTTTGTCCTCTGTAGTTTTATTATGAGAAAATAATATTATGTATTTATTATCTTATTTATTCTCATGTATTTGTTGGATAGTTACCATGTTGAATTTCTTTTAGAATATATACTAGTGTATTGTATGATTCAGTATATTTATGTTTTCTTGAAATGTTTATCATAAATATATTTTCCACATTCGCATAGTACTTTCTCTTTATTTAATCCATAGTGATTTATACCATATCCATTAGAAAATTTTTTACAGGTTTTAATATGTTTATCTTTTGTATGTTTATGCAATGAAAAACTGTCTATGTTTAATACTTCACCACATTTTTTCAAATGTTTACATATTGTATTGTTTGGCATTTCATTGTTGAGCAGCAACTGCATTTTTGTTATTTATAAAGATAAAATTTATTAAGAGAAATAAAATTTGGTTTTGTTTATGGTTTTATAATTCTGGTTTTTATATTTATATTTGTTATTATATTTTTATTTGTTTTAATATTTATATTTATACTTATTTATATATATTTATATTTATATTTGCTTTAATATTTATATTTATTCTTATTTATATATATTTATATTTATTTTTTGGCTTGATTCTAAAAAATAAATATATAATTCCAGCCTTATGCAAAACATAAACAAAAAAAATATTTCTTTCTCTTATTAAATTTTTTTCTTTATAAGTAACAAAATGGAATTGCTGCTCAAAAAGTTTAACAATTCATTTGAATTGACAAAACTACAAGACCTATAAAATAATAAAAAGTATGTTGCTACCGAATTTCAATTGCATGAATCTAAATTTGAGAAAAAAATGAATTGTATTCTAGATGATAAAAAAAATGTCTACCCGATCGCTATGTAAATGTGTTTGATGAAAATACTTAAAAATAATAAATGAGAAACAAGATTTTTATAATATATGAAGGTTTAAAAGATGTGAAAAATGATTCAGATTTATCTTAAAATGTAAAAACTGTATGATTTGAATCTATCAAATATCTATTTTCATATTTTCTGGGTCCCTGCACGTGGGGGGCCATTTTGCTGAAAATGAAAAATGTAATATTTCACTTGATTTAACTTGCAGATTTGACTTAAATTTGCATGACATTGGCTTAGATTTGCTTTATTTTGGTTATCGTCTGCTTGTTTTTGACTTAAGTTTTCTTGATTTTGGCTTATATTTGCTTCATTTTGCTCGATTTTTACTTATATTTGCTTGGAGAAAAACCTACATGAAAGGTGCACAACAATTTAAAAAAAAAAATTGATCATGTGGTTGATTTTTGCTTAAATTTATGTGTTTTTGAGAGTTGAAAATTGGAGTCAAATGAGTTTTCTATAAATTTTATAAAGTTCCTTGAAAACGATCAATTACTTGATTTTGGCTTAAATTGCTTGGTTTTTCGATGAAAAAGTGAGGTGTTCCAGCTCTCCAATACTATACTACTTTTGTTATCACGAACTACAAAATTGCAGATAATTTTTTGCTTCCATGTAATTTATATGGGTTATTTATTAGCCTGGCTTCTGGTGCATGCTGACCAAGCATGAGCGTCTGGCTTCTAGTCGTAATGTAGACACTTCCTGTTTCCGAATATCACCCACATGAATCTGTTAACTTAGGCATCTCTTGGAAAGGCCTCATAAGCAATGTCGAAGCACTCTTGCAGGCATCCACTGCCAAAGGGTCAGACTTTCATGTCCATTGACGCCACCATTAAATCATTTAGCTCTGTTGTAATATATATATATATATATATATATATATATATATATATATATATATATATAAATCTCCAATATTTTATGAGCTCTCAAAATATAATATTAATACTGTTTTCATAAACATGTATTCATAGCATTCGTTTCACAAAAATATACACAACTACAATGTATTCATCAGTGCTCATTAATGTAACAATAATTACCATCCGTGTTATAATTCTTCTTAATTCCAATTGAAGTATATTTTCCTATTTTGAAATTAACTAACTCTCCTTCGAATTATAAATATACAGCCAACATGTAATTTGTAATTTAATTATTCGAATTTACTAAACATTAAAACACAAGAAAAACACTTCAAGGTCATATGAGGCATTGCGGATATTAAGGGTGAACTCGCAAACTCCCAAACTAATCACAACATAGCTTATTGTGAAGGAGGAAGGTGAGAGGAGGGGTTGGGGTGGAGGTAAGTGAGAGGGAGGAGCGGGGTGTTGTAGAGTTAGGTATCAGGTGTAGATAGCCACACAGGAGGCCTTAGAGCCTACAGTCTCGCAGCAGGGAGTCAATTAATTCCAAAACTAATAGTATATTATGAAGAAAGATGAAGAGGGGAGGGGTGGGGGTGGAGGTAAGTGAAGGGATGGAGAGGGGTGGTAGTGGAACAGGCATAAGGACTAGATAACCATAGGAAGAGGGAACATAGCAACAGTTCGGAAATTATGACTACATTTACAAAAGGGCATAACTGATAATTGATGGTCTGCCTCCAACCAACGACCAATCACAGCACCGGGTGAGGTGTTGGGTGAAGGGTGCAAGGCACCCATACAGAAGGTCGGAGAGCTTGTCGCTCCACTTCCCCGATACACTCTCGCGTGCTCCACCTGCTCCACAGTTTGCTTCGCACTTTCCCCGCTTAGTGATCTCGGAGTGGCACGCTCCCACTACTATCGCGTCACACGGAGAGAGAAATTATTTTTTTCTCGCTGCAATATGTAAAAAAAAGTATAAATAATCACAACCCATTATCATTTGAAACTGTTTCTTCTGGCCTCAATGTCGTCTTCGTGGCTAGAGTGCCTTTATCTGGTCCGCATTTCAAAGGCATAGATTTCACTCGTTACAAAGTCCAAAGTGTGTTCACCGCCCATTTAACTCCGTCTGGACCGCTGAGAAGCTAATGGTTCTAATGAATTGCAGTGTCAGGTCAGTACTTTACTTTAGCGACCCGATTGTTACCCTCGCGAATAAACGAAAGTAAAGGATTCACAAATGTTTTTGTGAATTTCCAAATTGCTGAATTGTTATAAATAATTCCAGCTCCACTCGCAAAAAAATTGACAACATAATTAACACTATAAAGTAACGTTTATGAAAAATGCAACACCAAGTAGGATACGTGTGATTGAAATGAACTTTATACCACAGATTACAAACATTACAATACACAATTGATAAGGATTACAGAACCGTATATGATCTCTGTTCTTGAGAATTCAGTATGATGTGAAGCCTCCACATGCTGCAATTAGAGTCCCTAAACGATGTTGTATAGAATCTAAGAGGACCTGGATATGTTGCTGGGGAATCTCCCTCCAAGCGATTCATATGCGCGTTCACAAATCATCAACAGTGATTGCTGGAGGTCCGTGACAAACAACTCGCCGACCAACCATGTCGCAAACATGTTCGCTGGGTGGCATGTCAGACGAACATGCAGGCCAGGGAAGCAGTGATACCCGTCGTTTCATTGAAGAAGGCTCGCACCTTCCCCTACACACGTGGCCGCTGTATTGTCCTGCTGAATCATATGGCATGTGGAGTCGCTGAAAGAGAGGCAGCACCTCGGATTCTAAAACCTCCCTGATGTAGTGGCTCCTTTTCTTATATTTTCCTCAATACGTAGGAGTCGAGATCGCACGTTGTATCCAAAGGCGCCCCAAACTACCACAATTGGCGTTTGTTTGCTGTGCTGCTCCACAATGCAGTCTGCCAGATTGTGCTCACCACAGTAACGTCTAACACGTGTCTGTCATTGCAAGAACCAGTTTCATAATGTCTGGTTTTCTTCTGATTATCATCTGATTAAATGTAAAGTGCTGGTTAGAACCATTTTCTGTTTTCCAATATACGGTTAACATTAATCGGTCGATTATGTGACTGTAACCAGTGGTTAAGTTAAGCACAAGAAGAGGTTACGATTAGCGGGCTAATCAGCATGCATAACAAACATTTGAGGTTATGTGGGTACATCAAATCGTATGTGATCTCAAAAATCTATTTATGAATTCGAATGTGTTTGTATATCAGGTTATCTGAGCATCGTATTAATTCTGGACTGTTTTTGCAGGTTTATTGGGCATTTTTGCGTTGGGAAAATACTACTAAAATTTAACCGTATAAATAATTAGACACAAACGTTTGTAAACAGTGCAAATACAAAATAATCCAGGATTTTTTTCCCCTTTGCGGTGATTATTGCAGATGATTTGAATTATTTGTTTGAAGATGATGATGAAGAAATAGTAGATTTCATAAATAGGCTAAGAATATTTCGGGATAGCCCGAATCACTTGTAAATTAATGACGAAGAATTTTTTATGAGGTTTCGCCTGAATAAAAACACTTCTTTTATGTTAGACCTACATTTGATTAATGCTAGACCTAGGCCTACACAAGTAGATACACAAGGTTATGTTATAATATTTGGTGTCTTAAGTTACATGCATTTGTAGGTTATCACATAACTTACTTGTGTAAAATATTTTTATACTTCTGTGTGTTGTTATAGGCATATTTCTTTGCTGGATATTTTATATGCATTTGTAGGTAATGCTGTATATTTGTGTGTATTATTTTAAGCCCTGTTTACAGTTTGATGTGGAGACACAAGCAAATTTGGATGACTTCACTGATATTAACAAATATAAAAATACCAAAAAGAATTTTCTGTTGTTTCATAATACATAAACATTATTCATCATTTACGTATATTTGTTTCTGAAGTTAATTTTTCTTTTGGTTTCAAAATCACATTCAACATTCACACATGTTACATATTTAATCCCAAATAAATTGACATTTTGAAATTGGTTTGTTTTGTGTTACTGAAATCGATGAATTTGTTGATACAGTAATTATGATGACAATGTTAGGTCTGTAGGTGAATGTAGAAACAATTTGCTCCACACACACCAGACTTTGATTACGTAGGCCCTAGTATTTAAAGTAAAGACTTGCAAGTTGACCTAACTTTTATACAATACATTAACGATTTCCATGATATGCAACTTTCTCAATGTGTCACGTTATGGTAGCACCAGTTCAATTTTGTTGGTTCTGTACATACTTTTGTAGGTTATATTCTTTGCCATTTTAGGTTTATGTTAAATATTCGTATTATGTTTAAAAAAAATGGTAGGTTGTGTTATATACTTTTGTAGGGAGTGTTACATACTTGTGTAGGTTCTTATACAATTGTTTTTTTTTTATTTGGCGAGCCCTCAAATCCCGCTACTCCAACGTGAGCTCCTTCACAATTCTGTGTGCCCTACGGCATGCATGCTACTAGCTAAGGCGGTTGGAGAATGGGATGCATGTTAGGGCAACCCCTTTATGCCTTAGGTCGGGTTTCTTATGTTTAAAGGGGACACTCTCATCGCTCTACGGCAGGGTTGTCTGGTGCCATGGCCGCAGTTGTAGCCATAAACACACCCCGGAAGAAGAAGGGTCTAGATGGAAGTGCAAAATAAACCAGCGCGAAGCGGGGAGGGCACTGGGAAAATCTGTGCGACAGTCGCGGAGGATAAATGTGTGTTCCTTTGACTGGATTAGGGCTGGAGAAGGTAGGGTAAGTTGTTAGTTAGGGAAGATAGACTTTGTGAGGGTGATATGAAATGATTTCGGTGCAGTTTTGATAACCAGGGTCGCGCTGCACTTCCCTGGTGGTGGGAGGCTAGAACCGAGCCACCCACCCGATAGAAGTCTGCTATCGCCCTGTAACACAGGAAAAAGTGTCAGAATGTTACAGGTAAAGAGTTGGAAAAGAGATATTATAAGTAGGGGTAATGTGTTCATCACCTTGCTCGTGACCTCGCTTGCAGCAGTGTGTAGTGAAGTGTGTGTTTGTGAGTGTCAGTGAGTGGTGAGTGCGTGATAGTGTAGGTGTGCCACTCTACAACTCTCACCAGCTGCTGTAGAGAGCGCATTACGCCACAGTCTCCTCAGTTTTTGCTGGTAAACTGACAAGAGGCGCCTTGAAATCGTCAGTGGCGATGGACCATACATACAAACAGCTGTCGGATGAGAGAATCTTTGTAGCATATGTGTGTATGTGGTGCAGTGTGGATGCAATGTAATTCCAGGGCCGACGCTAGCCAAGGGCTATACGGCGTATGTTTTGCCTTGTTCTGTGATCACATTGTGCTTCGCCAATTATTTTGTCAAGTAGTGTACTCTGTAATTAAAGTTATTGCATTAATACGGGTTTCCGGGATTAATTTTATTCAGGTGCATGGCTGAGGCCCTGCATTTCCAGGATCAGTGAGTTAAGGTGGCCTGTGTACCGAAATTCTCTTAGGCCTCTTATATTTCTGAGTCTCGTCGGGGTCATAATCGCCGAGACTAGATATTTTCGGGTTGACATTTGTGGCACAATCTTTGTAAAAAAATTTCTGCCAATTTGACGAAGTGCTCATCTAATTTTTCAATTATTATTTCGTTATGCAGATCTGTAATGGGCAGTATCTAGGCGCATCTGCCGCGATTCGCAGGCATTTGTTTTGTACAATCTGTAGTCTCTTTATATACACCTTAGCTGCATGTGCCCATGTCGGCGCAGCATAAGTGATGATAGGTCGTATAAGCATAGTATAAAGCAATGCAGCTGTGTTTTGCGTAATAGTACTTCGTCTATTAAGAATAGGATAGAGGGTGGAAAGACTGGAATATTCGTAATAGGCTAATAGGCCTGTAATTTTGAGGTAGTTTCTTATCATTGCCTGGCTTGTGGAATAAAATTGCATTTGCAGCTTTCCATTCGCTTGGAAAGTATTTCAACTTGAGCATAGCGTTAAGGCATGTAGCTAGATACTCAAGGGCCAGTTCGGGCATTTTCTTTAATACAATAGCCTGAATTCCGTTTGCTCCTGGAGATTCTCTGGGATGCATGCGGCGAATTGCCAGTTTTATTTCGTGCGACTGTGGAAATTCAGGTTCGTCTTCAGTCGGTTTTCTTTGCTTTATTTTAATTTCTCGATAAATGTTGGTTGTAAAATTTCTATCACAGGGATCCTGATTTGGCTGGAAAGTATTTTCCAGCACATTTGCAAAGGCTTCTGCCTTTGATTCAGGGGTTAAAACAAATCCTGTGTTAGTTTGCAAGGGCGGGATTTTGTCGGTTTTATTTAAGAGGCGTTTAGTTAAGCCCCATTAATTATTTTCGCATGGTGTTAGCTTAGCTGCTTTAGCATCCCAGACATTGGCCCGCCATAGTGTTACTTTCTCTGAAATGACAGCCTGTATTTCGTTAATTCGCGTCTTAGTTTGTCGATCTCGGCGTCTAGAATAATGACTTCTTAGGCGGTTTTTCTTCGAGAGTAAATCCTGTATATACTGCGGTAAAGTATCGGGTTTACTTGTATGTGCCTTTTCTGGAACACACTCAGCCACGCCTTGCTGTATTGTGCTTGTAAGGGCGGTTATAGCTTCGTCAACATTCTGTATAGTTGCTAGGGAATCGTTATTTATTTGCGGCAGATTTTCTACAATGAAATTTGAGAAACTTGGCCAATCGGCGTTGGAATAATCTTTAATTTTTCTCGGGGCATTTGCTTCTGTGGAAATATCAAAATCTATGTGAAATAGGTAATGATCGGAAGAGAGATCATGTTCGACTCGTAGGTCCAACCCAGTGATAATTTTATCCAAATGAGAGATTTAACTTAGATTTTAATTTCGATAATGTTCAGCGTGTTTCGCCACGTTTAATCTCAGTAAAGAATATCTCGTTAAAATTATCTCGATATTATGACTTAATAGCGATTTTCTCTTGGTAAACATTAGATATTTTGCTTTGAGCTGTTACAGAGAAATCATTTTGAGAAAGTATGGCAAGTCAGGGAGGCATTGTGGTTGTAAGAAAACAGCAAAGCCGAATCATGAAAAACACAGTTTGCTAGTATTAGTTACAGAACATTTCAGTAACATTGAAAATAAACGAACTGATGCTGTGACACAACAAAATAAAGCGAAACAGTGGCGAACGATTGCGTATAGTTTCAATTGTACATATCGTGATCACTACAGGACAGCAGACAACTTGAAGGCGGCGTGGGATAATCTAAAAAACCATACGTGAAAAACCTATGTGGATGAATGTGTCATTGCTACGGGGTCCAGTGTGTTCTGCCCTCAAAATAGCCACCAAGATCACTGTATACTGCCACTAGTAAAGCAAGCAGAATATAATTCCAGTACAGACTCATCAGTTGTCATAAACAAAGCTCAGATGAGTTATCCTGCAAATGCTTCAGATAACTATGCCTCGACTGGGTCCAATGGTTGGAGGACAGTCTCTGCCAGCCATGTGAGAAACCGTATGGCAACATCTTCCTGGACTAGTAAACGACGACCAGCAATGCACTTAAACGAAAAAAGGCAGAAGTAAGAGCCCGGCATAGAGCAAAGATTGAGTTAACAGAAAGTTTGTAATAGAAAACAAGGCAATGAAAGGGATTCGTCAACTAAAGTTACAACAGGAACAAGAAAGAACTAAACAGGAGAAGCTTCAAACAGAGTTCTTAACTTTGCAGATTCTATAACTAAAGACAGAAGTAAGAGCCCGGCATCGAGCAAAGATTGAGTTAACAGAAAGTTTGTAATAGAAAACGAGGCAATGAAAGGGATTCGTCTACTAAAGTTACAACAGGAACAAGAAAGAACTAAACAGGAGAAGCTTCAAACAGAGTTCTTACTTTGCAGATTCTATAACTAAAGACATAACTAAGTAACTAATATGTTATCTGTTGTTGTTTAGTTCACATCATCTGGTTTTTCAGTATATTCAAATACATTTTCAATTAAAAACACTACTGATGTTTGTCACATTCTTGATTCGAATTAGGCCTACACAAGTAACTTGTTTATTTTACATTTATACCTAATGTTAATGCAGAATGGTTGTCGTAAAGGAAAATAATAAAACAATATAGTCTGTTTGACAATCGTGTGTTTGACGTAAGGCGAAAGTGCATTTTAACCTCTTCATAATACATTTCAAAATAATTCATGATTTCTTGTAAACATCGCGGACGACAAACAATAAAATCCTCATCACTTTCCTCTTCAAAAGTTAAATTGTACATCGCCTGAGCCATTTTCTCTTTATTCTAGATTAAATAACTTTGCCCTGTCGTCACCTTCCCAAAAAATTTGTTTATGTTTTACAGTTTAATCCCGATAATGTGACTTAAACCACCATAATCGGTGGGTTAATATTTTATTGAGACATCCAGAGAAAATCGAGATTAATGTGTGTGGTGAAACGCAAAATAGAGATAATCGAGATTTTATGTCAGTTAATCTCGATATACTATCATTAACTCGCGTGGTGAAACCGGCCCTAGGTAGGCTCAATTTGGGCCATAACTTGATAATTTCTATTCTCTTGGTGCCTTTGTGAGAGCATCCCATTTGCATCCATAGAATTTCAGTTTGGATGTTTGGCATTTATGTCGCCAAGGGTGAGGAAAGTGTGGCCTGAATTATTTTATAACAGGTTCAGGTCTGCCAGTGGAAGCGAGCGCCCAGGGGGGAGGGGGGGGGCATAAATTGCTAAGAGCTTAGTGCGTTGCTGGCCTAGTTTTAACTCAATGCCGACTGCTTCTAAAACAGGGTAGTCTGGCAGGTTTATTTCGTGGTGTCATAAATTAATTTATAATTTACAATATTGCCTATTCTAATTAGACAATAATGCACCTCTCATTCCCAGCCAGCTGCATGTATGGTCCGTTCGCCACTGCCGGTTCCAAGGCAGTCACTGTGCAGTTATACCCGCAAGTAACTGCAGTGACTCGTGGCGATAGTGTGTTCTCTGCTGCAGCTGGTGAGAGACCTCCCCTGCGAAGAAGAAAATCAATCATCCCTCCCCTATGCGAAGCTTCGTGCACTCGCAGCATATGACCGTAGGCATGCTCTGTTACAGCCAATGGCTACAGAGATTGGGCGCGGTGAGGTAGCACAGCATTAATCTAAACACATATGTCCCAGAGGACATATGTTAGCATTAAGCAGTTTAGGTTACTTGATTTAATAATTTCATAGTCTCTTTTCACAGACTCATACCGTCTCTTCCCAGTCATGTGAAAACCAGCAAGTGTTGGCTCTGCTGACGCTCAATGGCAGCTCACCTCAATTTCTTTTGTTACAGGATGACTGGGAAACCGGAGGAAATGGTCCAATAGCGCCACTTCCCTCACCAGGGCGATGCTTGCATCACTCTGGCTGAAGCCAGTACCACTTTAAGAATCCCAAGTACAGCACCCTCTCTATACTAGTCTTTCATATCTACTAATAAAGCATGAATTTCAACCTCTGTCTCCTGTAACATTTCGGTTTAATGCATGAATAATTTTGAATTATTTCCTGTCGACTGGGTTTTTACGTTGTCTTTGGCAGTTTTTCCCAGTCTCTTCTTAGTTATAGTCTTAACTATAGGTACACTCAGGGAGGTAGTCATGGCCCCAATCGCTGGCCATGGCTGCCCAATCCCTCTCTGCCGCGACGCATGTCTCCTTGCATGATTTCCTTTCCTTGTAGGCGTAAGGGGTTAGCCCTGAGACGCAATAAAATCCCGTCCTACCCACCAGACTTTCCCACAGCTGGGAATGCCATATCAGCCTACAGCCAAGCATATATGTTGTACACTGGTGCGTGCACTGGCTTCTGCGGGTGTGTGTGTTGTGGCCCGACTGGGGCTTGAACAGGAGTAGGCACTGTACGCCAGGCTGCTGCTCGCTGGTTTTGCTTAATAGCCTGCCTTGACTGCTGTTGGCGGGCTTAGCGAGTTTCGGGTGCGAGACGGCTCCATTTTGCATTCTTATATGTTCCGCAGCCGCAGTAATTTGCGCAGTGGTTTAGCCCTCAGCCTACGCATTTTACTTTTGTACGGTCGTCCACAATCCTGCATTTTTCGTCACCTCGGCGCTGCATTGCAGCCTGCTGCGGCATGATTAAATCGCTGACAGCGGGAACATTGTGCAGGCCCTGTCGGGTTATGAAAGTTTTCTACTTTAATGAGGAAGCCTGCGAAGTTTTGCAGTTTCATGTATAGCTCATTGTTCGTACCATGTGGTAGTTCAATAGCCAGTTTATTAATCGCTCGCCTGTTGCGATCTGTACTGAACCAGGCCCTCTGGACTGGCATTCCCATTCGCTCGAATTCCTCATGTAGTAACTCCATTGGAGTATCTGCCTGGATGCGGCAGAAAACCAATTTCCCTGGTATTTCGCAGTGCGGACAGCACTCCACGACATTGTCATGAGTGCATCCAGCTGTCTTTTAGGTTGGGGGTACGCTTTTTCTTGTGTCAAATGAACCGTAAAAAGTTTTATTTGGAGTTTAGGGGCGGCCTGGGGGGGGGGGGCGCCGCGTTTTGTGATGCACCAGTGGTGCTTGTTTGGCCGACTGGTGGCTGTTCGCTGCCCTGAATTGGCGTGTTCAGATATTCATGACCGCGTTTTTGTCTTTTTAAATCGCTGTTTGCTTGAGGAGCAGCTTGTTGTGGTTGAATAGCAGCTTGTGCTTGAAGAGCAGCTTGTTGTTGCGGTGTAGCTAGTTGTTGCTGCTGTGTGTCAGCTTGCAGCTGCAGAGTATCCATGTTTTCAATGTTTTCGCTAGTCACGGGGCTATTTTACGAGATCACTGGCTGGTTGTTTACTAACTGTGTGCCTGCCACTGATCATGAGTGTGCCTACAGCTTACCTGCACCTAGGCATTGTCTGGTGTGCTTTCGTCCAAGTCCGCTTCCTCCTATCCCCTCCCCCCTACCCGAGATGAGGCCAGGTAGGGGCGGGCGACTAGCGCTTCGTGTTCCTCAAGTAGAAAAAATTTTATTTATGTAACTAAAGGGGGAAAAATTAGGGAAACATCAGTTCCTTTCAAATAAACCTTTAAAAAGATACTTATCTGTAGCTGTCGCTAGTGTTTCAGCACTGTAATGTGTTGAAGACACCTCTTTTCCTCGGAGCTCTCAGACAAAACGTCCTTCTCCGACGAGACAGTATCCAGGAACTCGCCTTTCTTATACGGGCTACTTACCTGCCTTTCTTATACGGGCTACTTACCTGCCTTTCTTATACGGGCTACTTACCTGCCTTTCTTATACGGGCTACTTACCTGCCTTTCTTATACGGGCTACTTACCTGCCTTTCTTATACGGGCTACTTACCTGCCTTTCTTATACGGGCTACTTACCTGCCTTTCTTATACGGGCTACTTACCTGCCTTTCTTATACGGGCTACTTACCTGCCTTTCTTATACGGGCTACTTACCTGCCTTTCTTATACGGGCTACTTACCTGCCTTTGTTTTCAGGATATATTCTGTACCACCCATTGGCCAACTGCTAGTAGCCTTGAGATTTTATGCATCTGACGGATATTACATAGCTGTGGAGATTACTTTGGCCTAGACAAAAGTTCTGTGTGCCTTATGATAAAAAACCTGACCACTGTAATTGCAACGCTTCGGAAAGAATATATAAATTTCCCAGAAAATGATGAAGACTCTATACAGCTACACTCTCAAGACGTCGCAGTTAAGATCCGCCCAAATTTCTTCTTCTATACAGCTACAGCAAGAATTTTACAATGTGGCAAGGTTCCCGAAGGTTATTGGAGCCATGGACTGTACACACGTGACAATTATTTCAACGAAACGTTTAATATTATCATACTTCGCTTTGAGAGTTTTCAAGCTCCGTGGAAACACGCCACAAGTTGAATTGAATTGTAGTTCAATTCTTCTTCATGCCTCTTCTTTCTGTTTCAGGTAACAGCACCGGTTCTTTTGCATTCAATAATACCAGAATATTTCTCTGCAAGAGAAATAAGGACTTCAGTTTCCGAGGAAACAAACTTCTCTGCATGCGGCCGCTTATTTTCATTCATGTTAAACACTTAACCAGCCCCGGAAAATAGACAAACGAAGTTCTCATTAAGGCCAATCACGAGCCGAGACGTCACGGCATAGTTGCCACTTTTACCTTAATCTATGGTTACCTAGCCATCAGTTCAAATCATGATGAGAAACACTTCAATACTAATCAGAACTTAATAGTTAAGTTTAAATTAATCAGTTAATTAGATAACTAGAACTTTGAAACAGACATTGTGAAACCGGGCCTAAAAGCGGTTGAAGCTGGACACGTCCGGAAACACAACATTTTGCCAGTCAGAACGTCAGCGACGGCGTTCACGTGTCCATTGCAGTCTGAGGTGTTAGTGGTTTCTGGACAATGAAAGCCTACGTAATGGCACTGCTCGCAGCAGACTGCGTCGAAACCGTCGACTCAGGTAACTCCACACCCGGTGCAGTGCTCCAGTGTCAAGCCAACACTACTGTGGACGAGGCTGTACGATCCATTACGGCCATGATGACAAGATGGCTGTCATCCCGTGCTGTCGTCACATTGCGTGGTCCAGTACCCGCTCGTCTATCCACTGGTTCCACACACGCATCACTGTCGTAGCAGCATGCCCTGCACGAGGTGAAATGTCACAGTATGACAAACCCGTTTCCCGGAGACCGATCATTCTGCGCCGTTCGAACTCACTCACCTGCTAGTATGGCGCCCTTTGACGTCGACGAGGCATACTGGCACTTGCTTTCACTTCTATTCGTTTGACGGCTCTTCACTGATTGAGTTCGGCGCATTATAGAACAATATAGGTTACTGGCCATCACTCTGCAATCGTAATCATTTATTGCTTGTACGCTGTTCTACACATCCTCCGAGTTTCGATTCGTTCGGGCCATTCTTTCTGGGGGTTGCAATTTTCACAAACAATGGTACTTATAACTTTTTGATCGTGGTACAGAAGTATGCTGTTGTAAAGAATGCTTTTAAATCCTTGTGAAAAGACGTAGAAATACGAGAAGCCGTGTATTAAGTATGCCTGGTCTGTCAGCACAGCGTGACGAGAAGTGGCGAAGGATTTTCCCTGTTGTTGCGCCGTCTTTCAAGGTCAAGGCTGAAAAAAAAAACGCCGCTGCACCTTCACGAACATGTAGCAATACCTGAGAGAATTTTCCAGTTTCGCCGGAACTCTATTAAATGTCAAGTATCGATGATAAATAAATTAAAAATTCTTAATCGTTTGAATAATTAAAATAGTCATATTTTTATTTACTTAAAATTTTAATTCCAAAATTTTATTTTAACACGAAGTTTAGTTTCGGCTGCAGCGTTCATTTGCTTCTATATGTCTTGACTCGAATTGTTATCATAGAAGTTGGAATGGAAATATGGGCGAACCGCATAGTAAATTTCGAAGAAACGCGACTCATGATATTCTAACAATATGAAGCCGACCTCCCGTGGTGCAGTCGCTTGGTATGCCAACGGTCTACGGTGCGGGAGGTTCTGGGTTCGAATCCCACGTAAGGCATGGGTGTTAGTTTAAGTTAGGTCATAAAGTTCCTAAGCCGTCCTCGCATAAGTCCTTAGGCATTGCATGGGGGGGGCGTTAAGGAACCCTTTCCAAACTAATTCCAATTTATAAATAACATAAACAATCATTATGAATTTATTCTAAAGTTTCAGTTTTTCTCATTTATGTTATTTGTACGAAAAACTATATAAATTTAGAGTTATATAGCTGTTATTCATCTTCGAAAAATCATTTTCCAATGCTGTCATATTTTTTCACACAATTTTTAATATTAGGCTACAGTGAAAAAGGATGCAATATGATAAAAATGTACAAAATAATTTGTAGACTCCTGAACGCTCTTTGGAGGACCGCCGGCAAATTGCCTCCCTTCCACAGTCGTCAAATAACAGGACGTCAACATTAAAGTAGCCGCCGACCTATCACCCCCCCCCCCCCTATCATCACTTCACCCTCCGCCTACATCGGAGTGCCTCTCCTTTCTCTTCCATCAAGTTACGTACCAACTTTGCAATAAACGTTTCCCTCGAAACTTACGCGTAAACAATGGAAGATAATGCCACAAATATTTCGATAACAGGTGTATCTGTGCGTTTTAAGATACGCATTAAAGAAATATCGATCTGCGCCTTTCAAGAACAATGTCGAATATACCCGAAAATTATCTCAGAAACTAATTAAAAAGTTACAAAGTTTATTTTCATTTGGGCACTCATTGATATATATTCTATGCCTTGGCTGTTCCAGAAATCTGACGGATGTAACATTACTCTCTTCATTGCGCGAGAAGAGAAAGTTTACATTGATAACTGTTGCAGCATTGATTCGCCTAAATCGCTCCACCAGGGATGTATGTGAACATTCACTTCTTACATTTTGTGGGTTTGTTTTTTTTTTCTCTACGTGAAGCTGCAAACCAACAATCTGCGACTCAGTTTGTATTATTTTCTTTAGAAGGCACAACCTGTCGTCCTTGCAGAGCCTGGCTCAGCGAGAACACGCATTGCTGGTAGTCTGGCGGGTAGCACGCCGAAGGCAGGTTTCCAAGTATTTGTCCCTGTGTTGATAGCCGGCTGAGATCTCGCCTGGACTTTCATTCTTATTTGCCTGGGTGGGATTACAAGCACTGCCAACTTGCTGGATTTCAGTCGATAACAAGAAGATTCGCGCGCTGATTTCCTTTGCAAAGTTGTGCGATGTAGCTCTCGTTATGGTACTACACGATCAGGTATTATATCGGAAAATAATTAATAAATTATATTAGGGATCCACCCTAGATATGGCCTAATTACATCCACGTATGTAAGAGTGTTCAATGTTCTAAAATTACTTTCTACATTTTCAGTGAGCTACACAATTTTTGATTGTGGTATAAAATAATGATGTAACAAAAAGCGTGGAGATATTTAAAAAAATTATGTTAAAAGATATAATTAATTATAAGAAACTCAATTTATGCATATTTTGGTACAAATTTGAAAACTGGACAGAGATAATAGTCAGATTACAGCTCAAAATAATTGCCCCTGGCACTGGAATGTCATGACAACTCTTGATTAACCTTGGAAAACTGTTATTTGATAAGCCCGTATTTTTTTTGCATTAAATTTTAAGTTAAACTTGCCACAAGCCGCAGTTTAAACAAGTTTCCGATTTCAGATTTTGCAACTTGCCACTAGAGTGACTAAGGAAGACATTAGCTGAAATAAATCTACGTATGAAAAGAAAAAACATAAATTCGTAGGAATTAAGATTGCAAGTTAAAATGTTTATAATTGCTTTAAAATACATAACGAACACTTTTTTTTGAGTAGCTTGGTATTATTAAGTTATTATTGGTACCGTTCTGCGGAACAATACAACATCCTCAAAGTATAGGAAAAGTGTTTCACACTTGAACTGTCTCAGGAGCCCGTCATTCCTGAGAGCGGCGTGAAGTGGGAATCCAGGATGAATCCGCGACAGAATGCCTAGTTAGGAGGAGATAGGAACACCCCGAGAAGAGCCCAGCGTACCAGGGCGACACCGCCTAGACTTCCTGCGCTCGATCCAGTGACGATCGAACCCTGTCGCTCGACTGATGCCCGATTGCACCATCGTGGTTCGAAACTCGATCCGAGATCGGATCTAAAATCGAACTGTTGCACCATTTGAGTTCAAAGCTGGATTGGAGATCGAGATGAAGTTCATTTCGAACCGCCGAAATTGGCGGTTCGAAATCTCGATCCGAGATCACCAGCCATCGTCGACAAATGTAGTTTGAAAACACGCCAACAATTCGATTGTTTTCTTGGGAAATTAAAACATCATACGCACTTGAATATTATTCAGTAAAATTCGTACATCAATAATTCACTTAAAACAGATACAACATCGCACATCTAGTTATATCTATAGTTAAAAATACGCCTACTTCCATGACGTCATATATTACGAACCAATAGCAAATTCTGTCTCATACTTAATCTTGCTCTCTCACTTTGGAACCAAGATCGATAAATCGGAGATCCAGAATCATGAGATTTCGTTGGTGCAACACTTTTACATTGGAACCAAGATCAAACCGGATCCTGGTATGGAAGTAGGATCATTCGATCTGGGATCGGGGAAGATGTTGGTGCAACTGGGCATGAGAGATCTGCGCGCCGCTTGGGAGTTGATGTTAGGCTCGCTGGCAAGGTTTGTATCTGTATTGTGAAAATTTCCCGCATACAAAGTAGTTTCCCACAAGTGTTCCCACAAGAGATACACATATGCGTGTCTACGCATATGTGTGTCTCCTTCTTCCAGCAACATGTACGGTCAAACATGGAAATGCAGGTCGCTGTAACAGTGCTGGCGATATTAAATCTACATGCATTTCCTACATGCCACTGTGACTTCCCTAGAACTATTGTAAGCACGCATATGTAAAAGAGTGAACTGTATTATGTACTAGGTTTTTTCAAAGCTGAAAAGTGGCAAGTGATGCCCCTCCAAATGGTGGCCAGGACACTAGCCATACATACCATAAGCTACATTCGCCTCTAGCCAAATATGCCATACGCTACATTCTCCTCTTAAATTCATTCCAGCAGCGATGCCGCTCCACCGCTGAGGTTACAAGTTTAATACACTATTGACAGTTTTTGTACTTCCCTCCTTTAAATGTAAATGAGTTACTTTTTTTTTATTTTCAAATTCTTAAAATTACGCTGATCATATTTTAACATTGCTACGTAAGTGTAAGTAAGTTGGTTTAAGTAGGCTACGTATGTACGGTTGCCATATTTCAGACTGAAAATATAACAAACTAATTTCCCACAAGAAAAAAGTGGTATACGTAATTGTGTCCGTAACGAGCATATTTCCTTTTGTAAGTATGATTATCCTGTGACCTCGCGTGAGAGAAAATGCCAACGACATTCGCTCGCTGAAGTACTTGTTGCAATTGAACTCGCGTGTTCGGAAAACAAGTCCGAGTGTTGCGTGTGCGTGTGTGCGTGGCGGCCGGGAAATTGCGCGGAAACGCTCCATCCCGGGGCGCGGAAGGAATCACGGCCTGGATGTTCGCCCAAATGAGTACATGCCCGCTAGTTGTGAGGTTCTCCCGGTTATTATGATGAGCTGTGAACCCCGCCTCTTCTCTTCTTCAGGTGAAGGTCATCGGATAGTTCAACTCGCCCGTGCGTGTTGTTTCCCAACACTCATACGAACCACACATGCAGTAGCGAGCTAGTGTTATATATTGAATACTCACAGTGACACTATTTACTGTTTTAAACTAGTGCTCGTCATAGCTAGTGATGTAGCATCTAAGCTTCCGGCCTAAATGCGTAACTAGTGGAGATAATTCTGAAAAAAATATCAACTGAAAAATCATTTAATTTGCCAAAATATTTGTTTGAATATGCCAAGTACTTTTATTTAGCGGCCACTTAATTTTCTTAGGATAATATATTTAGCATATGATGTAAAACATTTAGCCTTCCAGTATAAGAGAGAAATATTAAAGAGCAACAATAAAGTAAGTGAAAAATTAACTCTTCGGTAATGATTCTCTCTTGCCACCAACATGTGTTCCCGTATTTGTCAAGGTCTCTGCATACTGCAAGTCCGACCTACATTGTTAAGTGGGCCTATAGTTCCGCAACAGATTATGAAACTGTTGCTTGTTTTTGTATACTATCACACGGTGACAACTTCTTGGTTGCAAGGCAAAGATGAGTTCCTGCCACGTTCAGATATTTGTCAAACATTGTTCTTGGCAAGGATCTTAGTCGTCCACCAGGAATGCTTGAATCAGTACTCGATTTACAGTTGTCAGGAATGACACACAAATTAGCTTGTCATCGGGTGATACTACGCCAGACCAACTAAAATCTTCTGAAGCGAAGCCAGTAAAGCGTATTCGAAAGATCATATAAACTTGACGGTGTGGATACATCTGCTCAGAAGCCATCCAACATATAGTGCCTCTCGAGGCTTGTCTCCTGAAGAGTTGATCTCAACTACAGTGCTTGAGGCAGTCTCCTCCCGGTGGACTTTGACATGCTTGAGAAGAATCTCAGTCTGAGGGAATCGTTGTACTATATTCTAACTACTGGAATGATAATGCCACCTGTCTAAACTTATTAACTATATATATCATAGTTTTGTCCTTTAACCACGTTTCTGATTATCACTAAGTAGAAGTGGTATATCTGCTATATACTCTCATGAGTTAGGAGAGACCACGGAATTATATTCGAAATAAGTTGTATGTATTTGATAAATATATTAGTAGTATGGTATGGTATGTTCGGGTGCATTACGTGTTCCGGCTGTGGTTCGGTGGCTCGACCTTGAACTAAAAATTTTCCTTTCCCCCCCCCCTTCTAAAATCGATCATTTTAGCACAAAATCGTATGTTCTAGTCCAAAAATGCCTTAAAATTTCTCTTTTTCTCCTACAAATTTCTCGTTTTTCCCTAAAAAAAAATTCCCGGTTTTCCCTCAGAAAATGCCACGCGCTAGAATATGCAGTAGCAAGCCTCAGAAAGGCAAAAACGAGCCGATTTTAAGACGTTGAGTGGCTTCCTTAATACTTGTAGCCTACACCGATAGAATAAAATAATGTTAATACATTTGTTTTTTAAATTTAAATATATTTTTATAATTAAACAATTTGAAGGCATAAGTATCAAGTGATATATAACCGAACACGTATTTTCAAGGCGTATACGATCGCGATATCAAAACGATATTACTTTAATAAATTATTTTTTCAATTTGGATATATTTTGTAATTAAAAAACTTAAAGACATAAGTATTAAGTGTCATATAGGGTCAGAGTAAGTAATAACGCCATATGTTTTGAAAATTGCATTTTACTAAAATATTTTAGCACAATTTCAAGTTATGAAGATTAGTACACATACAAAAACAACAGAATCAAATGTATTAGGTGTTACAATGTACATACTCGTGAATGTTGATTCCTTAGAATTGTAAACAAATAATAACAAACTTACAGTGGAGATATTGCATCCATTTAGGCTACAATAATGCGATGTTAAATAACAAAGCTTCTACTATATTTAAGCAAATTACACTTTAATAAATTATGTGTTATTTAATAAAGAAGACTTTAAAGTTTCCAGAGGTTAAGGTACTATTATTATTCACTGTCATAGTCAGTGAAGATATCACACCAACCAATTTTGACCACTAACACTACAGAACACTTTTCGTGGAGTCTACAATTGCATTTGAAGCACTGAATCTAGCTTACATTTTCCCCTACGTCATCAAAGTAGTAGCCACTACGATCTTCACAATAATAGTCTAACAGTTCAGCGACCGTGGCCCCGTTAAGTGATAAAAATATTTCTTAAAAACAAAGAAAGAAAATTTAATTTTATGCGGGTAAGCAGTATTTTCTCCTAGTAAATTATGAAATTATTTACGTAAAAAATAATGAATTATAAATTTTATGTTATTAAACAGAACTTTCTCCCAGTAAACTATGATATTGTTTCTTAAAAACAAATTACAGATAATAAATGTTATGCTGCTTGCATTACTTTCTCCTATTAACTATAAAATTATTTCTTAAAAACAAAGAATGAATGTTAAATTTTATGTTGTTGAGCAGTACTTTCCCCTATTAACTATAAAATTATTTCTTAAAATGGAGAATGAATATAAAATTTTATGCTGAGCAGTATTTTCTCCTAGTATACTATAAAATTATATATATATATATATAAAGAACAAAGAATGAGTTTTAAATTTTCTTCAAACTATTTAGGCTATTGAAATATAGAATATACTTTTTTTTGCTAAAAAGCTTAACAATTCACTTTTTAAAATATTAAATTATTACAAGATCTCTGTACCTACATACTACAGTAATATTTAGCCATTACCACACATTTTTAATGACTGGCGGTATTGCATCCATGAAGTATGGCGTTATTGTATAGAGCTCACTAGATTAATATCTGCCTATGTAACACTCATACAAAAATATTAAAAAATTAATATAGTCCATATTTTTAAGGTTATGTCAAAGTCTTTATATCAAAACGTATGGTGCATCCCGACGTACCATTCTTAATATTAACCTAATAACTTGAAGACAATGTAAATTTCTACTGACTCGGATCAATGGAATACAGCAAGGATGTGGTTTCTGAAGTGTTGTCGAAATAATGTTGAGACCTACTTACAAAAGGTTTGTACCTCAATTGAAGCCTCACAAAAGGAGGGGGGAAACTTACTGGGGCAGGTAGTTGGGGATGCCTGCAAATATTGATATATACATAAATAAAAAAAGTGGCGTTATTGTTGCCATGGCATTATTGCATAACATTACCCTATCACCGGGCTCATCTTTTCAAGGCGCATGATCTCGCGATGTCATATCACCATTCGGTATCATATTTTCATGCTCTATCATTCGGTCTCATATTTTCATGCTCTATCATTCTGTGCTGTTTTACTCTTTTTATTTCTCTTTTCCCATCTCGCATTATTTCATTTATCTTTCATACTCACATTCCACCTCCTTCTCTCTTGTCTCTCTTTCTTTCATTCCATCTCTTTATCTCCATCTTTCTCTTGTCTCTCGTTCATTCTCTTTCGTTTCTCTCTTGCTCTCCAAGGGTTTTCTCTGAGTGCTCCCATTTATTGTTGTTTCGTTCCTCTATTTCCTTTCTCTCTTGTCTCTCACATTCACTTTCTCACTTTCTCCCACTTTTTTGGCCAATTACTCACACTTGTTCGATTAGTGTCATTTTCTCGACTGATAACTTATACTTGTCCGACTCCATAGTCTACATAGTTCCTTCACCATCTGCTAGAGTGTGCAAATCGTCAGTACGTATATTTATTTACGAATTTAAAGACGTAATTCTTCCATACAGGAGAAGGTATATAAAAATTTATTGTAAAGTACATTTCAGGCAGGACTTTGTAAAACATATAAGTCGAGAAAATTACACTAATCGAACATGTGTGAGTAATTGGCCAAAAAAGTGGGAGAAAGTGGGAGAGCGATTGTGATAGACAAGAGAGAAAGGAAATAGAGGAACGAAACAACAATAAATGGCAGCACTCAGAGAAAACCCTTGGAGAGGAAAAGAGAAACGATTGAGAATAAACGAGACAAGAGAAAGATGGAGATAAAGAGATGGAATGAGAGACGATAGAGAAGGTTATGGAATGAGAGAATGAAAGAGAAATGAAAAAATGAAAGAGATAAAAAGAGAAATAAAAAGAGTGAAACAGCACAGAATTATAGCGCCCCAAAATATGAGATAGAATGGTGATATGACATCGCGATATCATTCGCCTTGAATAGACGAGTCCGAAGATATATAACTATTAATACTTATGTCTTTAAATTTGTAATAAAAATATTTATTTAAATTAAAAAATAATAATTTATTAAAATAAAATTATTATGATATTGCGATAGTATGCACCTTGTAAAGACGAGTCCGGTGATTTATAACACTTGAATACTTACGCCTTCATAATGTTTAATTATAAAAAAAATTTCAGTTTAAAAAAATAATTTAACATTGTTTTGTTTTATCGATCTAGGCTAGAAGCATTATGGATGCAACCCAATATCTTTAAATCGACTCGTTTTTGCATTACTGTGGCTTGCTACTGCATATTCTAGGGAATGGAATTATTTGAGGGAAAATTGGGGCATTTTTAAGGAAAAACGGGTGATTTGTAGGGGAAAAAGGGGACATTTTAAGTAATGGACTCGAACATACCATACCCTGCTACTGATATTATAGGTCTGAAAGATGAGTAGATTATATTCTCACGTGTACGTAGGTTGCTTCCTTTTCCCGTGTTGTTTTGTGGAACTGTTAGCGCAGGTGGCACATAGCCCAAGTATTATTTTTCTTTGAACAGAAACTTTCAGGACTATCATATAAGGCTTGTGAAATGAAAAACTAATATTTGGTCCCTACAGTGAAATAGTTCAGCACTTACGATTACGAAATATGCAGGCGATCCTTTGAGATCATTTCTGGATAATCACAGACAACGATGCAATTCGCCGCCCTTTATTGTACAGTGTTTTAAGTATCGATCTACCAACCATGCTCCAATAATGTATTATCTCCACGGAGCAAAGGTTCGGAATAACCAGCCATTATTCAATGGAAGAGTTTATTATACTTAATGCTTCTTGGTTAAGTTGTCTCGTATTTGTTTACCATCGCTAGTAAAGGATGTTTCTGTGTTAAATAACGGCGACAGTTCACGTGGAACCAGCTTCAGATTTGATCACAGCCTACTAGCGCTTCCTTCGTGTAAGTCCAGGCAAAGATGATGCAATGGTAGCACACTGTTGGTCGCACATTCAGATCGATTCTGTTCCAGCCTGATGTTGGGTTAACGTGGTCATCTGAAATCATTACAGGCAAATACTTAGATGGTATTTTACTACAAGTCATAGTCGATTCATTCTTTTAAACTACGTCTTTCGTTTCTTTTTCCACAGCTTCCAACGAAACATTAAGTTTTCAATTTCCTTTTGGCTGATGTAACTCATAGGCGTAACTTACACCCGGTAGATCCCGCAATGCTGACAAGAGGGAAAGACCAAAGGCTGAGGGGGTTCACTTATTTTGGATGATTACGTGTACTTATTTTATAATGTACATATGACCCACACATAACCGGCGTTATGATCCTCTCCCCCTGTCTACTCTAATCCCCTCGCATTTTCTGACGGCGGTGTTGGCTGACGATATTAGATAATAAGTGCATTCGGACTAAAATACAACATAAGACTGAAAGGGCTAACATGACATGTGTTGTGGAATACTTGAAGTAATTACTTGAAATGAAGTAAAAACTTATTTTGTAATTTCTTAAATAAAATTAGTGACAATATTTTTATTTTATACTTAGATGTAGTCGTTAGTGCTCAGTTGTAGTCATTTCATTGATGTATTCATTATTTATTCAGTTTATCAATTTCAGTTATACGCTGTATTAAAATACTGTTTTCGTTTACTAAAATTTAGTTTTGTTGGCTTTCGAATCAGAACACACGCAAGTGAATAAATGCATTTACTATGTAGAAACCCTGATTTGTAGTGGAATGAGGTCCCAAATTTAAATATTCTGGGAAGGGGGTATCCAAAATACATTCCGTTGTTGAAACGGCTCATATACTGGTGTTATATCACTGGATGATGCACAGATGTTCTCGTATTCAACGTTAGCCATTGCCCGACTTCTTGAAGTAGTATTACAGCGAGTGTCTGGAGATCATGTGCTGGACACCACCGACAACTGAGTACGTTCCGCCATTTTGGGAGTTTTGGCCACTAGACCATTGTTCCCACCAAACCCACCCCAATCTCCCAAGTTCAGTCCAAGGAACGAATTAACAGAATCTGCATCTGAAACTTTATTCAAAAGTGCACTACTACAAATAAATACCTACGGAAAACATTTTTACAGAAAGTAGAGGGAGAAACAGCATAATATCAATGTGTCACGTTTATATCGACTGTCCACGTGTTAATGACAACTTTTGTAATCTCTGCTTACAATTTTATTTTCTACCTACTTAGTAAATTTCCTTCATACGTAAAATTAACATTACAGTAAACTGTAACTGAAATTGTCGAGAACGCGCCAATACATTAATTCTTAATTTTATGAGGTTTAAGCTAACTAAAACTAAATGAAATTAGTTCAGTGTCGAAAAGTTTAAATGTCGCTAAAGAATGGAACGATTATTTCTGACATCGCTGCCAACTGAACTAAGAGCCGATTGCCCATTAAAACATATGCAATTAGAGGTAAGGGGATTTTGGTTTGTAAGTTCCATGGCGGTTATGCTTGAAACAAAATAACGTGGATTGCATTTAAATATAAAATAAGCAGATTTTTAAATAGTTCCGTTATCTTGTGAACGAGCTATAGCGACCACTTGCACATGAGCCGACAGTCGACGCCAGACTTGGAACAGCCTGAATTCTTCAGTACATCGCAAAGGGTTAGTGGTCAATAATATTTCACGTGTTCGGTCTCATTCACACGATTTGTTTGATTTCTTGCTGCTCTGAGTATTTAGGAAGAAAAGTTTCGGCAGTGTGGCTATAGACCTTAGCTCTATATGTATACCTTGCATTTCAGAACAAACATAACACCTGAATTACAGCGTATAATTATGTTACAGCTAGATTAACATAAAATTGTAAGAATAATAGTAATTCATGTGTGTCTGTATTACAAAGTAAATATAATTAAAGAGCCATAGTCGCATTTCGAAAATTATGTTCTGGAAAGCTTAAACGAGAAAAAAGAAATGAGACTATATATATATATATATATATATATATATAGAGAGAGAGAGAGAGAGAGAGAGAGAGAGAGATGGGAGTAATACCGCGGCATAACTGTGCAAGGGAAACATTAACGTTGGTATTGGTTAAATTTCCCACTCCGCACTGCCACGGCCTTGCGAGGGAGATAACTGTGTTTGCTGGAGTGGCGACAGATAGCGAGCTACTTGCACCACGCACATTCCAGCCATCCTCATGACTCACAGTGTACCCCCCCCCCCCCCCCATTAGCAAAGTTCCGGGGTCAAGACCCTTCGTAACCAGCAGATCCCGCCAGTTGTATCTTTCCGTTCGTTGTTTAAGGCCAGTATCCTTCATTTCTACAACGTTTGCGAGAATTAATTTTTTTGTACCCAAACGGGAACAGATAGTGTAAAATCCTCTTACAATTTTGTTACAAATTGATTTTATTTGTAGTATTAATTTTTTTCAACACGCAAAACTATAATTTTAACTAATTATTAAATAAACACAATTTTCGTTAATTAATTAATTGAATAAAATTATGCACTTTTTTGTGTTGTAAAAATTATACTACACAATAAAAACAATTTGTAGCAAAATTGTAACAGGATTTTACAATATCGGCTCCCGTTTCGGTACAAATAATTAATTCTCACAGAAGCTGTGGAAATGAAGGATCGTGGTCTTAATCATTAGATGTAAGTCCTCCTTCCCCTTCCCATACAAGTCAGCCACCTTCAAGGATCTGCTCCCACATTATTTAAACTTGTTAATGACTGTTCACGATAAAGTGAGAACTCTTCAAGTTAACCATAGAAAAAAGTCACTGCCCCTGCCTGCATTAATTTAACTGGCCCACTGAGTGACATGCACCCAGTAAAGTTGGTAACAATGGAGGGGAATAAAAAGTGTTAGGTAACCATTTCTGAAAACTTAAACTTAAATTATTTCTTTCGCTTTCTATTTTTTTTTTCCCCCAATCGAAGAGTAAAAATCAGGAGATTTGTAAATATTGTTACAATTTCTCTCTCTAGAAATTAAGCAGGCTCTACCAAGTTCGTTAAGGGGTGGAGGCTTTAACCAAATAAAATAATTAATTATAACTTTCTATATTTATTTACATTAACTACAAAGAAAATTATCTCGACTTAATATTTCACACTAAATTGATATCACATACTTTCACTACCAATGACTCCAATTTAATACGATTTTTAACTACCACAAATAAATCAGTAAAATAAAATAATTAAGGCTCAGACTCACTACACAATGTATCAACCTATTCTAATATTTTATAAACCATGCGTCCATATTGACATTTCAAATATTTACAATAAAATCCGCATTACACTTCCATTCAGTCCCACCTCAGTTCAGTCCATGCCCCGACAGTACGCAATGTTCTAGAGTCCTCCGAGCACCCTCACGCTCAGTAGAATTCACTCGCTGGGTTTCACACCCTCTCATCCAATCACACCAAAAACACTCATCCTCCGCCATCGTCTCACACCTATCTTCGCACGCACACTGCCAGATGGCCTCCGTAAAAGACTGCCGGCCGCTGGGCCGCGGCAGTATATATATACCATCGTAGGCCGTCACCCAGAATTTTCTGTAACTCGCGCGTTGCCCCGAGGAGGGCCGCGGCGCCGGCCAGTCTTACCAAAATATTCATGCGTCGCCTCCAAACCCGTCGGAACCTCCAACAGGGGAGGTCGTGACGCAAGCAGCGAGACAGCCCGATGGCAGCTGCTGTTCATTAGTCACGGGTTTCCCAGAAAGGGGGATCAGAAGGAAACGAGTGTGTCTGCCTGTGGAAGGGAGGGATGAAGTGATCTCCAACGCCACAGTGCTGGGCAGCCTTCTGGCACCAGGTGCAGCACATAACACTGCCCCCTTCTTAAGTCTGTTCGTCCCTAACAGACTCTACAACATCAGGACTTTCGTACAGCGCCAGTCGGTCTATGTGTACAACTGTACGCTTTTCTTTCCAGGAGTCCTGGCGACAGATCTGGAAGGAAGTGTCACTTATTTGCTTCAAAATATGGTAACGGCCTTCCCAACATTCTTGGCATTGTGATGTATTCCCCCGAAGATGTTTTCTTTCATACAGCCACACTTGCCGTTCTTCCTTGAATGCATCATCTGCAACTCTTGTACAACACCGAGCCTTTTCTCATGATGCCACTAGACACTGCGATATGTTCGTACCCTGCTCCCTGACTATCTTCCTTCGTCTGAAGATGCATATGTGCGGCTCCCTTTCTGGAAACTGGACTTCTCTAGTTTCCTCTCCTGCATTAACTGCTGAATGACTTATTATGGGGTCCGACTCCACTATCCTTGTCCTTCTTACAACCATATGGCGATCTTTCTTCATTCCCTCAGGTAGGATGTTACAAGTTGTTTCGATTGGTTCGTGGTTTGGATAAGTATTACTGCGGCTGTCAGTTCCAATTGTTCGTGCTGTTGTCCCTTGACCGGTTCCTCGATTACTAGTCTCAATTGGCACCTCTGGACAGCAGGCTCGTAAGTGTCCCTCCTTTCCACAGTTCCAGCATTCTCGGCACCTCCGTCGACGAGGGACAGGTGTCGTCGTCTCTGCAGAGTTCAAAAGTTCCTCTACCACTGTCTCCAGTCTTCTTAACAAGCTGTTAGTCATACGTCTGGCTGCCGGATCCTGCAGTTCCTTTGCGGGCACTGGATATTCAAGTGTCCTGTCTGTCCACATTTCCAACATTCCTGATGCTTAGGTGGATAAAAGCTGGGTTTCCTAGCACTGACTCTTTTATTGTGGTCTCCAACTATCTCAAGATGTCCAGGATGCCATCTCCATCGTAGTCATTGCACAGGGTAGCTGCCTGTACAGCATACCAGAACATCGGCTTCTGCTTAGCTAATTCTACCTCCAATGCTCGGGCCAGGGCATCCTGCATGCTGTGTGGCGATGCCAGGCCTACAGCTCGGCGCACATCCACACCATCCACCAAAAAGTTGACTGCAATGATGTCCCGTGCCTCCTCAGAGCACCCTTTCAGAGACAGGTGTCAGCCTCACGATGTTCTGCCAGAGCTCCTGTAGTGGTTCCCCTGGTCGCTGGATGCGGCTTCGCAGTTGTGCATGGTGGGCGTGTCGGAGTTATTGGTTACCGAATCGCAGCTCTTAAACCAACACCAATGTGGAGTATTTTAGTCGATGTCGTTCTGACAGCGACTGCAGTATGCTCAACGCAGGTCCCCTCAGCACAGCCTCCAGGTAGTACGGCTGCTGCTCTTCAGTCCAGCCAATCAGGGTGGCAACGATTCCGAACTGGTGTCAGTACTCGTGCCAAGGTATCTGTCCATTGTAGGGGGCGGGCTTAATTATGATGCCTTTACCAACCCCTGGTTAGGGAGTATCCACACTGCAGAACTGTGGTGCCTCCCCTGCGATGGCTGCACTGGCAGTCACCTCTACCTTCTTCTCGTTGCCTGCACTCGTCGTCTCAGTGGTGACCAAACTCTGCTCCTATTCCGCCCCTGTATGTCATCTCCCCTTCAGCTGCAAGAAATCCTGCCATTTCTTCTTCAGGGCGCTCACCTCTTGGTCCACTTTACACTCGACAATATCCCAACTTTCGTTAACACTCTCCATTTTTTTCGCTCACATTGTCAATTTTCTTGTCCACACAGTCAATGTTCACCAACTCGCTTACACCTTCTATCTTTACGTCCATATTTTCATTCACACTGTCTATTCTCTTGTCTACTTCTTTGCTAAAAGTGCCTATTTTCCTATCTACAAGCTGACTAACACTATTAACAGATTCACTAACACTATCGATTTTACTTTTTACATTTCCGTTTACATGACTAACACATTCCCTAACACTAGTAATCTGACTATTTGAATTACTTATTAGACCACTCAGTCCATGGATCAAGGCACAAAGTGCTTTCATGTCTGTCGACATTTTCCTGGTTAGCATTCACAAAGTCCTTAATAATTTCCTGGCCAATTAATACAATTATTATATTTACATATTTATCCTGCTAGATATAACCTACTGTAATACTAATTAAAACTATTTTATTATTTTATTTTTATAAAATGCCTCCACTACACTTCTGACACCAGTGGTACAATTTCTCTCTCTAAAAATTAAGTGGGTTATACCAAGTTCGTTATGGGATGGAGGTCTTATTCGAATAAAAGAATTAATTATAATTTTCTACTTTTATTTACATTAACTACAAACAAAATTCTCTCGACTCAATATTTCACAATAAATTGATATCACGTACTTTCACAACTAATGACTACATTTAAGAAATACACTTTGAATTGATGTAGTGAAGTTATATCTGGGAATGGTGTTAACATTTTAATTAATGATGCAGGGAAATGGACTCGGAATTCTCTCAAATATGTGAAATGGTTTTATTCACAGAGAATCGGTGTTTCACTGACTGTTAGATTAGATGACTCACACATTCTTGAAGTGGATGGAAGCTTGATTCACTTGTTTAAGGTGGCTTAGCTGAATTTATTATGATACAGAGTGTAGTCGGAACGAGTGAAGAGAATTTGACGGCTTGAGAGGTCTTGAGAGCCGATGAGGGTATTGTGAGGTACCAGTGCTGGATTACATATCTTTTTATAGACACAAAGTTGGATTACTTCCGACCAGCAGTGAATAGTCGGTATTGTGAGATGTGTACATCCATTTTTGTTATTCGTTGTAAAGTCCATCCACTTCCACAAGCACTAAATTCTTCAAGTCTGGATGCTAAGTAAGGCACTATGGTAGAGTTATAAAGGTCTTCAATATCTGTGGAATGTATAATGGGGAGAGCTTGAATTTAAAAGTAGAAAGTTTCTGTTGAGGATTCCTCTGCTGTAATGGATTTCAGATATTTACAGGATATATTTACACTAAGAGATATTGGTCATGGCGATGTTGTAGTTAATTATATCAGAGGTATCCTACCCTTGTTATGTATCCTAGTGCTAGTCAGTCTACCTGCAAAAGCTGTGCTTAATCTTTCATAATTGAGGTGGAGCAAACAGGTAAACGATTTACTTACCAATCCTGAGTTAAGGTAGCGAAGTTTTGAAGGTAAGGCAGTGGGTAGGGCAGAAAATTTCAAGTGTGGTTCTGTCTGTGGAGCCAATTGTGGAGGAGGAGAGGGAGGAGGAGTAGGAGAGGGAGGAGGAGTAGGAGAGGGAGGAGGAGTAGGAGAGGGAGGAGGAGTAGGAGAGGGAGGAGGAAGGGGTGGAGGAGGAGGAAAGCCAATGTTGCAAATTGTATAATGTCTCATAAAATTATCGCTCTGTGTAAATTTCCTCTGGCAGAAATCACACTGAAACTATATTCTTGAATTTTTCATTCCACAGTTCGTTCATGTCATTGTAAGTTCCACAAAGCTGTAAAAGGTTTCCCGCAGAAGTAACACAGCAAAGCCACCTTTGCTTCCATACTCTTCCAAGTCCAGAATGGAACTGAAAGGTTTCAACCTTTTATAGTTCGCGATATGTAATTCGAGGAATTATAAATTCTAGGAAGTAGTTGGAGTACATTATTCGATTGAAATTTATGTTTAAGTATTAAATATCTTTCAAACCTTTATTGTTAATTGCATGTAATCAAAGGTTATGTAAATATTACGTTTTCAAAATCATTTTGGTGTTAGAATATAGGAATATTACAATTAATGCATTCGTAAAGTCAGTAAAACACAAAAAAAAAAAAGTAGTTTCAGACCATTTATTTCTCTGCATTTGTAATACAAAGTATGTTTTCATAACAATAGATGTTTACAAAAACACACATTTACACAATTTCTTCCCTTTGGCAATATTTGTAGTATTTCCATCTGTTTGATTGTCTTGCAGTAGTATTGTACATTCAGTAAAAGTGCGAATACATTTCTTCGATAATTGACTAGTGTTTGGACTAGGCCATTTTGTCAGATCTGGACCAGTTATTAAATCATTACAATTTTTCACTTTCTAGAGGATATTTTTAAAAAATGAAAAATACAAGAGTTTCCAGAGATGCAAATTGTACATGAGTGGAAGAAAAATGCAATTAACTTCGTAATATTCAATTAACACTTTGATTTCTGTATGCACCAGGAAGTACCTCGTTCTCGTCTTGATCCATCTTTACAAAGTATTAGCTTGCACAAAACAAGTACTTTTATATACTAAATTCCATTCATCCCAGACAATGCCATATAACTTATATAATATCCACTGGTGATTCAGGGGGAAAATCATCATAGTCTGTTTCACCCCAGTCAGTCATCAATGATCATTTTAGAACACACTTTGCAAAATGCATTTTTGGTCGACTCCATCTACATATATTTAACAATTATTTAAGTATTGCTTACAAATCTCTTCAATATTCTCATACTCCATACAACCCCGTTCCCAGGTTAAACAGTGGTGATGTCCAGTAACCCATATATTTGTTTTCTTGTACTTAGGACTTAGATATTTCCAGTGGAACCATGGTTCGAAGCTGAATACCATTGCGTGTTCTACTGTGTCAGCAATAGCCAATTCTTTAATTATTAATTTTTCTGGGCATTGAAGTCCTTGCACATTGCAAAATATGTTGTTAATAGTGTGTCTCGTTGTCTACTGACTCAACACATTATCTTCACCAGCTTATCTCTTACATTATAGCTCGCCAATCTCTCGGGAATTACCAGTGTATAAGCTTACATATTTGCCAGAATTGGTGTAATTGCAATAATTTCAATTTGTGAATCAATGACACTATTGGTAGGTAATTGTGCTGTCTTGTTTGCTTACATCAAATACAAATGAAGTTCCTCTGGTTTTAAATTATCCAGGTTCTGGGGTTGGTGAGCTGTTTTTGTTATAATACATTTCCTGGAACTTTGAGTACATATCATAGCAAATAAAGAATTCCCCATTTCCAAAGTTTGCATTTAAATCGGTATAAGGATAAGCTTGACTGTTTAGATACAGTTTAATGTTTTTCATATAACAATTATCGAATACTGATCTATCAGCTTTTAAATTGTTTTGTCGATTTGTTTGAAAACAAATAACAACAAATTGTGGTTTCTCAAATGAAAAACTTGATTTCACATTCCAAATAACTTTTTGTAATATTGGTAAAGCTGGAAATGTCTCCAAAGCCCAAGATCTGAATGCAATATCTAGATTATTTCCTTTTTCGATATATTTTAAAACTTTACACGTTCACGAATGTTAATTTCAATATGTGGCATTAGCCATTCGACACTGTTTAATTCAAATGTTACACCTTCGTTGTTATAAGCCATGTTGTATATAACATTCAAATGCATGTTACTGAATAGAATAACTATTTTTTTTTTTTAGAAATTAAGATTACATGTTTATAGTTCTCAGCAAAGCCCAAAACCATACTTAAGAGTGTAACTACTTCATATTTTCTGCCTGAGTTTATTTATAGTGTTAAATTATTAGCAGTGCTCCATCCAGCCATTACCCCATATAAAGATTGTTTACAGTTTCCAAAAGATATTGCTTTATCATGGAAGTAATTCCAACATCCCATGATTGGTCGATTTCAACACCATCGAGCAGTTATGCAATTCTATCGATTAAATGAAATATTCCATTTTTCACTATTCCTGTAGTTGCTGTTATAGTTGTCGGCAGTCTTTTAATTGTTCCTCTAAACCTTAAACTTGATTTCGACAGTAATGTGTAAATATTGTGATTTTGTATAGCAATCCTTATCTCCAATGGAAGCGTATACAGTCTTGCTCGGAATAGTTCATATAAATGTATTTCCATATTGGTTATTGGTTCTTCATCATTAAGTATGTATCCCGTTTCTATTAACAGTGTATCCCAATTCCTTTAAAAACCATTTGTTCCCCTGACTTAACTTTACGGGTATCTTGTTTCAAATTATCATTTTACGCTTCTGTTTACATTTTTAACTAGCTCCTTTCTTCGAAATACGTGTTTTAGAAACATAGAATTTAAATGAAGTGCCTAGTTTATGACCATATTGACTATTATACACAATGCCCATTTTGATTGCAATAAACACAGAATGCACGTGTTTATATAACTTTTTTAAAATGTAAATGGACTGTGATTTCTTTGTTTCTAAAAGTAATAACTTCACCGTCTTGATCGACAATTGTAACAATTATTTCATCCACTCGATTCACTATTACCGGAAGATATATCAATGTATTTGGTTTTTCAATTATTTTGTAACCTGGAGCCACCACACATGTGAATTCATGTATTGTATTTGTCAGTTTTCCATTCAAATATGATCTGCCTACAATATTAACATTTATACGACATACAATAACCGACAATATATTAACCTGTTTTGATGATTTGTGTAATTGATTACCTGGATATACTCTCATTTCATAACCTAACACATTTGCAATTGAATTGTCTTCCACGAAATCGATATCAACATTACTATACATCACACTAGTTAACATATTTGGATTTCCACGTCATTGGGATTGTACATTTTCAGGTAATGTCACTTTAGTGAACATTTCTAAGTCAGCCAACTCATAAGATCCTACTGGTATCACAATCCTGTACATTTTTTCACCATTGTTGGATGTAAATTATTTATCGTCTATATCGATGTTTGGTATGCTATTGTAAGTAACGAATTCGATTAGACTTATTTGCCATTCTCTATCTAAGTCCAAAGCTGGGAATATACCGCAACCAATTGCGACTAATTTCCACTAAATATCAACGCAATTGACGTATTACTAACTGGTTTTACTAATACATTGATCCTATTTATAGTCAAAAATGTGGACACAAATTACCGCAGTTGATTGTATTTGATAATTGTTCCATTTTTTAATTGTATCTTAATGGAGTGTTTTTAAAATAATTGCATATTTCAATTGGAAGATGTAAATCACCAAAACTGTCGTAATACAATGATTGATTTACGTTTTTAATTAATGCAACCAAATGTGTTCCTTTGCTTTGTTTCGAATCTAAATTAACAATCATACATTCGCAAAGGTTTAGTTTCTTTGGAAATTCGTCTATCTTATACACACCACAGAAATAGGGAGTATCAATTTTCTTTACAAATACATTAACGCCTTTGTTTGCTAATGCATGTTTTGTAAGACTATTTAGGACTTTCTGCATTTCTTTCCACGTTTGGAGTTTTTTCATTCTTGACTGACTTTGTATGGTTTAAGATGCATTCCTTTACCACTTGATTTACTTGGTGTAGCAAGACCTGAAATGCCTCTCTTTAAAGCTTCAAGAGCTAATAATGCTGGAAATATTGATGGTAATATGCCTCCATTCTTGGTTTTTTGTATCGTTTTGCATTTTACACCCATGCCTCTTTTCACCTTCGCCTGCATAACTTTCTCAACGACCCAAGCGCCTAGCTTTTCGCCTGCAGATGTAGACTGATTTTTCCCTATATTTGCTGCTTTATCGACTATAATTGTATCCACTATATGTCTTTCTTTCAAATTGTTTGTTCGATCATATACTATATTATATTCTTTACAGGCATTATCCAAAGCATTTATTCCTTGATTGTTTCTTGCCAAACATTTTGCAAGCCTAGTTCCGGGTCCTCAATAATTGTATTTCCATAAATGCAATTCAAATGGTAATTTTTTAATGTATTCGATACTCTTCATCATTTTCTGTTATATTTAGTATGGACCATTGTTTTCAATTGAACCCGAACCTATATATAGACCCACATTTATAGTTTTTATGTTAGTACTTTACAGAATACTGTAGAAATGAAGCTTATAAAACAAAATGTACATATGATGGTAATTGTAAATACAAAAGAAAGCATAATTGAACAGAAACATGGTATTCTTTTACTTCCAAATATGCGTTGTATAATAAGCAGTCCTTCTTCATGTGGAAAGCATGTGTTATTATGTTAATATTGGAACATCCAAATGGACTTGAATTTGAAAATGTATATGTGATTTGTAAAACAATACAACAAGATAACTATAAATGATTAGCGGCCATTTTGTCGTTAACTGAAGGAATGCGATATTTCCCATTTACAAATAAAGAAGATATAGTTCCTCCGAATGAAGCATTACCCAATTCCGTAGTTATATTTGACGATGTTTGGTGCGAACCGCAGGGTGAAATACAGCAATCCTTTAGTTTTGGTCGACATTCAAATGTCGATTGTTTTTATCTATTGCAAAGTTATGCACATATACCGAAACATAATTTGCACGATAATGCAAATATGTTATATGTGTTTAAAATTGACAATATGAATCTCCAACATATTTACAATGATTACATTTTAGGTGATATGAGATATTTTTCCAATTTTACAATTGGAAAAATAAGTACGGTTTTCTGGTAATTATACCACCTCTTCCCCTATATAGAGAAAGATATAGGTCCGGATTTGACAGTTTTTTACTTCCCGGTGAATAATCATGAGTATTTCAAAGTTTGGGCATAGCTGTATAAAACGCAATCAATACAATACCTGTTTAACGAGAAATCGCGATGGGAATTGTGATTTGAATGGACATATACTACGAAATGTGGGTATAGCTGAGAAAGACACCGATGTGGTAAATATACATAATGTGGAAGACTTAAACACCATTACACTAAATGTATTTAAATCGAAATCGACCTACATGCAAGAGAAATTAATTAATATAATTAAAAATATTACAAAGGTGTCTGCTAATATTAGTTGAATTTTGGAAATATTGGCAAATGTGATGATTGTGTCGCAAAATATAGAAACCAGAACAAACGAACATTTGGAACATTAAAAAAAATGTAATTAATGAAATGGTAAATGCTACGATTACAAAACAATTTGATACACAAATGGACAAAATGACACAATATATAAGTGTTGAATCGATCAATAAAACATCTGTTTCAGCTACGCAGACAGACATGAAAAGCAAATTGATGATTTTAAATCTAGAATAAACTATTTTAGTAACGATTTGAGGGTTGAAACTGAGAGTAAATTAGACATACTATTGAGTAAAGTCGATAAGATTGAAAAAGTGCAACCTAATCGACCTAATACACTCGCTAAAAAACTATCGATTTAAATTATAAATAAATAGTTAAAACTTAATGAAAATGAGGGAAAATGTCTGACTCTGCTTCAGAATTACATAAAGTTGTATCTGCTGTAAAGATGATATATTTATAAGCTAAACGTACTCGAATGAAACGGTATGTTTTGAATGAAGAAATATTTAAACCTGTTACGAGTATAATGGATATATTACATTCCATGCTAAATACATTCAATGAACTACCAGAGGAAATTAAACTGGAAGAACCTATAAAGAAGAAAAAGTTGACTCAGTTAACGTGGCATTATTGAGCTATAAAACAAACTTTGTCTAAGCATGATACGGTATTTGGTTTATTACGACATGGAAATATATAGTTTCTGGGAGATTCAGTAAATAAGTTTTTGCCTGAAAATTGAATTCAAGTAGTTGATTACATAACTGATGTCAGTGAGGGATTGTTTTAATTATTATTTTAAAACGAACCGAATGGTTATTCCAACATCGATTTGAAGAAATATAGATAACTTATTCGTCGAACAAATGCAAATAATTGTTAAGATGATGATGATGTAAATCATCCGAAACTATATTTATTAAGCAATATTGTTGGAAGTGGAATATATATACACACTCACACACATATATATACATGAAGTTGCCTATTGGTTTTCTCCTGTATATTGGGATAATCCTAATGAATTGGTATATATATTAAAACTGCTAATTGCTTCGAGAGAATCTGGGAATAATTCACAAATGAACAAAATGATTTCCACCATTGAAGAATTGAAAGAAGGTGGTTATATTACCAATGAAGTTCAGTAGTATTGCTAAAGAGCTTCACGCCCCACCAAGGATAAGATATCCTAGAAGACTAGTTATCACTAAAGGCTTAAATGATCTTTTTCAAGACGATTTGTGTGACATGACATTGCTTTCCAAATACAATAAAAATCAATACAAGGAAACAGGTTACCAATGCAATGAGGATCGTTCTGAAAGAGAGAATGCCAAATTCAGTCCAAACTGACAGAGGATCTGAATTTTTTAGTGCACTGTTCCAGAAACTAATGACTGAATATGGTGTCAAATCACTACGCCAAGTATTCAGACCTTAAAGCCAGTGTTGTCAAGAGGTTTAACAAAACCTTGAAATAGCTAATATACAAGCATTTAATGTCGAAAGGCGTGTGTAATTGGGTTCACGTTTTCCCTGAAATATTTCAATTTAAAATTCCAAATATCATAGAACTATCAAGATGGCACCCAAAATAGTCATGTACAGTAGTTTTATGAAAACTGTCTACAATAATGTTAAAGTCATCGACAAAAAAACCTAAGTTTAAAGTTTAACATATGTACGAGTGTTTAAGTTGATATCTATCTTTGCAAAAAAAATATAAGGTTAATTTGTTATACAAAACAAATAAATTTAATTCAATTAGAAATTCATTTCCCAGAGTCTATTATTCAGAAGCCTATGATGGAGAACCTATAAAAAGTGGTTTTTTACTAACATGAATTGCAAAAAGTCAATTCTCCAAATGAATATTTGGTTTGTAAAATCATTAAAAGGTAAAAGATATGTCATTGGTTCGATGAAGGGGTTTTTCAAAAGCACACAACTCGTGGGTGAAGAATCCAGATCTTAAAATATTTAATTATAACAATTTGTAAATTGTTTTTATACTAAATAAAAAGATTTTAAATAATATTTGATGTGTTATTCATTTAATATACCTATCGATATTGATGTGAAATTATTGTGCAATCATTCATATTGTGTTGGTGGTAATTTAATATTATTAATTTATTATGTAATCGACCAGTTCATCTGGTTTAACCTGTATTTCGTAGCATGATTTGATAGTCGATGACGGTCGGAGTAAAATATGTATTTATATTCGTGTTTGTGTACTTTTGTTGGGAGGGTAGCGGGTGTGGAGTAATTTTATATTAGCTGGGCATTTGTTTAATTAAAGTAAATTTTGTGTTCCATTCAGTAATTGCATGATTAAAGTCAGTTTAATGTTGCATGATTAAAGTCTTTTGGTTAGTGAATACGTTTTTGCTTCTGTCGATTACGTAGTTGAAGTGGAGATTAGTTACTGTACTAAAGAAAACAGTTTTACCACATGATTGAGATCAGTTTTACGAATTTGTTTCAAGTCTTTTGGTTAATGATTCGTACTTATTTCATTTGTCTATTTGAACGTAAATAGTATAGTGGGCTAGAACATATCAGCATGCTCTAGCTCCATCCACATATCACTCTCCTAGTGTCCTAGAAGTGACATGAGTACTCCAGCTCTATCCGCACTCCACTTGCCTAGAGTCCCAGAAAACACACATGTAAGTGCTCCATCCACAAATAAAAAAATATAAAATGGCCCTTGTATCACTCTTAAACCAACATCAACTCCTATATAAACAATTACAACCTGCTTCTCTGGCCAGTTAGCCCAGGACCTCACAGAGTTTACAACTAAACTGCTCCGCCAATATGACCCTTATGACATGAATAAATTAATAAACATTCTTTGATATCAAAAAATTCTATAACATTAAAAGACTATATCAAAACATTATTTCATTAATCGATCAATTGAATTAATGAATTTCATAAATCGGGGAACTAATATGGTTAATTGTTATATTAATATAATTAATTATTCAATTAATCAGACAATTAATTGATCTAATTTGCATATCATTGTATGAGACTTAGTCCAACCTTGCACCAAATGCGACTTCGGCCACTCTTGTGCTTGTGTCCAGAACATACATGCTCACCCTACTCCCGGGGAGGGGGAGGAGTGAGGTGGGTCCACCACCACAGCACCATGCAGCATTACAGTGCCAGGTGCAGCGTTAACAATATTTACTTTTATAATAATTTCATAGTTTCACTTGACCGACGCATGAATAAAAGTATGAGGCCCATGACAATGTTAATATTTCATAAGGCCGAATAATACACAACGTACATGCAAATAGATCTTAAGCAGGGTTTTCAAAAGTGCCAATGTTACTATGAATAACCAATAAGAGAGTGTTTTCTAATGTTTTCCATGTTAATTTTTAAAAGTTCAAATGGAAGATTACATATGTATTTTTTAAGTCACGTTATCTCAGAACATAAAACTGTAATATCGAAGTCAACAGATTTATTTTCTTTTGAGACTTTAATTTTTCCTCGTTAGTATGAAGTGCAGAAACAAAGTGAGGATTGTATTTTAATCGCTTTACAAACAAGAAACCCAATTACTTTCCGTTATTATGTAGTACCAAGGTAGCTAGCCAATTAAGTTTATGTTGGTTTTGTGTGAGTCGTTTGTTCTCCGCTCATCCCACACGCCCTACACAACTCAAAACCAATAGTAAATATTCGGTACTCTGGTCACTGAATTCTTTGTTGCCGGGTTACAGACACATGGGGTGGACCTCTGAGGGAGGTTTAGGGGGTGGCATGGACATGGCTGCCTCCCAAAAATACCTTACATTGGCATGGAACTGTTCCATGGACATTTTAAATCTGAAATGAAATACCTTCAGAATTGTTTTAAATACTGATTTTAATATAATATTTTAGTATTGTTTCCCAAAGTTTTTATAAGTGTGTGCCACCTCGCATGCCCAAATCAAAAGTCTAAGAACAACGCCTGCAAAATGATAAAATGCGTTTCGGAACTCAAAATATGGCTGAGGTGCTTGCGGGAATGTTACGACACCACTTGAGTCGCCAGTCAGGAGTCTTGACCAAAAGACAACTGTGACATATACAAGAAGAGAATGTTTAAATAAATAGTTATTACCGTCCAGACATGTTGGACAAAATAATGCGGGCAAGCCTCGACATTATATATATAGTAACAATTGCATGATTATGTGAAGAAATATACCAAATACCCGCATAGGCCTATGCACTCCCCAGACTCTGAACTCATCATCATTACGAAAAAATCAAAAAAGGAAGTGTAAGGCCCCGTGTGCTGGCACGTATATGCATTATACATGTTCACGTGATCCGGGTGTCCTGGTAGGGTGCCACTGCGACCACCTTGTACGATAATACGCTCAACGGCCTATGCACTCTCCAGACAATAAACTCACTATCGAATAAAAGACTGCAGGCACAACACACACGCACGTACTCATACTTCTCATAAAACTTATATATAAAAATTAATAGTACAAAAATTACCATTATTCTAACATTCAGAAAAATTAATTATATATACATAAACAAATTTAGGCATTGATACAGAGCACGTCAGTCTCTCCAACTTGTCTGGGCAATGGAGTGTGCACATATACTGCTGTACCATCAACTTGTCTGCACGCGCAGTACAGGACATTACCCACACTCGCGTGTACTCACGCAGGAAACAATTGTTTCCTATTGCTCTGTAACAACTAGCAGTAGGACAAAAATCACTGATTTCACTTACACTTCTTTTGTCAGCAGCAGCGTGGTTGCTCACTCACCTGTACAATACCACCCACTTCACGCTCTGTCATATCATGCCTGCACAATCTATCTTGTCTGAAGAATGTTCGAGTTCATTGCCCCATCATGAAATTTATTTCATTCCTTCAGTTGGCTGTTGCGTCCGAAATGTCGAGTGCATGTACTTCTGTATCTCGGATCCCTGCCAGGATGCCAAGTATGCCAGAACATACCATTAGTTGCATTGCACACATGTCAAGTATGCCTTAAACCCACTTATAATCACAGTTGTCTGTAATTTCCGAGCTGTTTAAGATACAGTCACCAAATTCATATCATAGACATCACCCCCGACGACGAACAGGGCCGCAGGGTCGGACATGCAGTAAATCTACGTATTAGTATAAGAGGTTGTAATATCCGAACTGTGTAAGTTAGTCACCTAATGCATAACATAGTCATCGCCCCCGACTATGAAATGGTCCGCAGGGTGAAGCACGCCCCCATCCCACTTATATGCATAGTTGTCCGCCATTTCCCAAATGCATATCTTAGATATAATCTCTGATAACAAACAGGGTGGTAGGAACCATTAAACTTTAAGCCCTCCTATAAGCAGAGTTACCCGACTTCTCCCCACCCCTTCCCCCCACCGAGAAACTACGACTATTAAAGTCACGCCACAGATATCATGTCCGAATGTAATCAAGGATATAAGGAGAAGTAGACATTAAGCCCTATTATAAGCATAGTTGGTGACCATTCTCAAACCTTTAAAGTTCGGCAATATGTAACAATAGTAGTAGGGAAAACGGAATTTGGCGACAAGGGATTGCGGATTCGGATTTGGCTGGCCGACATGTTGTTATATTACCCGTACATCATCGTGGATCTCATTGACCTTGAACTTGACCTTTGACCCGTGACATTCACCTTGACCCCAGTGACCTCTGACCTCACAAATGTAAAAATTGCTAAGTATTTTTTAAAAATTATAAAAAATACAAGAACTACATCAAAAATATTGTTAAGATGTAATTTAACATCATTAAAAAATAAAGATAATTTAAAAATCGTTTGAAAATGTAACATTAAAAAATGTTATTAAAAAATTTTGATAACTCGTTAGAAAATGTATTTACAAAATCTAATTACAAATCGTTAAAAATTCGTAAAACAATATGTATTATTTCGAAATTATTCGAAAATTGCAAAAAATTTATTATTAAATAATTGTTAAATTATTATTGAAAAATTATTTTAAAAATATAATTTCCTGAGGCTCACCCACCACCGCTCACCATACAAATTAGTAGGTTGACCTCCAACATCTCGCCCATACCCAGTCAGCCATCTTGGTAGGTAACCACTATCTTGGTAGGCGACGCCACCTTGGTATATATCACTGGTCTGCCAATTTGGAATCCAGTGCCCATTAGCAATTGAACTTTGACCTGTGACCCATGATCCTGACCCCTGACCTTGACCTTGACCCCATGAAATTGAATGAAAGAAGAAATACATAAAATTCAGCAAGTATAATATATATTACAGACTACCGCCGTCATATTTGATGCGGACTACTTCGACCCTGATCCCATGACCTTGAATTACCTTCAAAATAAAAACTCGAGAAAAATACATAAAAGTCAGCAAGCATATTACATTACAGACTACCACCACCATATTAGATGTAGAGTACCTCGACCTTGACCCCATGAACTAGAATGACCTTCAAAAAACTCGAGAAACAATACATAAAAGTAAGTAAGCATAATGCATTACAGCTTACCAACAACATATTAGATGCAGACTACCTCGACCTTGGCCCCATGACCTTGAATGGCATTAAAAACAAAAACTAGAGAAAATCTATGCAAAGAGACAGAACCTAGCCGAAACGATCCACATTCCACGCAGCTGCTGTCAAACTACACCTCTAAGATAATCTCCCTAATGCCTATAATACACGAATGTGCATGTCCTATGGCATCATATTGACTTTCAACGAGTCGTACTGTATCATTAGTAAATTGTACAGACATCGACAAGCCAATCACCGAGCTACTACGATATTGCAGCTGACCAATCACAAGCAGGCTTTGAAACATCACATGCGGAAGTCAGTCTCTGACTCCAAAATGACTGATATTGACTCCAAAATGATCTCTAAATGTAAAATAAATGACACCACTACCACTGCATTGACCTCTACATGACCCCTAATGACCCATGACCCATTTACACATAATGACCACTGATTGCAGTGCTGGTTGCTGTATTGGCCCATAATCACCCCTGAATAAACCCTGATTGCGGAGGAGAAGGGGGAAGTGGCGGAGGTGGTGGCGGTGGTGGAGGAGGGGTGGGCAGGACAAGTTAGTCTCTAGGAGGCACTCGGTAAGTCAGTGGGCAGATTGGTATATTTTGGACTATTCGTGTGTGTGTGTCGCAAATTATAATAAATATCTCCCTATTTTAAAATAAAATTATATAGTCCTCATCTCCAAAAGCTAAAAAGTAAACATTCTATTTAATAACCATGCGTTAAAAAATGTACTTATATATCCAGATCTCTCAGTATATTTCAACAGGTCCTTGGTAAACTTTATATAAACTTTTCAATAAAAGTGCCGAGAACTACAGCAGGCGCCCAACACGCTTCGCCATTGGTCGATGCATGACTTGGACTTTGTAATGAACAATGCAGCACCACGACCGGCCCCCGCCATACTTCCCAGTCGGTCGTCGTGTGAAAATATGACTCTCCATACAGACCACCGTCTCTTGCCGATGAGCATTTTGAACGTAGATGAAAACCGGATCGCAGAGTCGACACTGGCCACAACCAGTTAGTAATGATGCAAGTCACGACTGTGAAGTCGTCGAGGTCAAAACGAAGCCCTACATATTCGCAATTCATCTTCGCGGTATGGGAGTACTATGAGAATTCCCAAATACTTGTCTACCCCGGAAGAAAACATGCAGGTACTATCACACATCACACACACAAACATATATATGAGTAGATGTAAAAGCCGATTATCATGCAGCACATTTTTGGGGGTTATTTCTTCTAAAATTACAATAAAACACGCAGTACACTAAGTATGGTTATTTTGTCTAAAAGTACAGGAAAAAATTAAAAACTCAGAATCTGAAATTCAAAGAAAAAACCACGAAAATCATGTGAAAAAAAAAAACAAAATCAAAGTAATTGAGGGTTAAAATTAAGCGTTAATATTTTTTTTTTTAAAGGAGCTCTCAACAACGGGCAATTTTAAGCAAAAAAAAAACGATAAGATTTTAGCAGTTTTTCAAAAATTTGCGCACACGATTTGACACAGCTAAACAAGCAAAATTATGCAAAAATCATGCAGGTTTAAGGATAAAACAAGCAAATCAGATGAAAAGATAATTGATAGAATTTAAATACTAATCTCAATATCATGTACAGATTTTCCATTTTTCATTTCTTTAAAACCTTCATACACTATAAAAAACTCGCCCCTCATTCATCATGTTTAAGCTATTTTTACCAATTTTCTTTGCATAACGATCTGGTAAAGTGTTTTATAATTACCATCTATAAATGCAATCAATTTTTTTGCCAAACTTAGATTCATAAATTTGAAATTCTGTAGCTTCATACTATTTATCAATTTAGAGGACACATAGTTTAAGGTAATTCATATGAATTGTTCAACTTGTTGAGCAAAGCCTTCATTTTTTGTTTGTGTTATTTAAAAGGAAACAAATTTAATAAGACCACAAAAACTTTTAAATAAAAAATATTTTTTCTCTTCATAAAATACTTTTCTTAATAAATATAATGGTAAATAATAACAAACAATGCAAAAAGTGCAGCAAAGTATTAAACATAGAAAGTTTTGGACCACGCAAACATAAAAAAGATAAAAATGTAACATTTGTAAAAAATGTTATAGTGAATATGCTAGTAGGCGTAATGAATTTAAAAAAGAGAGAGGGTAATGTGCGAATGTGGATAAAATGTTTATAATACATCACTCAAAAAGCATAAAAATAATAAATTACACATACAGCATTAGATAATTTAAACGAAAATCATGATAGTCATCCAACAAAGATATGTAAAGTGTGTAATGAGAACAAATCTATAAAATTATTTTCTCTTAATAAAAATAGTAAGGACAAATATTAAATTACATTAAAACTGTTTTAGTGATTATGTGAAGTATTATAGTCATAACAAGAAGTTGAATACGGTTTCCCAGTAATTTCAGCACTTTTTTTTATTTATTCAGTACATCTGTTTTTACATTTTATTTATATTTTTTTCTTATAAATACAACGATAAAAATTGAAGGCTTGTATAACAACTGGTTTGAATGTTGAGGGGATGAGGATGTTGAGACATATTGCTAAATATTTCCTAATATAATATATGTCTAAACTAAGAAGAAACGATCTAATTAGAACTCTTGCGCCATTGTTTATGTCACTGGTTATAGACAATCGGAGAAAAATAAAGCAGATAAAAAGAACAAAAATAACTTTACAAATTTACCTTTGGCTGACGCAAATATCAATTAATTATATTCTAAAGATAAAAAATAATTAACAGAAATATTTCCATTCTATAATAATTATTTGTTACCAAAAAATAGAAGAAGAAGCAACAAAAATTACTACAGTTAATAAAGCTTTTAAAAGTACGATATCAACATATAACATTGAAAATACTTTTAATTTAGTACAACCCATTCATTTTTTGAATTCAGCAAAAAATAAGATATTTGAAATAATACACAATAATTTAAAAATATTTAGAGGTATGAAAACAAGTATTAAATGATATGCTAATTTTCATAAGCAAGAAAATAATCAAGTACAATTGTTCACTTTTCAATCACCCAATTAGACAGTGTTGAACACTGGCGTTATTAAAAATTAATAAATTCATAATACAAGAAACACTTACACAATTATCTGAATTTGAAAAGAGATTCTGGGTGGACTTAAATAAAATATTTGGAATACAATTAACAATAAATAAGTATGATCCATTAAGAGGCTCATATATATTGATCTATCAGAAGTGATTAAAAATTTTAAAAATGCATCAATTTAATAATAATGATCAAAAATGCTTTCTTTGGGCGATAAAATAATGTGTTGTTTCCAGTAGAAGAAGATCCACAAAGAGTATCTAAATATAAAAATGTAGGGTTTAATATTTATGAAGTAATAAATAAATATGAGTATCCTATTAAAATTGATGATATACCAAAAATAGAAAATCAAATTGATACATATATAGACTTATACTCTATTGATGATAAATCCACAGTATATTCACTAAAACTCACACAGAATAAAAAGGAAAAACATATAAATTTACTTTTAATCAAAAACGATACAAACTTGCATTATTGTTGGCGAAAAGATTTATCGAAACTTCTTTCTGCACAAAAAAAATAATAAACAACATAAAAATTATATATGTAATATGAGTCTTCAATTATTTTATTCTCAAGAAAAATTAAATAAACATACTGAAGATTGTTCTGAAAATGAAGCTGTAAAAAGTACTTTACCCCCAAAAGGAGAGCAAATAGAATTAAAAAATTATAAAAATACAATGATGGTTCCATTCACAATATTTGCAGATTTTGAATCAATATTAAAGAAAATATCAACTTAACCAAATCCAAGAGAAATAAAAAAATTTAAATTAATTCGAAAATTTCCTCTTTTAACAGAGGATGATATTGATAATAGTTTTTATATAGAAACACTTAAAGAATGATATAATCTTACTAATGAACATATGAATTACATTGATTTAAAATTTAAAAATGAATCATACACAATAAAATATAAATTGTACGAAGCATATGGTTTTTGTTATTATATTGTATCTAATTATGCTGATTATAAACCCCCCATAGTATATCGAGGTCCAAATGCTCATAAAATATTTATAGAATCAATAAAAAGAGAAGTAGAAGAAATTGGGGAAATATATTCACAAATTGGATCAATGCATCTACTAACAAAAGAAGAAAAAATATTATATAGGAACTCAGATGAATGTACTGTATATGGATATGAATATACAGAGGACTATAAAAAAAGTACACTATCATGATCATATATGTGGAAAATTCATTAATCCTATATGTAATAATTGTAATCCACAATTAAAATTACCCAAATTTGTTCAAATTTATTTTTATAATTTAGCAGGCTATGATGCGCATTTATTTATTAAAGAATTAGTATATTCTGTTAAAAATATAGAACTAATTGCAAATAATGAAGAATACTTAATAACTATTTGGAAAACAACAGAAAATTTGAAAATGCGATTCATAGACACACTCAAAGTTATGGCTATTAGTTTAGGTAAATTATCATCTAATTTATGTAAAGATCAAATGAAACACACGACAATATTGCCCAAAAGAACATGTAGACTTAGTTATTAAAAAAGGTGTTTATCTATGTGATTATATGGATAGTTGGAAAAAGTTTGAAGAAACAGAACTTCCATCAAAGAGCGAATTTTACAATAAATTAAATGAATCTTATATAACTGACGCTGATTTTGAGCATGCAAAATGTGTATGGAACCAATTTAATATTAAAAATCTTGGCGAATGTCATGATTTATATTTAAAAGTGATGTATTATTGTTAGCAGATATACTCGAGAATTTTATAAGTATGTGTATAAATTCTTATGATTTATATCCTGCATGGTATTTTACAGCACCAGGTTTATCGTGGGATGTAATGTTAAAAATTACTAAACATCCACTAAATTTATTACACACTTATGATATGATTTTAATGTTTGAGAAGGGAATTAGAGGTGGCTTATCACAATGTTGGAAGTGATATGTTAAAACTAATAACAAATATTTTAGATTGATTTTAATGCTAATCAAGAATCAAATTTTTTATCATATCTTGATGCTAATAATTTATATGGTTGGGCAATGTCACAATATTTACCATATGGTGGTTTCGACTGTGTTTATTATACATTATATAATTTAAATTACTGGAGTAAACAAATATTCAATTTGAAAGATGATTCTGAGTAAGCTGTACATTAGAAGTTGATTTGGAATATTCACAATAATTACATAATTTAAATAAAGATTTTCCATTTTGCCCAGAAAATAAGGTAGTTCCTAAAAGAAATCAATCTAAATTTTCAACAGTTTTAGATAATAAAGAAAATTATGTAATTCATTATCATAATTTAGAACAATGTTTAAAAAATGTTTTTAACTTACAAAAATTCACAGAATATTAGCATTTGAGCAGGCCGATTGGTTAAAAAAGTATATAGATTTAAACACAAAAATGAGAACTAATGCTGATATCGATTTTGAAAAGGATCTTTATAAGCTCATGAATAATTCTGTTTGGTTAAACAATGGAAAATATAAGAAACAGAGTTGAAATAAAACTAGCATCAGATGCAGAAAAATTCAAAAAATTATTAGCAGAACCAAATTTCAAAAGAAGTACTATATTTATTGAAAATCTTGCCACTATACATATGAATAAAACAAATATAAGATCTATTAAACCAATTTATATGGGTATGTCAATTTTAGACATATCGAAATAATTAATGTACGATTTCATTATAAAATAATAAAACCAAAATATGGTGATAAAATTGAATTATGTTATCAAGATACCATTTATAACATAAAAACATGATTTTTTCAAAGACATGGAGTCGATGATAGAAAAATTTGATACAAATGATTATCCAAATGCGAATATTTCTCACATGCCTTAAATAAATAAAAAAGTTTTGGGAAGAAAAAAAGATAAATGTAATGGTATATTAATGAAAGAATTTGTTGGTTTACGATCAAAAATGTATGCTTATAAGGTTGGCAATAAAGAAAATAAAAAATCAAAGGTGTGAAAAAAAATGTGTAGTTAATAAGCGAGTTACATTTGATGACTATAGGAATTGTTTGTTTAAAAAGAAAATACGATACATTACAATAAATATAATGAGTGAAAAATATGAAAATATACTGTCGAAGTTAATAAAATGGCATTAAGTCCTTATGATAACACAATAATTATATTAGAAAATAAAATAGATACACTGCCATATGGATATCAAATAGAATAAATTTTCATTAAATTTATATTATTATATTTTAAACTTCTTTAGTTTCTAAGACAACATAAATATCAACACCATCAAAATCTATCAGTTTGTAATTTTCATCTCTAAATTCTAAAACAATATTATTAAATTGCTCATTATAAATTTTATTAAAAAAACTGGATATGCGGGCTCATAAATCATATAATCTCTAAAACCAAATATAGTTTTTGGTGGAAATCTCGCAATTATATCAGTTTCTAGATGATTAGATTCATCATATTTATGAACATACCATATGCTAAATTAAAGTGAATATTTATTGTTTTAAATGGATTAGAACTTGCTAATTTAGTGCCTACAACTGTGTCTTTTTCAATCGATAATTTTCTTTCGAAACCATAATATAGGATAATCGATCATCAAGTTTAATATCTAATTTAGATTTGATAGATATTCTATTATTACATTATCTGCTATTAATTCGATACTATTTGTTGAAAATGGATCAATTGAATTTATAGTTTCTTTTAATGTTTCAATATCATATTGACATCTTGGAATAGTTATAATTTCATTTTTATCAACAATAGGGGACTTTTTTCAATTGTAGCGATTGTTTTCATTATGTATTATATCACATTGAAGTTTTTTCTTTAAAATAGAACTATTGCTTGTCAACTTAAATACTTTGTTATCCGTTTAAATAAAAAATTAACATATAAATGCAAAAAAACTGACCGGGGTGTTGGCATTTTAATTTCCAAAGTGGCATCAAAAAATTAGAAAATGGTGAATTATTGCCTGATAATATATGCGCAATAATTGTCAGTGCAGCAGTGTGGAAAACCAATTTGATAATTAATTTTATTTATAACAGGTTGGTTAAATTTTAATAAACTGTATGTTTGTTCAAAAAGTTTAAACCAACCCAGATATATTCAGTGACAAAATGATATCAATGACGCGGCCAAAAAACTAAAATTAAAGAAAAAATGGCTCACTTTTTTAATAATACCTATGAAATGCCTACTTTAGACGAGAGTGAAAAATATTCACTACTTATATTTGATGATGTTATTTTAGAAAATCAAGACATTATTTGCGATTATTTTACTTGGGGCAGACATATAAATATTGATGTATTTTATTTAGCTGAAACATATTCAAAAATACCTAAACAATTGGTAAGAGGTAATACAGATTTTTTGTGTATATTAAGACAAGATGAAAGTAATTTAAAGCATATTTTTAATGATTTTGTTGGTGATATGACTTATGAGAAATTTAAAGAAATTTCTCCAAAATGTTGGGATGAAGATTATGATTTTATCACAATTGATTTGAGTGAAAAAATGAATAATGAAAAGTATAAAATTAAATTAAAGACTTAAATGAATTAAATTTTTTTTTTGAAAAAAAAGTTTATATTAAAATGAATGGCAACACAACAACAATGGTGAACGAATGTTAAAATGGTCGTAAAAAGTGACAAGCATTACATTATTGCATTAAACAAATGACAACACTATGACACAATGACAATAACACAATGACAATGGTGAACGAACTTTAAAATGGTCGTTAAACATGATGAGCATTGCATTATTGTATTTTTGAAATTAGATAATTATAAAAAGTAATATATTTAAAATTTATAAAGCATCAGCTAAAGAAGAAGCAGCTATGCAAATGGCAGTTATATTAATCCTTGAGTTATGCAAGTTATCAAAGCCTAACCACTTAAAGAAAAATTTTTCACCATTAGTTTTTAAAACTTTTTCCACTAAATATTAATTCGGGTAATCAGTTTTCATAATTTTAGTCTTAAAAACAACCATTGTTAATTCTCCATTAATATATTTTAATTTGTAAGTTGGTACATCATAATTTAAAACTTTAATAATAGTATATAATTATGTCAACCAATTAGCAGTATAACCTTTTTCAAAAAAAATTTATCAGTTTGCTCACGCGAACGTCTCCAACTTTATATTTTAGTTTAGTAAACAAAAAATTTGTTTGCAATTTTTTTAAATTTATTTTTTTATAAATTTCAATTGACTTCATAAAAATATTTCTATGTTTTGAAGTATTATATTCTTTCACTAATTCATCCAATATATTTACCCATTTATAATTACAATTCAAAGCAAGTTTTTTCCATATTATATTTTTTACGGTTTGATTAAATCTTGGAACAACGCTAACTTCTAATTCAGAAAATGAAGAATAATGGTGGATATTATATTTTCCATAAGCTTATTAAATGTCATATTATAAAATTCTGAACCTTTATCAGTTTGTATATTATTTGGGTTTCTCTTAATTAATATAGATTCTAAACCATTTTAATACATTTTTAGCTGTTTTATCTTTAATTGGTATAGCAAATGCAAATTTTGAAAAAAACATCAATAATTGTCACAATATATTTGTATCCGTTGTTTATATGTGATATGCCTTTTTAATTACCGGTAGTTATTTCTACAAGACCAATTTGTCATAAATCATCTATTCCATATGAAATTATTTTTTGTCTTGGAAAATTTTTTCACACAGGTTTATATAATTCATTAATTATTCCCTCTCTTGCAGTGGACAAGATTTTGTTTACTGTTGATTTATTTGAATAACATATAGAACATTTACTTTTTTTAACTAATCATCCATTTTTTTGTATTTTCGTTTTTATATTATTAATCTTTGTGGCTTTCTTTCACTTCGAACACCAAATGTTATCCAGTTAATAGTAAAAATAATAATAATTTAATCCTTATATTTTACGAATATTCCTATTATTATAATCTGAGATTCATATGAAGAGGTTTATTTAAGGTAAATTATCGCCTCTTTTAGCATCAAAATGCTTACTATAATCTATTTTTGTATTTCCCATAATAGTGGCCACATCATCACCAGTAGTTATTTTATAAGCAGTACAATCAATCCCAAAAATTGTGAAAATTGAATTATTTTCTAGGTGAAAAATAATATTACTTTTATTCCACTTTGCACTTAAATAAAATATACGAGACTTTTCTTCCTTGAATTTTTCAATTTTTAAGTCAATAAGTGTCTCACAATTATTTTAAACTGATTGGTTTAAATTTTGTATTTTATCATCTATTTCTTTATCGAAATATCTTTTATTGACAGCATCTTTGCCATCCACAGGATCAGCTATATTATTAATTCTTCGATTTTGAATAGAAACATAGTTTGTTGTATAACAAAAACTTTACTTACTTGATTTCATAAAGCAGAAACAATGGTATTCTATTTTGAATCTACATATGTTTTAAATCAGAAACACTAGTGTTGTATTGATTCAACATTGTTTTTTAATGCATAATCAGCAACAATAGTATTCTATTTTGAATCTGCCTCTTTTTTAAATGCTTGTTTTGCATTATTTATTCGTTCTATATAATCAGCAATAGTGTTATTGAATTGTAAATTTGTATCTACTTTTAGAGCATAATCAGAATCAATGCTTTTATATTTTGAATCAACATCTTTTTATGCATAATTTGCTCTATATATATATATCAAAACATATTTTATCAACTGCGTCATTTCTATCAATTGTAAAATCAAAACAAGTGGTTAGTTTGTTTTGTAAAGTAGAAACACTCGAATCTACATAGTTTTTAAAATTTTCACCAATATTGTTACAGTTTTCATGTGAATATTTGATTAGTGGTTTCCCAAATACAAATGTAATTTAATAACAAAGAAATTATATCAAACTTAAAACCATTCGAAAATAGGTGTAATACAATTAAACGTAGATGACCACATATAACTGAATTAAAATTCTAAATTCTAGTATCATTGCAATAAACATATCTATTTTTAAAGTAATTAATTAAATTAATAGGAATATTTCCTCCAAATGAATCAAAAGAGTAAACATCATTAATTTCTTTAAAATAGCAAACCCAATGAGTGCCAGGATTTGTTGAAATATCAAAATTAACCACAGCATATTAATTTTCGTGTAAATTTTTGGTAGTTCATTAATCATATAAACATTTCTGAAATATCTAATATTACATTTTTTTACATATTTCTTTTTTATAATTAATACATATAGTAATATCATAACTAACGCAATTAACACATTTTAACATAACTACACAGTCGACCTTAACACATTCTCTACTCATTGATTGCAATGTTCCAAGTATAATATTGAAATTTAAAAAAAAATCTTCAATCTAAACATATATGTTGGTTTCACTGACATATGTTTTTGAGTGTGCCTGGCCATTCATACAAGTGTAGCAATACTATACCATGTATATGGAGATACTTGCTATCAAGAATCGTGCAAATGATGGTATCAGTAGTATGATGGTATCGTCAGTTTTATTGCCAAGTTCTGTGCGGAGGGCAGTTCTCCGTAGTCTGTAGATCTAGGATAGGCTGTTTCTATTGTTGGCGAATAGCCAATCGTGCAGTCGGTACTGGCGAGCCCGCGAGTGCCTATGTTGGACTGGTGGTGGTAGTTAACTCTGCTTACTGTAAGATCACAGGGGATCTCCTTCTGTATGAGCCTTTGACGCTTATAACCGCGACAACGCGCCAGCGATATCTCCGTGTTTGGTCGGTGCCTTAGCCAGACAACATGCTTGGTGCCAAGCACAGAGGGCTCGCCACTTGTTGCAGTATGCACTCTGGTGTCGAAATGGGGCATTGATTTTGGTCTACAACAGCTGAAATAGCTGTGTTGACAGAGGATGACATCTCTCCCGCGCCTAGTTGGAGGTCCAGGAGTGGTTAGAGCTCAAGAGCGCTGCTATCAAATAACATATCACTGTCTATGAGAATGAAATTGTGTTATGCAGTCCTCTCTCAGGTATGGCTAAGTAAATGCGAGGGTTACTGAACGAAACATGCTCCTTTAGTTGACAACTCATATGGACAGATTGTTCAACAGAACAAACGTGACAATACGAAATATGAACAAGAAAGGTCCACAGGCAATACAGCCATACTGTTGGCTGTATTCTCAAGCCGCAAGCCCCATGCAGTGTGTGGTTGATAGCGTATCTATGTCACAACCACCTTTGCTGTGAGGTGGCTTCCCGAACATAGCAGCGATTGTTTTAATTCACTCCTGTAGCTTTAACGAAGGTTTAATAGCAAAATACGTATAATTTTCTATTTTATTACAATGTGTTATACTTCTACACTTTTCATGTAATGATACTTTCAGGAAAATGATATATTTACCATTTTTTCCCCACAGTCGGACATGAGGATTGTTATTGTTCATTATTGGAGCGCACAAATAAAATAAATTGTAGAATTTGCTAAAAAGAATTCAACTGAGAAAGCTGAGAGTGATGTTTTAATTAATTTGAAAATATAACTGATAAGAGTTATTTTGTGCAGATTCAGGCACAGGCGTAAATTTTAATAATGAAAAAATTTATTTATAGCAAACTATTAAAAAATTTAAAAACTTTTCTGCGCGGGGTTTTATAAACAACTTGAGGTAACTCATGGTATTCTTTGGCGTAAATAATTTGATATCTGGTGTTCAGTCCGTTTTTTTTTTCTCGTTGTTTTTCCAAAACCGTAACATTGTGACTGTGACATGTATTACTTGCTGAAAGTCAGTATACTTTTTTTTCTAGATAGATTTCAACATGTACAAGACATAGTTAGCACGAATATAAAATAAAATATTTAGCTATCCAAGACCTAACGACTAAAATAAAGGCACTGTAGCTGTAAGAGCGAAGTTATCTGCTTGAGTGTTTGTGTAAATACGATGAGCCTGTTACGGAGCAGATATGACTGGCAGAACACGCAACATAGACATGCATTTCCCTTGTAAGGCAGCGACACAACGCTCACAAGGCGGCTTTCAGCCCTGGCGTCACTTACAGGAAACTAGTTATCTACCTCTGATAAGACGATAAGGTAAAGTGTGACACCACTTCGGTCAACTGCCTGGCAACCAGTACGTTGCCCCAACAAGGACAATAAATTCCTTCATGCTTTGAACAGAGCGCATATTGGTTTTCAGTTCATTTGATAGTTCACAAAACGGCGACATATATTTTTCAGAGGTTACATGATCAGTTTCGCAGTAAGGTTCGTTTTAGTGAGAAAAAAAATTGCAGTAGGGGAGAGTTGTACAACAGAGGGTTCCTAGTGACCGCCAGAGCACTCTGTCACATGTATAACACTCGTCCCCAACTCCAGAACCATGTCACATGTATAACACTCGCCCCCAACTCCAGAACCATGTCACATGTATAACACTCGCCCCCAACTCCAGAACCATGTCATCCTTGACGTACATTGGAGGCGAATAACAATGATAGCATCAAGTGAATCAGTAGCAGCCTTATGATAGTCAGTTTAAGAGGGTGACTGTAGAAAGTAAAAAATAAGGGCAAAAGGCCCGCAGGAGTGGAGCAATGCCCAGCACGAATCAGGTAATTAATGCCCCGCGCTTTGCGAGGCATAACCCCGTCACGAGCCATTTTTCCGTTCAGATTCATAGTACATAATAGTTACTACTTTTGCAAATGATTCAGGTATTAAAAGATACGTTTCTGTTCAAACAAATCTTAATAAAATATTTGTTAACATAAATTACTACATTTTATCTCTATCAAAAAGCATGGAAGTGTTGAGAAATATTAGATTGCGTACCTTTATTTTCCTTAAACACACTCTACTGGAAACACTAGTCAACTCCGTGTCACAAATCCAACTTATAAGAAGTTTTTCCGCTCTCGCTAGAGCGCAGCATTATGTCGGTTTGCGGGGACTTTTGTACGACGCTGCGGGGAATTACTCCACTGTAACAGAGATACGCTGCCTCACAGAGATCATGGCTACTTACGTTTTCGAAGACGTTGCATGTCGATGGCAGCTGTTGAGGTGTTAGACTCCGCGATGCGGGTGCTTGGTAGTTTCAATGAAGGTCGGAAGTATACTGAGCTCGCGGCATTTCCTTCCACGTAGCAGAGGCTGAGGTGACTGTGAGGGGTCGCCTTGTGGACTGGGTGCAGATCGGCTTCGTTTCGAGGTTGTTCTCCACAGCTTTGGGGTGGATGAGAACGACTGTTACGTAATCTTATCTATAAATACCCTGGCAAACTAAGCAGCTGCGGACACCTCGGGGGGAGCTCACACATACGGGTTTTGGTCTCACTCGAAACATGTAAATGTAGGAATATGATAAATTGTAAATTGGAGAAACTTTCGTTAGTTAAGTAATTGTATACATTTCTGTAAATACATATTTGTAATAACACATTTTTATTGCAACCTCTATATATTATGATTTTTAAAAGTAATTTTGGGAATTATAATCTTTCAATATTTTAAAGTAATTTTTGCATAAATTTTGTAAAGTTATTAATTTTGAAAACTGTTTGTATTCTTCTTGGTGCAGAGGATAACAAAAAAGTTCTTATTGATAACACATTGTTATCAATAAAAGTTAAAAGGAAAATAATTTTTTACTTTCTGCAGTCTCCCTCTTAAACTGACTATCATAAGGCTGCTACTGATTCACTTGATGCTATCATTGTTATTCGCCTCCAATGTACGTCAAGGATGACATGGTTCTGGAGTTGGGGGCGAGTGTTATACATGTGACATGGTTCTGGAGTTGGGGACGAGTGTTATACATGTGACAGAGTGCTCTGGCGGTCACTAGGAACCCTCTGTTGTACAACTCTCCCCTACTGCCATTTTTTTTCTCACTAAAACGAACCTTACTGCGAAACTGATCATGTAACCTCTGAAAAAAAAAACGCAACATAGTTGTATCCTAAAAATAAAAAGAAGCGGTGAGTTGCCATCAAAACATAAAATAGTGACACAAATTTCCTTTTCTCTGTAGTAAATCTTAGCTGTACAGACTTTGGTGTAGATACTGTACTGTTTTTTTTTTTTGTGACATGGCTGTACGCACAGTAACCAATTCACTGAAATTAAAATATTAGTATCACTTTGTGGTGGACTTTCGTACTGGAAAGGAATATTGAGAAACATTAATTCGTTCAGTTTTGTTTGTATCTGGTTTATCAACAGCTACTTAAATGCAATGGTCATCAAGTATCAAACTAAAGTGCGTGGTTGTGTTTAGAAGTAAGTTAATTAATCATGTCATCTCTTTGAAGTGAAGCATTTCGAAACATAATTTCAGTAATCGTACAGAGGTTTGTGAAATTATAGAGCACATGGGAAAACAATCTGACGTAATTTCAATGCCAAAATTTGTAAAGCTATCTCGTCGTCCTTCGTCCATATATGACGCCGTTTTGTGAACTATCAAATGAACTGAAAACCAATATGCGCTCTGTTCAAAGCATGAAGGAATTTATTGTCCTTGTTGGGGCAACGTACTAGTTACCAGGCAGTTGACCGAAGTGATGTCACACTTTACCTTATCGTCTTATCAGAGGTAGATAACTAGTTTCCTGTAAGTGACGCAAGGGCTGAAAGCCGCCTTGTGTGCGCTGTGTCGCTGCCTTACAAGGGAAATGCATGTCTATGTTGCGTGTTCTACCAGTCATATCTGCTCCGTAACAGGCTCATCGTATGATAGGGGATAGGTGTTAGGTCGTTGAAAACAGTGTTCGGTTTTCCTCCTATGAATTGAAATTCAGTTGTTTTATTTTATTCACACATTGTGTTATGAATGCGAATCGTGAAGTTGTAATTTAACTGAGTAATGTTACTGAGTGGGACTTTTTACCGTGTCCTGAAGCGTTTAGGATCGTGCGCATTTCAGTTGACAAATCTATTACGATAGTTCGCGAAAGAGGAGATTTGTAGGATTATAATGAACACGTGTACTGTAGGAAATCATATCGTTTTAATGTTGAATATGTCCATGGACCTATGAATAACAGAGCAACTGGTAATGTTGATTGTCACATAGATTTGGAAGATATAACACCGCACACTTGGGTTATAGTCGGGTATTGCAGAAATTATCTGGATTCAGCTCCACTTCTCTGCTGTATTTTGCAAAAGCACTAAAGTGTTATGCTAAGATTCTTATTATTTTTTCAGAGGCAAGAAGGGAAGGTAGTAGAGTTTACAGTTTTGACAATCTATGTAGTTTTAACTAGTAGTAATGAGGCATTGAAGGGTTTAGAAGAGTATTAATATAAATTGATACAGACATTTTTTCAAAAGCACACATCTTTTGACTTGTCTCAAGTAGAGCCATTTCGTGCTAAGTTGAATGCATTAACTACAGGTTTAGGACTGGAAATAGCTTTCAAGGGGAAACCAAAGCGATCTTTCCCAACTCCCACATATAAAGTATACGAGTACGAAAATTCTTCTGGATGGGTAGTGTTGGAAATTGAAATTCATACAGTGAAGAGATTCGTACGTCGAGATCGTGTTTATCCAGAATTCGAGATAGAAAGGCTTGACCTAGTTGAGAACACAGAGCTTTCGACTTCGCAAGACGCGAATGTAAAATGCGAGCAAGCGTCTACTAGTTATTCACATTCGGAACATATAGCCATTCCAAAGAGAGAAAATTTGAACACTAAACCTACAAGTAGTAGTACACATTACGATACTCCGAAGAAACGGACTCACGATCGTAAGACTTGGATTCCTCTCTCGAAATTGAATGAATAAAATTTATTAAGTTGTAGTAGCACTTTTCTCGTTGACAAGGAGGACGAAAGACATCGTCGACTAGCCCATGTGATACCAGCACAAGCTCAAGTACCAGCTTAAGTTAAAGATTTGGTGGTTATTTCATTAGTAGAAAAATGGACTGGCAAAAAAGGCTCGTTACCGGTACACGACGTACTAGAAAGCATAGAAAGCGCAGCAAGCCTAGGAAATCCTTCATATAAGGACAAAGTAAAATTAACAAAAATGAAATTGAAAGGTTTATCGTCGCGTTCTGTTGCGACATGTCCTAGATTAAGAGGGGACATAACATTTAAAATGTTGTAAGGTGAGTTGAACGACAGATAAAGGAAAATCAACCGTTACAATTTCATTATTACATGCTGCACAATGTTAGGCAGAAACATAATGAGGATGTGCAGACATTTGCAGATAGATGTTGTAAATTATGTGAGAAAACAGTTCAGCATTTAGATGAACCTGAGAAACTGGAAATTTTGAATGAGGAAACTGAAAAGAGGTTAATAGCTTCTTTCACTGATGGGTTACAAGGTAACGTAGGTCAGCAGTTAAGATATAAGATATCACAAACCATGGACGAAGCTGAAAGCATTGCTATAGCATTAGAGGTTACAGAGGCGCATCAGGAACGCAAAACAAAATTCGATGATCCTCAGAGGAGGAGAAAGGAGTATAACATAGTCTCCCAGCAAACAAGTGTGGCACGGGGTAACACGAAATTGGCGAAAATACTTCCATTAAGAGAGGTTTTGGAAGAGGTTATAACTCATGTTACCGTGGTTCGATTGATAGCAGTAAAAGTAGAAAGAGTCTATCGGAAGCAGGTGTTTCTCCCAAGATATTAGTTACAGACAAGAACAAGGTAATAACTGTAATATTATATGTTTTAATTGCACGTTTTGGACTCATGATCAGAGAATGCCGAAGTTTGGGAACCCCAAAACGAGCCCAAGTACCTAGAATCGTAGGGCACGGCATTAGAGAAACTAGCGAGAATGTAGATAATAATCACCCAAACGCAAGAAGCCGAGTGTCAGCCCCGGGCACCACATGGTGGTAATTACAGTTCTAGGGGGAAAAGAGACTATAGTATCAGTTCTTGTCGAGGGCCAGTCTCACTCGTTCTTAATTGACACAGGGTCCGATATATCTCTCATTCGACCTAGAATCAGCGGGAATATTATCGATGAATCTCAGTTAGGAGCGAAAGGCATAAATGGAGACTCTTTCCAGATCGCAGGTACCCAGTATGTAGAGTTGTAGGTAAATGGTCAATGTTACCCATATTGGTTCTTTGTGTGCGCATCAGAGCTTCCTTTCGAGGGAATACTTGGAACCGATTTTCTCCGCTATTATGATGCCAGAATCGACTTGAAAGAACAGACATTGTATCTCAAAAATACGTTTGATTTAGATACATATAATTCAATAACTTGCATAATTGAGAAAGAGCAGCGGAAACAAGCTGAGATCCTGGCCATCTCTGAACTTGGATCCGGATCTGTGAATGGTAATCAATACAATGAAGTGAAAATCATACAACACACGATTCTGCCACCAAAATCGGAGACAGTGTTAGATGCGGCTTAGCACACGGCGGGATGGGTCACTGACTCGAAATTGCTTCTTATCGAACCGACATTGACGAGTGTACTGGGCATCCGTGTGGCAAGGGCAATATGCAACTTAATCCTTACCGGCAAGAGCCTCCCACAGAACGAGGTGTATTGTAGGAGCAGTATGGCTAGAAACTCTTTAGGGACATGTAACAGATTCAGTGAGACGAATCTGTAGAACGGGGTGAACGACCATCAGGGTACCTGTGTAGTTGAAAAGAAGGCACTTATGAGGGTGAGTGACCAGTATATTATCCCCTTTGTTTCGGGTTAAAGGGATGCGTCCCAGTGTTTAGTTCCTCATCGCGATCACGTCAAAGGGGGCAAGATGACATGGAGTCCTAGTGGCGCGGAAGATGCAGGAGCGACATGTGAAGTAGGCGGTCATGTCGAGAGGACTACTGACAGGGTAGGTCAAGTTGAGGGTTCAAGGAAACCTCATGGTGAAGATTCAAGGAAACTTCACAGAGCGTTAGGAAAATCAGGAAGGGCTGTGACAAAAATCGTGAACATTACTAATGAGACGCTCGTCGTGCCAAAGGGTACGGTAATAGGATTTGCCACACTTGTCAGTGATGTTGCTGGAGTACTGTGCGTAAATAGCACACCCCGAATATCCGAGAGAAGTTGTATAAGTCTTGGGTCGGAACAAAGTGATTAAGTGTCGCCATAAATAGAACCACGGGAGAAAATCCTCGCAGATGTCCCTAGAAGCAGAGATAAAAAGTGTTCGCTTCCAGGCTCCGAAGCAGTAATCCCCTCGAGTTGTGTTAGCCATAAGTGAGTGAATTAGTTAGCGAGGTCACGGAACAGGACAACTTTTGTCGCTGTGTCCCCAAAATCCATCGAGAGTGTATGCCGAGCAGATGCAGTTCCGATTCCAAATGAAAACCCAGAGTCCTGTCGTAAGAGTTTGATATGTCGTAATAATTGTCGTAGTAATTGTTGTGATGAATTGATATATGATAAAAGTTTGAACTGTGATAAAAGTTTAAAATATCGTGATAAAAAGTTGAAGTATCGAGATAATTTGAGATGTCAGAGTAATGTGAAAATTAGTAAATACAGAGAAGTTAACTTTGAAAATACGCGCGTAAATGAAAAATCGGTACCGATGTTAGATTGTACATGTAAAATGAGAATAGATGAGCCGAATTATGTTCAAACTCAAGGTAGTCAGAGTTGTGAAACTCGCACGGAAAATATGTGTAAATCATCGAACAGAGAGAATAAAAGATTAAATGCGCCAAATTGTTTAGTGACTCAAGGTAGTCAGAGTTTTGAAACTCACTTGGCAAAGAGCAATAAACCAGTGAAGCAGAAGGGTAAAATGTTACCAGAACTACCAAAGGATGAATTTATGGAGGTAGAGAAAATTGTCAGAGATAAATTGAAACATTTGAGTAAGAGTGATTTTAATATCATGATCCCGGTGTTAATGAAGTTTGCAAATATATTTCAAGTGGAAAGTAGTTCGAATTTGGAGTGCACAAATGTATTGAAACATAAGATAGATACAGGAGAGGTCAGACCAATAAAGCAGAATCCATACAGAGTACCGCATGCATTGAAACCAGTAATTGCAGAGAAAAATAATGACATGTTTGTTAAAAATATTATTTCAGAGAGTTCATCCCCTTGGTAATTTCCCGTAGTGATGGTGAAACAGAAAAATAAAGACGGTTCTTTTAAGATGAGATTTTGTATAGATTTCCGTCAGTTAAATAAAGTTACAAAGCAGGATCCTTATCCAATTCCAAATGTCACAGAGACGTTAGATTCCTTGCACGGGTCGAAATATTTTTCAACATTGGACTTAGGGAGTGGCTACTTCCAAATTGAGTTAGAAGAAAGTGATAGGAAGAAAACGAGTTTTGCTACATTCATGGAGAAATATGAATTTAATAGACTCCCATTTGGACTGTGTAATGCCCCAGCTACATTTGAGAGGTTAATGGAGAATTATGTTCTAACAGGTTTGTTTGGTAATCAGAGTTTAGTATACATTGATGACATTATAATATTTAGTAGTACTGTGAGAGAACATGGCAAGCGCATGAGTAAAGTTTTGGATAGACTAGAGGAAGCTAATTTGGAATCCAGCCTAGCAAGTGTTCATTTGTACAAGATAGTGTAGAATACTTAGGGCATGTTGTAAGTTCAAAAGGTGTAGAACCAAATCAGAAAAATTTACAAGCAATTAAAGAATTCCCCAGAACTAAAAATATTTCAGAAGTTTGGTCAGTGGTAGGTTTATTTCAGTATTATTAGAAATTTGTACAGATTTTCGAAGATATAGCCTAACCATTGACGAAACTAACTAAGAAAGATGAACCATTCATTTGGGGAAGAGAACAAGAGGAAGCTTTTAAAATGTTAAGAGAAAAATAATTTTATATCCGATTCTTGTATATCCAGATTTTTCACAGCCATTTATTGTGAGTACAGATGTTAGTAATTATGCTGTAGGCGCTGTCCTGTCTCAGATGAGGAACGGACACGAGAAACCGATCGCCTATGCCAGTAGACAATCAAACTCAGCAGAAAGGAATTACAGTACAACAGATAAAGAATTGTGCGCTTTAGTTTTTGCCACAAAACAGTTAAGAGCATATATGTACGACGTAGATTTACCGTTATTACTGATCATGCTGCATTGTGATGGTTATTGAATTTGTAAGACCCTAGTTCGAGACTCATTCGATGGGCACTTCGTTTAGCAGAGTTTTATTTTGAAGTAGTCCATAAACCAGGCAAGAAACACGCGAATGCAGATTGTTTGTCGCGAATGCTAAATGCGATAAATTCAGAAGATTTAACTAGAGAAATAATTAATAAAGAACGGAGGGCAGACGAAACATGTCTAAGTATAATTAATAAGGCAGATAAGGGAAATTTCTTTATTAATAGGGAAGGCATTCTATACAAAAGAAACGAAGATTAAATTTTAGTAGTTGTTCCAAAGTCGCTCGTGACCAGAGTAATTAGTCATCACCATGTCACTCCATTTTCTGCTCACCAAGGCGTGAAGCGAACTCAAAACCTCCTCAAATCTTTGTACTGGTGGCCAACATCGAATAAAGATGTAGATGAATATATTGTGAGGTGCGATGATTGTCTTAGGAGAAAAAGTATGAAAATGACGAAAGCACCGTTTGGTTCTTTGCCGTAAGTAAATTCTCTATTTCAGTTGGTATCTCTAGATATTTTAGGTCCCTTACCGATGAGTGAAAAATGGAATAAACATGTGTTGACATTTATTGATTATTTCACAAGGTACTATGAAGCGATATCAATTCCCGACCAAACTGCAGAGACAGTAGCGAAATATTTTGTACAGCAGATTATTTTAATGCATGGTTGTCCTCAAAGCCTGCTGACAGATCAAGGGAGAAATTTTGTATCTATGTTGATGTTAGAGACGTGCAAAGTGTTAAAAATTAAGAAGTTACAGACGACCCCTTTCAGATCACAATGTAATGAACGTGTTGAGAGACTTAATCGAACCCTAGAGGACATGATATCTCATTACGTAGATGAATAAGGTAGTCATTGGGAAGAATATTTGCCATATGCAGTGCACGCATATAGGATGGTTCCTCATTCAGTGACGGGTTATAGCCCACATTATTTGTTGTATAGGAAAGAAGTTAGGCTACCCCCTTTAGGTAAATTGAGTAGTCAACCTAATGTGTTAGAGGGAGGTATGATAGCCAAGGAACACGTAGAAATTTTGAGTAATAAGATAAAAGAAGCACATGAAGTAGCTAGCGAAAAGAATAAAGTAGCTTTTGAAAGACAAAAAGAGTATTATGATAAGAAGTCGAAATCACCAGATATTGAGGTAGGTGATTATGTGTATCTACATACGCCAAGTGTTAAGAAAAGCAGAGTATCTAAGTTTCATAAGTTTTGCTGTGGACCTCATAAAGTTTTGAGAAAACTGAGCTCAGTCGCATTTGAAGTATTATTAGACAAGAGAAAAGTTATTGTGCACAGTGATAGATTAAACATGTCTAAAAATTCTACAGAGCCAAGGAGCTCGTGTCTAGGCCGAAACACAACGTGTAGGGAAAAAGCCCCGCGGATTATTGATGCAGTAAAATCAGTTGAAAAATTTTGCGATTGTGAAAGTGATGAAGAATTAAGTGAGGAAAATATTGAAGAAAATATAGGCTCAAAGTCACGCCCAATTTTAGCAGATATAGCAGAGTTAGCATAAATAGGTGAAATAGAGGAAATATGTGTTGAATGCCCTAGGGACGACAACACCTTCGATGATAGTGAGTGTTATGATAATGCAAAAACTGATGACGTTTAGGAACTGTCGCGTTACCTAAAAGGGAAAATTCGTGAGAAAGTAGGTGAACCTAGTGTCAGGTATAATGTGCGTTCAAATGTAAGAAACCCCTCAATGGAAGAGGAGGAAGCAGAAATAAGTGATGCGTAGCCTCAGAGTACAATGTAACCTATAATTTGATGATAATTACGAGTTCAATGCGAAAAACTAAATAAGAGGTATATTGGTTTGCATTGCAGATCACATCAAAGGCACTGACGTGATTCTGTTCCAAGAAATGGACGTTGTATTAACAGGAGACATGGACAATAGTGCTAGACATACCGATAAGAAAATTTGAGAGTATTAATCAGGAATTTAGGAACCAACTGAACATAATTAAAGGGATGAAGTTTTCTAGAAACCAAGAGATCGGAAAACCACCAGAGATAGATGTTCTTGATAGAATAATTGCAGAATTAGAGGAGGAAGTAAATGAATTAACTTTGATATTACCCAGAAAATCGTCTCGCGAAAAGAGAGGTTTGATAGATGCATGTGGTAGTATTCTGAAATTTTTATTTGGTACACTTACGAATGATGATTATGTCCGTATTCACCAAGTCACTAGTGAGTTGGGGACGAGACAAGAAAAATTGATTCATATAGTAGAGAAACAATTAACTTCCGTGAAAAGGATGAATGCCAGAGTAGAGAAAACTCGAAGGACGTAAGCATTTTAGCAAAAGAGTTAACGAAAGTAATAAATACTTTGAACCACATGACTGCTTGGAATACTTTAACAGCCTCAATGATTGAAAGGAATCACAGAATAACAATTAGCTATTTAGGGGAAGCACTTAAATACAGTAGTTTTCTGAGCGAATTAGAATTAACTCTTCAGTCTTATAAACAAGAGGTAACAAAAATAAAAGTGGCATTTGATATCATAGCGACTGGTAGGTTACCCACTTCGTTATTGACTCCACGAAATTTGTCAGAAATTATTCGAGGTATTGCTCTTAAATTTCCCGCGGACAAGACTTTGATAGCAGGAACTGATTTAGATCAGGTTTACAATTACTATGAAGTAACAACGGTACATGCATTTGCTACAATTGATAGTATATAGTTGATAGTTGAGTTTCCTTTGAGATCCGCGAAAAGGTATTTCAAAATTTATAGAGCTCACCCTTTCCCGTGTTTGAGAGGAGAGATACATTCAGATAGTGCCAGATGTACCTTATATCGCGCTGTCAGAGAACAGGCAGTTTTATGCATTAATGTCTGACGCAGACATGAATCAATGTAAAGGCGGGAATAATATAATTTGTCCAGCTAACGTCCCGACGTTTTCCATAAAGGTTCCGAATTGTCTAGTGAATGTAATATTGTCACAACCTGGTTACGATTATAAAATGTGTAAAAGAGAAATTCTAGCTAACTCATTCGTACCAGTATTTATTAGATCAGTAGATGGTGATAGACGTTATTATTCTGTACCGGGAAAGATTAAAGTTACTAAAATGTGTCTTTATGAAAAGAGTGAAGCACGCGTGGTGGAGAAGTGGATCTCGGCGCAGGGAGTCATGACCCAGGTAAGCAGTTGTCTGATAATTAATGAGAAAATTCCGTTGTTACCACACAGTAACAAGGTAACACACATCAAATACAAAGTGAATGGTGTCGAGTTCTCTCCAGTTAGGTCCTTAGTAACCAATAGTGAACAAGTGTTCGTTGCATCCATGAAAACTGACTTCAATATTAGTCTATCAGAGCTAAATACAGAAAAAGATGTAGAGTTGAATCATCTCATGTTGGACATTCATGATTTAAAACATAGAATAGTTCTGAGTCAACACATCGAACGCCACAGTCACTACTTGGTGGGGTTCGTTATGATGGGATGTTTGGTACTCGTCAGCTGGTTCCTGAAACGGCGCTTGTGTGAGACACTGACCAGGTGTTCACGCACCTGCCTCCCACATCGGAAGGTAGCTGAGACCACAGAGCATGCCCAACTTCCCGAGAATCAAGCGGATGCCATGGAGATGTGTGCTGTTTCGTACACAGTTCCAGCCCCTCAGCCGACATCGAGGATGACAGCCACTACTTGCTTTAAGAATTCCATGATACGTCGAAGTGACTAAATGTTGATGCCCAGAGGCAAAAATTAAAGAAGTGTCAGTGAAAAGCAGAGTATAGTGCGCGGAATTTCGAAAATTTAATGCTACAGCAAGTAATATTACACTAGGAATCCGATATTCCAGAGAGCAACAAACATAAAATGTCCCAATGTGTTTAATCAATTGTTTTATTATATTATAATTATTGATATTTCTTTTCTTCTTCTAAAATCAAGATAATTTAGCTCAAGTATGAAAACATTTTTAACTATTGTAAGCTTAATGAATAAAAACGAGAGACGTTGTGTTATGAACATATATATTCCACAAAATGATATTTCTTTGTTCAATTACTCCATGAACATCACAGATAAATGATGATCGAACTATTTAATAGTCTTGGTATGAAAGACAGAGCTGTACCAAATATTTGTAATAAGTGTTGATATTTAATGATATCCAATATGTATATTGTGTATGAGATTTGTTTCAGCTGCACTTTGAAAAATTACAAATGCGAACTTAAATAATGAGGAAGGTGACATGGTACTTCCCATTTTGAGTTCAGTTATTTTTAAAGTTATTTGATGGAATAGTAATTAACTCATTCCCTTTTATTAACTTTTATGATTCAGTTGACCACGAGTATGGAAGCAATTTCATAAAGCTTCAAGAAAGAATACTCCTGTGTCAACATCGCTGCTACACCGATGGCTGTTAGTTGGTCGATCGGAAACCTGAATTTCCATTGCTGGCCAGTCCACATCCTGTTGTTTCTGATAGAGCAGTTACACTCCCAGACTCTATACTTCAACCAGCTTCACTTTGATGACCGACTCACATATAGCTTCAGCTACATATATTTCTAAAATTTTGCTCAGCCCGAACAAAACTTTTCTAAAAGAGGGAGTGATGTAGTGCCATGGGCGCTCCGCTAGTTTTCCAGTTCAGAGAGAGAACATTTTAGTGAAGTATTTTCGCAATTTATCACGTTCTGCAGTGCCTTGGACAGGAAGCTGTATCCGCTCTAATACTGCCTGTGGTGATTTCAACACTGCGTGACTGCGATTGCTAACCACTTTTCACGGGAAATATAATCCAGTTTTTCACGATATTTTCGTCCCATGACTCCTGGAATCATGCGCTGTATCACATGCTATTTTCCCGTCACATGATTTCGATACCACACTTGGGCGCCTTGTGCAAAGTTCCAGTTCATTGGCTAACACCCTGACCTTGCTCTCTCATTGGTGGACGACTCTTCTCGCCCTGACTTCTCATTGGTGAGAGACTGCTCATGCGCGACTTCTTGGTGGAGGGAGACTTCTCCCCACTACACTCATGTGGCTTTATTATGCCATGCACGGCCTGAAGACGAGAGACTTCAGCAGAGGACGCCAGAGACTGCACACCACCGCCTGGGACGTCTCGCCTGAGCTGCGCTGAGAATCCACTCTCCTTCATCACCGTGGCTATAGAATGAATTTGTTTCTATTAAAGTTCCTATTTTATTTTATATTAACAATGCCCATGTCGTCTTCTGCCACATCGCCAAGTAGATGTATAATTAAAAGTGTAACCATTTCAGTGCTTGATTTAATTAAAAGTGTTAAATTGATTTAGATAATTTCTTATTGAGTTATTGTGCTCAGCCCTAGACCAATCGGGCATCACAATACTATGAGAGAGCGAGATTTTTTGGGGTTTCGGTGTCTAGTTTTTATTATTTATTTCTTATTATGTATCTATAGGTTCAATATTAATTTTAACTTGGGGATTTTCAAGATATATTATGTCAGTGAAATTGTTGTATCTTGAGTTTTATTAGAGCGGCTTTGAAGTGGTGGTGCCTATGGTACTGTGTACCTAGAAGTTGTTTAATCATAAAAGGTTACCTGCTTGTGATCAATTGATGAAAGCTGTGGAGAGAAGTAATGTAAGTTGTGATACAATTGTGTATTGTAATTGTTTTAGTTTATTCAGTAAATTGTGTGTGAACAGGATTTCTGTGAGAGTTTTGATATTTAATATTGTGGACCTGTTTCCGAACTATCTTTGGAAATAGTACACGCCATCAGTTTCTACAATTATTCTTACTCTGCTGTTTGAGGATTTTATGTGTCTAGTGAGCACATCATCCTGTCCTTTCCTTTTAGTGATATTGTAGGAAGGATAGTTGGGGTGGAGTTGGGCAACCAGTGCAAGAACACTGGGGGGTTCAATGCTAGTCAAGAAGCGTTCTTTTATAAGCACATTTTATGTGCATTTTAATTGGGAAGGTTCATTGACCCGTGTGCTTCCCTCCTCGCTCATTTTTAAGTTTTTATGTGGATTCAAAGGTTACGTCCCAAAATTGTAAAAGTGGGATACTATGGCATTTATTGATGGAATTTTTATCAGGTTCCTTAATTAGAGTGAAATTTCATGCTTTGGTGTTTAGTGTTAAAATGAAATATACGTCAATAAAATTTTATAATGTGTTTTACTGGTAAATGCACGAAAAGTAAAATGATGTGTGGTTTAGATGTCTCTGAAGTCTGGGTTGTATAATTCAGAATATTTGACAGTTCTTAACAGCTTGTTAAAACAGAGCTGGTAACCTTGAGTGAGGCTCGTGATGCATTTCGGTCGCACATGAACAAAATAATTGAAAACAGATTTGATCGAAACCTTTTGATTAGTGTTCCTTACATCTGCATTTAACTTGTATTTATATTTGTTTGCAATATTTTAAAATTATTAATATGTATTTTTCAATTGGTAATCAAATGTATAAACCTGTTGTGAACCTTGTGGTCATATATGAATTATGGCCAATTTGTTGCACGAATGAAACATCTCTTTTCTGAGCGAATCAAGCTGTTGTTCTTTAGAGGTCATATGACACAACTTTGGCTTAGTGGTATTTAAATAAGATTACATATAGAACATTTATAATCAATTTTCATCACGCCTAAGTTGTGTATCGCCGTGCATGAGTCTGCTTAAATATTAAGAATTCCATATGCTCTGAGAAATATTGGAGCTTCAGTAGTCATTTCAAGTATTTTTTTGTTCTTGGTGTGTAAAATTTCGTTACCAGATGGCGAATCAAAGTTCCTTGTGGGGCAGTTTAAGCTTGAATCAAAGTTCCTTGTGGGGCAGTTTAAGCTGTAATCAAAGTTCCTTGTGGGGCAGTTTAAGCTGGAATCAAAGTTCCTTGTGGGGCAGTTTAAACTGGAATCAAAGTTCCTTGTGGGGCAGTTTAAGCTGGAATCAAAGTTCCTTGTGGGGCAGTTTAAGCTGGAATCAAAGTTCCTTGTGGGGCAGTTTAAGCTGGAATCAAAGTTCCTTGTGGGGCAGTTTAAGCTGGAATCAAAGTTCCTCGTGTGGCAGTTTAAGCTGGAATCAAAGTTCCTTGTGGGGCAGTTTAAGCTGGAATCAAAGTTCCTTGTGGGGCAGTTTAAGCTGGAATCAAAGTTCCTTGCGGGGCAGTTTAAGTTGGAATCAAAGTTCCTTGTGGGGCAGTTTAAGCTGGAATCAAAGTTCCTTGCGGGGCAGTTTAAGTTGGAATCAAAGTTCCTTGTGGGGCAGTTTAAACTGGAATCAAAGTTCCTTGTGGGGCAGTTTAAGTTGGAATCAAAGTTCCTTGTGGGGCAGTTTAAACTGGAATCAAAGTTCCTTGTGGGGCAGTTTAAGCTGGAATCAAAGTTCCTTGTGGGGCAGTTTAAGCTGGAATTTAGATACCGGTCTGTGGAAACTAGAAGTAAATTTGTTTTAGAAAATGTGCATTCAATCATTAATCATATAAAAGTCAAGTTGTATTTTATACTGGCATTATAATATGTTCTAACAAGAGTAATCAGAATACTTGTAAAGTGGAAACCTCATTGCATTATTTTTTAGTGTGTTCTTTAGAATTGAGATCTAAAACAATATGTATAAGAAAGAGTGTAAAACATATTATCTGTTAAAATAAATATTTTGAAACCCTAATTTTGTTAATTCTTCCATTTCATATAAGTGGTCTCAAATTTGACAGACAATGTGACCAACCTACACACTATGTACAAATTAATTGCTCTCGCTCCTACAGTATTGTATCGGCTGACTAACTGCTGTGGGATCCGTGTTGTTAGGATGGCTATTTTCTTGTTGGCTTTGAAAGAAAATAGTACTCGGAACTAAAAGTTGTAGTTTAAAAGCTTAATTATACTTACAACATTTATGGTTTAAATTATGTTTCTAAAGCAATATTAAATTTTCTTGGCTATTAGTAACGGGACTTTAAAAACATGTTTAGCTTTTATGGCAGATTATGTCGACACATACGGACAGTAAACGTTTCCAGCCAATGGCTGGCCATGTTTATTTTCCAGTTTTCCAGCCCAGTGAAGGCCATTGTGAGTGCGTTTTTTTTCTCATCGTGTTCATTATACGAATATCTTATTGGTGTTGTTGGGTTATTTAATCGGTAGTTAATTATTTTTTATTTGCTTTTTCCAAACATAGTTGGTTGTAGGTAAGGTAGTGCGTTTTGTTGAATGAAATGTAATATTAATCGGCACGTCGTTAAAACTGCTCATTCCGCCATTTTCCTAACCGCCTTCCACAATGAAGTGACGCGAATATAATTTACGTATTTAAGTCTAAGTTTGAAGATATCAGGAAACGTGCGCAGTGTTGATTTTACTGAATGATTTTGTAAATAAATTATTTAATGCAGTAAGTTTGCGTGTTTTGTAAATGTATATGTAAACCGTTTACGTAATTATTGAAATGCACCTGGCCTGAAAAATGCCGCACTTTCCACACTTTTGTAGTGAATGAATAATATTTGTTTGTCTACATCGTAAATTCGAGTGTAAGGTTAACTTCGGTCAAAGTGTGTGGTGTGTGTATATATATTGCTGTATCTGTACGAATACGAACAGCGACGTATGAATCGCGTTTTGTGTTTTCATTAAAGTTATTATTTTCGAAGTTACATATTTTAAATGGTATTTCCATACGAGCAAAATTTTCCACTGCTCCGTCAAAACAATATGCAACTCAAAATGCCACACACTCGTAAGAGGTTTTTTTCGGGCTACCTGAGCATTTTACTCTCGAGAGCAAGTTGAGAATTTCTGAGAGCAGGAATGAACAAAAAGCGCACTGCTCTTCTCTGCTACCAACAGATCACCAAAAGTCATGGAACTGTTTACTACTAATCAGCTGATCACAACATCGTCAATCTGCAATTTTCAACTTGATTGTGAATGGTGTTGTAGGGTGACGGACAGTTTCGAAGAGGCAAAAACAAAAAAGGGGCATATCCGGTTAAAAGAGGATGCCTGGTAATCGTACTAGCATCAAATACTGTAAAATGGGTTATGCAATGACAGTCGTAATTTCGACATAACTCTAACCTTGCGACGCCTGATCAAACAAAAACTAAGTTATTGCCAGTGTTATTGGTTATTAGGAACAGTTTAGCGTCAGATTTATTGCTTGGCACATTAAAGTAGCCTGTGATTGATTATGACAAGTATTTAATAATCACTGCAACTGTCATTTTAACACTTGTCTTCAAGGATGGACGTAATATTTCCATCATTATCTACAATTACATTTACATGACCTACAACAGCTCTCAGGGGATGGCCAAACATATTCTTAAATAAATAAACATGACAGAAAATATTTTGAAACAAAACTAGCATAATCTCGTAGTCCAGGCTATAAACACACAAATTTGGCGCCTTTTTTCCTTGCTCTCGATCTCACTGCTCCTCTGCTCTTCCTGGACAACAAGCATGAACTTCCTGCTCTTCCTGGACAGCAAAAGCAGGAAGTTCATGATCCTTGTGAGAAAAGGAGCAGTGCTCCTGACGCCCGAACAGCCAACTAAAAAAACTCTTCCGGTCAAATGAACGCTCAAAATGAAAGAGAGCAAGAAAAGAGCAGAAGTCGTAGAAATCCCAGGTCGCAAACCTAAGAACAAAATTATCCTGTCTCACGAAAGACAGTAAAGCCCCTCACACAATTCTGCTCACTTTTTCCTTTTTCCCTCGAAATAAAATAAAGAATGATACCTTAATTGGGCCCACATTTCATTGCTATGGTGTTATTATTGATTGAATCTCTAACACTCTGGTTCTGGAAATGTAAAGCTCACTGGCCATACAAACTTGTGAGTTGTAACACTTGTATTTTTTTAGAACGTACATTAAATTTGTCAAGCTTGTTACGCAGGGATACTTGTTAGCATATAAATCTAAAGGATTTTCCTGTTTTTAAAGGCTGTATTTGAAAGTAACGTAATTGCATGTAGGTTTCAACATTGGAGTCTTTCATAAACGTTTTGGGCATTTTTGTTTTGCAAATTAGAATCGCTCATGTGTTTTTAACATACGTTGTTAAGAATATTGTAAGAGTAATAGAAGAATAATTCATATAAACAGGATTTACATTGGAAAGACATAATTTTTATATCAAGTAAATTACAACATGCTTATAAAAAAAATTCTTTCAATTTAAGCACCCAACGAAGGTGCTCCAGCATCATAAAGAAGTGTCTCATGTATCAGCAGGTACTGCGGTATTCCAAAATTTATCGCTAAGGAAAATTAACTTTATAATGTCTTCAATCTTGGGTAGGTGGAGCATCTTTTTAGTGTGTAAATAACATGTTCATTTGATATATTGTTGCTGTAGGTCACATCTGCTTCTCTAGAGCGCTTTGTAACATCTCTGAACTGAAATACAGTTTTTCACTAGGTACCCGAGAACAAGCCTAGGACTGCATTCACAATTTTGAGGAGGAGAATTGTGCGACTTAACTTCAGTATAAATATCAACACCGAGTTAGTCAGAAATAAGTTTTTATTCGCAGCATGACAATCTGAACACGTAGGTATTTGAGAAAAGTTATTAAAGTATTTTGTATGTAGACCTGCAATACTTAACATTTGAGTTTGAATGAGAGTTATTAAAATTACTGAAATGAAGTAACATTTGCTTAAATATTAGTTTGGCTTCCTACATACTTTAACATCATGAGAATTATAACCACCATAAAGGTATCAGGCTGTACAGAGTTTGTTGTCATATCATACTACAAAGCTGAATTATGTACTTTTAATGCAATAGTAGGCATTGCCTGTATATAAGAATGTATACTGTCTTTGAAAAGAAGGGGGTGAGGAAGGGGGTGTTATTTCGGTATTTGTGCATTCTGGGGGGGGGATTATTGGTGTCAGGTGTTCGTGGTAACCATGCTAAATTTTTATGTTTACAAGAACTTTCCTCAGGTAAGTATGACAAGATTAGTTATCATTAATATATTTCGAGTACCGTATATTAAAAAACAGTAAAATATCTTATTCATTTCACAGTCAAAATACAATTTCATTTTCGTGCATCCTGGTTACAAATTCCTTGCAAGGTAAAAAAAATTATCAGTTTATAGACATGGGCTATTAGTCATTTACATAAAATATGTATAAACTAAAAAAAATGGGATTGTTGCCAACCTGCAACTGTTTGAACAGCCCTTCACAGCTTCTAAAAGTCATTTGGGAGGAGGCACATGCTGTTTGTTTACAAAAACAGACAGTGTCGTTTGTTTACAAATACTAGCAGTCACGTGGTGTTTGTTTGCAAACAGAGTCACCTTCGATGACAGTTCAGCTGTGGCGGAAGGATACATAGCCACCCAGATGCCATTAGCACTACTTTCCTAAAAATGTCAAATTTGAGACCACCTATATGACATGGACAATAGTTGTACAGTTCTACAGGTTGTAACCAGATCGTTATGAAGTGTTAATATTTACGTACACATGCTAAATCACCTTGCAGAAAACTTAGTAAATGTAATGATTCAACACATGACAGCTGCCTATGGGAAAGACACTGCGCAGCAGTCATGCTCTCTCTACTGAACGGCCTCGTGCAGTGTTCTAGTTCATTCGAATGGCTTGCAGTGATCTGTTTCCATACGCTTAACACAGTGGCATATGCAAATTAATATTTTCCTGTTGAGTGATCACACTTACTCATACTACGTTCTGCACAGTGTATTGTTGTACTATACACCTACATGCCCAGTGTTCCATGGAGCCCTGGTACGTACGCCACACATGCCCAGTGTTCCATGGAGCCCTGGTACGTACACCACACATGCCCAGTGTTCCATGGAGCCCTGGTACGTACACCACACATGCCCAGTGTTCCATGGAGCCCTGGTGCGTACACCACACATGCCCAGTGTTCCATGGAGTCCTGGTGCGTACACCACACATGCCCAGTGTTTCCATGGAGCCCTGGTACGTACACCACACATGCCCAGTGTTCCATGGAGCCCTGGTACGTGCACCACACATGCCCAGTGTTCCATGGAGCCCTGGTACGTGCACCACACGTGCCCAGTGTTCCATGGAGCCCTGGTACGTACACCACACATGCCCAGTGTTCCATGGAGCCCTGGTACGTACACCACACATGCCCAGTGTTCCATGGAGCCCTGGTGCGTACACCACACATGCCCAGTGTTCCATGGAGCCCTGGTGCGTACACCACACATGCCCAGTGTTTCATGGAGCCCTGGTGCGTACACCACACATGCCCAGTGTTCCATGGAGCCCTGGTGCGTACACCACACATGCCCAGTGTTCCATGGAGCCCTGGTGCGTACACCACACATGCCCAGTGTTCCATGGAGCCCTGGTGCGTACACCACACATGCCCAGTGTTCCATGGAGCCCTGGTGCGTACACCACACATGCCCAGTGTTCCATGGAGCCCTGGTACGTACACCACACATGCCCAGTGTTCCATGGAGCCCTGGTACGTACACCACACATGCCCAGTGTTCCATGGAGCCCTGGTACGTACACCACACATGCCCAGTGTTCCATGGAGCCCTGGTACGTGCACCACACATGCCCAGTGTTCCATGGAGCCCTGGTACGTGCACCACACATGCCCAGTGTTCCATGGAGCCCTGGTACGTACACCACACATGCCCAGTGTTCCATGGAGCCCTGGTACGTACACCACACATGCCCAGTGTTCCATGGAGCCCTGGTACGTACACCACACATGCCCAGTGTTCCATGGAGCCCTGGTGCGTACACCACACATGTGCATGTCTAATCGTACAACTCATTTGCATATTGATATTTTCCCATTCACCAATGACCACATGAGTTATATTGCATAATTTTGCTTACCAAATGTGGGGTCATCACAATCAGCATATGCGACGTGAGGTTGCCTACTTTTCATATAATTTGTCTGTGATATTTGAATGAATAGTGTAATTTGGGGGGTTGAATTACTAGATGGGGGTTTTGGACATTCGCCATTGCAATTCAGATGCCTATCATGGAAAAATAGGACTGATGGAAAAAATTCTTAAATATGACAGGCAACCTAAGGAAAAGAAATTAAATATATGTATATAACACAGGAAAATTCCAAGGAGGAATAGGGTCAAAAAAGCAGAACACAGACTAATTACTAAAAATTTGAATCGTATGGCACCTGGCACCGCAGCCAACAGCCAGGTGGCGCAGAACCCCCATTTTCTAACTACTGATGTCGATGTATTCTCCACACGTCCACCCCCTAGGAGATGTAACACTCGCTTCCCCTGACGAGGTGATTGAATCTTCCAGCTCCATAACAAGGCCATCATTGGTAGTTACTGGATTTTTATATAAACTGTTGCACGTCTCCAGGGGCGTGTCTGATTTCGTGAGGAAAATAAAATACTCGATTTAATTTCTTATTTCATTTACAATGCTATATAAATACGCACAAGCAGCTATTATTTACAACGGTAAACTTTTCTATCTCTCCTATTAACATTTACTACAGTTTTCTCATTCAGCGCAATATTAACATAACACAAATCTCAATACTAATAACAATCCTTATCACTTTTACTTGCTACAGTCCCTTAATCTGCGCTTAATATGACCACATTTTCAATCAAACTGGGTATAATTGGCGTCATTCCATTCCGAATGTGTTTCACTCACGCATCCAGCACCACAATCCCGCAGGTCAGTCTTGCTTTCCACTGTACAGACGCAGATATCATTCTCGCTGCTTATATTGACTATAGTCAATATAAATGTGATAAATGATTGTTTCTTCTGCCCCCCCCCCCCCCCCCAAACACTTTGCTGTTGACAATACTGAAGAGCTGCACACTCGTCTTAAGGTAGTTTTCCCATTCATGTGTGGGATTTTTCACTACCATGAACTCCAGAGTGCGGTAATTTTACCTTACCTGTAAGGAAAACTATATTTCCCGCACAAGTTTGCGAATATTGCCTTACACTTGTCAGGTAATTTTCTCATTATTTTTTACAGTAGAGCTACGATTTTACTTTTCCATTCTATCGGGGTTAAATATATATTTTTAAAATGATGAAATTGCGTAACTTTGCGCATGAATTTCAGTTAATTGGAAAATAAATACTCGAGAAAAAAATTATAGTGGAATCAGCTATATTTTCCTGAGTAATATCATGCCAAAAATGGTATCGTCACAGCATTTAATTTAAAGAAATTTATCTAAAGATGTAGGTATGTTTTGCGCATTTTGAGACCCTTCTCATGCTACTGCTTACAAAGAAGGTGAGTTCCTCGTCTTGTCACCAATGTGAACCGGGAAGGGAGGGGTTAGCTGGCTGTGGCCTGCTGCAGGAGGGGAGGTAATGTGTACTCTCAAGGCCGGAATTGACCGTTAAGGTGAGTTTATGATTAAAGACTGAAGAATTAAGAATTGTACTTAATGACTCGATAAGCACACGGAAAGTGAATAGTAAGAAACTGTTCAGTTTATGATTGAATTAGAAACTGTTAAGTCTAGCCAATCAGAATCGTAGAAGACGAAAGCAACCGACATAACCTGGAAATATCAACAAGAGTGAATATTATTTACGCATATTTAATTAATTTTGTTACTGCTTGTGTAAACCTTTTGAAAAAAAAAAAACACAATATCTTATATAAAGGGAAAGCCGATGCCAAATATTGGCCATTTACATCAATACATTTGAAAGGTTAATTAAATCTAATTCAATGACCGCTTCCAAGGATAAAACATGGCCATGAACAGTTCTTTAAATTAAGAGGTCTCTCGATTAAAATAATTATTTGCATACGATTCACAATACGATGTATCCTGAATCCAAGATGTAAGTACAGTTTCCCGCCAACAACAACTGTTGCTGTGCTCTGATTGGCTAGTTCGTCTTGACTTGTATACAAGACATAAATTATAACGATATCTTAAGTCACGTCAAGAACCGCACACGACAGTCATAAACTAATACCCTTGAACACATCGAATCATATCTTAAGCACACGGGCACTTATTCTGTTAAGTTAATAATAAACCCACCATTAGGCGAGCCCAAGGAAGGTTGAGAAAGCCGGAGAGATCGCTCGCGAGGTTGTTGTACTTCACTCAGCTGATTGCATTCCTTCATTCTTCTAACGAGTATTCAGGGAGACATTTCCGAGCAGTAATTTATCAAAGTACTGAACATAGAAATGTTTTCCATTAGTTGCGATTAATTGTATGAATGATAAGATAATTAAGAATATTTGACACACAAGTAGACGAATGTTGTGTTTTCCAAGTCGAACGTGGATCTGCTGTTGGCATAGTGACTAGGGATCTCATCTCCCAGTCAGGCGACGTTGGTTGAACTTCCGACGGTGTCATACTCGGATTTTGGCACGTGAAAATAGTGTTCGAAAATGTTTCTGTTGGGCGGATTTTCTCAGGGGTGTTTCGTTTTCCTTGCCATTGCATTCCAGCATTGATCCAGATCCATCTCAATTTCATCCTCCCTGGCTCTCACGCAAGACTATTGATGCCGCCAAAATTCTCCAAACTCTCAAATTAAACACGGAACTGGCTCAGCCAGTTAACTTGTCAAGTACCTTTACAAACTTGTTAGTTACAATATAAGAGCTAAAACGATTTATTAGCAAGCAACAATATAATAACTACAAAGTATGTGCAAGTACACGAAAGTATGTCAAATTCACGTTTCAACTGTGCCTAATATTTATTTCTTTATTTTTATTTTTAACTTATTTTTTTCCGATAGCTATGTGGAGATGTTGATGCGGAACCTGTACTCGATATTATTCCTATATATGGAACTATGTGGGATAATGAATCGTATGTCTATTTAGTTCATTACTTTTCGGTTCCAGGCAGATTTTACATTTTTTTTTAAATATATGCTTGTATAACTTTCCGTCTATTTGTTACAGCCAATGTGTGTCTCGGATGCTATTTGACCCTCATATTATGTTTGTAATTACCTCTGAAAATAGCTTGCCTCATTTATATTAATTTTTGCACTACCAATGATAACTTTTACAAAGCATCAACATAATCTATTGCAAGTGCACTTCACTAAAACCAAATAATGAATTTGTCGGAATGTTTATTCTCATGCTATTGTAACGTCCACATTTTCACTATTTCTGTATCTTGTTAACATAATTTATGTATGTATCACACGTTTAACTTTTCTTATATTCAACACTTCTAATTTTCTGTATGTTGTTACATATATTATTTATTTACTTTTTTGTTTACTTTCACATGATTACGATTTTAAATAATTAGATATACGAATGGTAATATTCATGTGCAAATGCACTTAGTTAGCTAGTTTTATTTTTGTTTGTATTTTTAAATTTATGTTTTATATTAATTATATTTTCCATGGTCTCAACTGATTGTTAATGTTTCAAGGATATTTTTGTTCGTTTTTATTACATTTCTATGAGACCTTTAATTCTATGGTTTAGGGATTTATTCCGTTTTGAAGTGAGTCGGTGTAGTTTTATGTAGTGAGTCTTCCGATTGGCTAGCAGGTTCAAACCCTGCACCGCTATTGGCGGGAGAGTCCAGCATAGGGTAGGCAGGTCCATTTTGAATCTCTCTCTCTCTGCCGCCATCTTCCGACGCATCAAGACGTAGAGCAGGGCAACAGTCCAGAAGTTCAACGAGGCTTGGCATTTTTACGGTAGTTTTATGGTGTTCAGTTTATCACAGCTTGCTTTACGTCGAGTAGAGTGTGTAAGAGCTCCTCCGTTTAAGTTTTTCAACAGCTGTTTAGGAGATAGTTAGTTAAGTTAGATGTGGTAAGGTCCGTGAGCCGTGTACATCTCTTCTTACACAACTTATAGTCGGTCCGATCTACTGCCACAGCTTCAGACTCCGACAAAGAAGATGATGATGATGATGGCTTGGCGACAACAGCCCCTCAAGCAACTGCACAAGCTAGCAGCCAGTGCGTCGCTACATCTACATCTGCCAGGCAGTTCTCTGGGAAGAGGGTACTTTGAAGGGACGGTGAGGAGCCAAGTCAGATCTGAGGGACATTGTACAGATCACTTCTTAGGAGGAACCTATGGAGGATTAGTATGATCGCTTCGGGAAGCATCTGGTGTCCCAACTAAGGGAGCTTCCTCTTAGAAGTTTTCTGTTAATGCAAGAACCTATTCAAAACTTGTTAACTAAGGAAAGGCTGTACACGTTACCATTTCAACAATCCCCTTCTCCATCTTGTGTCAGTGGCGATACTGTCCTGCATCACTCTTTCTCAGTTCTTGCCCTCTTCAACAACTAGCAATTCCTAATCACTCCCCACTCGACCACCATCAATTTCCTATTCAACCTCCACATGTTACTTCTACTGTCACACACTATATCCCAGGGCGGTGGTGTTGTTGACATTTTGCAAACATGCTATGCTAAGCGGTATGTACGACGATGCTGCAAACTGTGATACTTCTCGTTGTGACTAGTTTTGTAAACTGACGTACATACACATTATATGTACGTAAATGAATTGTTAAGCGATGTTGCTTTTATGTAATTAATATACTCCTTGTATACTGCTGCAATTGTTTTAACATATAGTATGTTCTTGTTTATGAAATAATTGTAATATCTACACGTTAATTGTATACCTTAACTTTTACTGTCATTTGATGCGGAGTATGTAAAGTCAAGTGAACAGGAGGTTGAATACAAATGTATCTGGCACTAGCACAAAATATACTAATCCCATATCTATATGACTATCACTTATTCAGGATTATGTACAACATTAATCACACTTGCCTTTATGTAGCCACACAATGCTTCAAAGCTAGCACTCGACACCATAGGAAGGAAAACGGATATCGTGTTACACGGAACTCTGAACAAATATTCCAGTGATCTGAATCTGTCACTACCTGCTAAGTATCTGTCACTACCTGCTAAGTATCTGTCACTACCTGCTAAGTATCTTAGTGTGATTGGTAGTTTCGTTCTGCATGGGATTGCCATTCTCATACGCGTGTCTTGTGTTTTTATACTTGTAATCATTTCCAGCAGCTTTTCAAACTTCGGAACACTCATTCTGATAATGTTTATGAATGATTTTGGATCTTCTTCAGCCAGTTCACGCAACAGGGTTGTGACTCCCTCCTTGCAATCAATTTTCTAACCCATTCACGTTTTCGCTTTTTTTTTTTTATATCGTCACCAACAATTTCTGGGCTAATTAATGCACTGCAATTCCCAACATCCGTCGGAGATGTTGGCAGCGAGGCCCGCAGGATGTCATCTTCACATCATATGTGAACACTCGTTCTTCACACCGCCTCTCTGAAGGGTTTCTGCCAGTCACTGTATACTCGCTACTACCAGCTGGCTGCGAGTTCTTGCTGTGTGGGACCAGTGTAATCGCCGCAATTTTAACAGCACCGACTAAAATCGCTGTGTGAGACTGAGGCTTTACACTCCCACATCTGCCTGCATGCTTTTGATTGAAACAGATCCACACTCGCACTCGCTATTTACGAGTATTATTATTGTTTTCGTTCACTTAAAGTAAAAAAATCATCTTAATCCGTACAAGTCTGCAAACACTATTATTTTTGAGGTCGCGGTGGCTGAGCGATTAGCACGCTCGCCTCCCACCAAAGCGAACCGGGCTCAATCCCCGGTCGGGTCACCGGACTTTCGCAAGTGGGAATCGTGGCCGACGATGCCGTTGGTCGGCGGGTTTTCTCGGGGATCTCCCGTTTTCCCCGCCCTTTCATTCCGGCACAGCTCCTTATTTACTTCACAATGACGAGTGTTCAAACGTAAATAAACAAACAATGTCCCGAGAGAATGCATCCCACTCGCAACACGCATTCGTGCACTCCCTCTCGCGCACTTGCTCTCGCGCACTCGCTCTCGCACACTAACACTCCGTCATATGGAACAGCGCTTTCTGACGTCACATCCGAGCGAGAGTGCGCGAATGGAAATATTCTGACTATTTGGAACACGGCCTAAACTGTAGTGGAAGAAATAAAATACTTCATTGTCTTACTTCTTCCGTTCCAGCTCCAAAAATTATCCTCGCAGTAAAAATGTAACAATATAAAGTGGCTCGAATAACAATTTTTTACACTTTATATTGCCAAAAATATCTGAATGTCTTTTAAAACAAATTCTACGGCAGAAAATTAAAAAAATGTAATATGGTGTCAAATATTCCTCGTTAAGTGGCGACCAAAACGTCTGAACTAGCTCGTAGCGAAGTCAGGTACGACAAGGGTCTAGCGCGTTAACCACCATGCCGGTTGTCATGGTCCAGTTACTGTGTTGACTGACCATATGACGTCACAGCTATGAGGGCCCATGAAACAAAACAATTCGCCCCACCCGGCTAATTCTTCTACTGCAGATAATAATTGTGTTCTAGTAGAAGTACTAACTTTTTGTAAAGTATTGTTCCAACATATGGGAGCAATGAGTGTTTTAAATGTAGAAGTGTCAATATAGTTAGTAAATAAGTTTACATTTCAATTTTAATTGATTACAATCAACTACGATGCTTCAACCAATGTCTTGGACGGTATTTTTGCACAATTTCGCTGTCCCGAGATCTTCCATCAAGCTGTGCCTTTAGTCGTCCTAGATATTAATAAATTAAGCTCTTGTGACGGGATTCAAATGCATACATCAAATCTGTTTAGGTATAAAAGTATTTTCGTAGAAAGTAGAATGTTTGGTAAATAAAAGTTGAATATCAACCATTTCTTACTCGGCAGACACGAATGAAAAATTGTAAAAGCAGAGACCACAAACAATTTCATTACCGACTGACTTTTCGCAAGTCATGATTTTGCAATAAAATGCAAAACGAATGTAACCAACTTTTTGATTAAAACACATAATGTTTTACTAAAATGTAATCATATAAGATACTGGAAACAACTCGTGAAAAACAATATGCGTATTTTACAAAAACTTTCAATATAGAACGTAAATTTATTTTTTATTCTTCTGATCTTATATAATTCAATCCTGAGAATCCATTCCCATAATATGATAACTATTTCAAACTATTTGTATGTACATACATTTAGTATGTATAAATTGACGTATGATGCGTTTCAATAAAGAGCTTGAGCTCATCAGCATAGCATAACTCGCATCTGATCTCCATGGAGGTTGCATTACCATTGACTATGAGGTGTCAGACCAGGTGAGTAAGAACGGACGGAAGTTCCAGCCACTAACTTTTACTGTTCACTAGTCTGTCGAAGCTATGCACCTCAAGACATCGAGTACTCCTAACCACCGCTAGATGGCACTGCTTGTCTTCCATTCTCCCAGCCGGCCTGTGACATCACACCAGAGAAGCTATGCTTTCGCCAACCCTTGCTCAGCGGCAACCCCTCGACCAAGAGATGCCAGCCAATGAACACCGAAGCAGCTGCCCGGCAAAAATCGACTCAGCGCCAGTCATTCCTTCACTGCGCTAGCCACTGAAGGAACTGATCGGTCTGCAAACGCCACTCTTCAGTCATCCTCCGCACTAGATGCCGGAAGTGATCAGCGTGCACCTTCATCTTTCGATTACTCTCACTTCGATCTCTTCACCACGCCAGCCGCAAGAGATCAACCTAGCTCCTCGTTATACCTTTCCTCCTTCACCACACTTTCAATGCCGAAGAGACTCCGAATCCTTGCTCTCCCGTCATGCCCTGATTAGTAATCCAAGCTCCGTGCCAAGGCAATCAAAGCCAAGTCGTCTATACACTGCACGCTGCGGCCCCCTCTCTTCAACAATGGTTTACGGAGTTTAGTCAAGTTATTAGTTGATATCACAGCGCTCGACTACCTCACACTCATAGTCTAAGCCCAGGTCACCTCTACCTGGTTTGCGTAGGCTTAGCTTCCCTAAGCTCTTGGTTAAACCAGGATGTAGTGCGTCATCACATGTTTACTTCCAATCACACGGAATAAACAGTGTATCTGAACCACGTTCCTGTAGACGCACTTTCGCTAGTTGTCCTCGCCCCATGAGCGAAGCGCAGGCGATCCCAGGAACTATACACAATCGAACCAAGACACAGCTTGCCACCCACAGACGCTGGCAATAGCCAGCCTTTGTGTCCTGCCACAAACCTACCCGGCCAGTCCTTTATAAGGGGGCCCGTCCCAGTGCCACGCAAAGACTTATTTAACCTGAGAACCTATCCAGATAGTGTGCGCCTGATTATGTACCCGCCAAAAACTTAGCCCACTTGACGCAATGTTCTCTCAGTCAACAGGCTGTCACGCGTCAATATTATATATGTGAGCATGTATGTATGTATGTGTGTATATACACACACACACACACACACAGTTTTCTCAGATTCTCAGAAAATACTGCCAGGGAAAAAAAAAATTTATTTGTAATTTGTGTCGTCAATTTTAACGTTAAATTTTACAGTGAAAAGTTAAACATAGAAAAAGGTAAGAATTCTTAGCATGCCATTATTCCTTGACAAATGTCAAGTAGAACACTTTATTTTTGGCATAATTACGTTTAAAACTGATGCATTGAGAAGTAATTTCGCTAACTTTGATTCCCTCTTTAAACACAGGACCGCGATGTGTAATGGTGAGACCAGTTACCTCACAGCTAGACGATCCGGGTTCGATTCCTGGCGGGATTTCTTCCCCGGATTTTCTCATGTGGCAATCGTGCCGGACGATTCTGGTCGGCGGGTATTCACAGCCATCTCCAGTTTCCCTCGCCTCCTTCACCCACATCAGCCCATGTTAAAAGCCTCCCGAAACTCTCCACTCCCATGTAGCCTCTGTAATTGCAGTTTTAATATGCACAGGGAGGAACACGTGCTTCCGTTGTCCCGCCCTTTTTTTACATTCGCGCCTGGCCATTTCGCCATCAAATATTTTATTGTATTCAACACCAATTGAATTTAACTTATTCAATACATAGAGTGTTTACATAGACTTCAATGAATTTAACTCAATATAAATTGGATAGTCACCTCCAGGCCTGGCAAGAGATGATGCAGGGGGGGGGGTGCAATGCTCAGGGGCTTGGGTCCCCGGGGGCCCGGGACGGGCCCGGCTAGTAAATGTTTATTTATAAAACGACGTATTACGTAAGAATCTAATTTCGACATTCAAAGTGTATTAACTTTTTTTGCATGGATAACGACTATTTATGTTGTTGTAAATGGCAGGTTTTTGGGAGGGAGGGGGTAGGGTGCCCACAGCACGCATTGCTCAGGGACCCGGAATTTCTCTTGGTGGGCCTGATCACTTCAAAGTTTTGAAAGACTTTTCATTTTCACTCATACAACTGTTTCAAATAAATATTGTAGTTGCAACTTGAAAATATTTGGCAAATGTCAGTACAAAAAAAATTATTTCAGTAAATAATTTTAAAAACCTTTACGAATCCTGTACTATGCGAAAATGATTTATCAAAATCACAACAAACCCTTTTTATAAGAAGATATATTTACGTCGCATAAAATTTATGTATGGAAATATTTCTGTATCTAAAACACTCATAAATAAATGCATTTATACTGTTTTAATAATTTGGAGTATTTGTTGAAAAATCGGATACAATATAATACAGAGTATATTCTAAACGATAATCTTTGAAGGAATTTGAGGCATTCAATGATTTGAAAGACAAAATGACCGCAAATATGACGTTTGAGTGACGTCACACAACATTCAAGGAATTGAATAATAAATCTGAAAAAAACTTGAAGTGTGATGCATATATTGGAGAGGTCTTATCAACGTCCCCAAGTGTTATGCCGGAAGACTTATCACGAGACGGTTTACAGACTAACTTAAACTAACACCCGTGCCTTGCCTAGGATTCGAGCCCAAAGCCTCGCGCACCGCAGACCGGCGGCTCACTAACCGACTGCGCCAAGGGAGGTCGACAAAATCTGAAATGAAATTTGATTGTGTTAGAATATAACCTAAGACAACCGAACTTAACCTGAAGAAACGTAACAAACCCGAGCAGGGCCTTTACTCGCGTATTTGTGCAGGTTCAGCCGTCTTTAAATTTACCAATTAATTTTTAAAATGCAAACTGTTGCGATAGCGTGAGGAGGCCTTAATTCGAACAGTAATGAGGACAGCCAGTTTCCACAATCGGAATTGCATTGATCAAACCTTGGTAAGCAGGAATGCCCTCTACCAGCCAGGGAATGAGGGCATGTTGCGTTGCCATGCCTATAAGAGGGCAATGCAGGTCGGCGGCAGGAGACTTACTCCATGTGACGCCGGCCAAGATGGACGTCACAAGTAGCCTGCTGTGCAGTACACCGTAACTCGCCATACTTCCTCAGCCTTCAGTTACTTCTCAAGGTGGGACAATTACAATATACTAATGTACCTCTCAGTTAGTTAGTGGATATCTTATAACGCTCCCCAGACTTTAAAGTAATTTATCTAGTGTTCAGATGTTTAATGATATAGCCATATAATAACCTACAGCTCCTTATATTTATTTACCCCACATGTTCTTCTGTCATGAGATCCCCCCACTCTTAACAAGTATCGTTTGACCACCAAAAAAAAAAAAACAAGTATAGCAAAATGAATTATTTTACGTTAATGAGATTCTACAAGCATGAAGCTGCAGCAGTTGTGTGGCTTATGCATGGGGTCCATCCCAAAGATCCGAGCAACAGCAGCCGCGGTGGCTGAGCTGTTAGCCTGCTCACCTCTCACCAAGGCGAACCGAGTTCAATCCCTGGCCAGGTCTCTCCCAAGATTTTGCGTGTAGTAATCGTGCCAGACTTTGCCGCTGGTCGGCGGGTTTTCTCGCGGTACTACCTCCCTTGACCATGCGCTCTGTCGCCGCTTCATCTACATCTCACTTTATCTTCGTCAACGCAGGGACCTCGGACTTAACAGTCCTACAGATCTTTAAAATTAGCTATTAATTAACACGAACACTACGTCGATTTGAGTCTCCTCGTGAATTGACAACACACGCACACACTAATGTCATGTGAGTCCCCGTATCTTAACTGTCACGCGAAGTTCACGTGTAGCAGGGAAGACAATGAATCATTGCAAAAAAACTCATGCTCTCACCCCACATTCACACACTGCATGTGTGTAAAGTAAATGTGCGTGCATCTTTGGTAGGTAGTTAGGTAGGTATAACTTAAATTCTAGTCAGCAGCGAGGCCATTAGAGATGGAGCAAATTGTTAATACAAGCAGGAACGGGTAAGGAATCGGCCATGGCCTATAGTAAGGAACCATCTCGGCATTCACCTGGAGTTATATCGGGAAACCATGGTAACCTAAGATCAGGAAGACAGCACGGACCTGGGCTCGAACCCACGTCCTACCGCAGGCGAGTCCAAAGTTTAACCACTGCACCACCTTGCTTGGGAGCAACTTTGTATTAAATAAAGGTCCTGCTGCAATTGTATTGAATCTTTTAACAGAATACTGTAGTACAATTGAAATAAGTACAACCACATTAATAAGTCAGAGATTAATACTTTCTACGCACGGGAGTTTGCTACAATAATTCATCAAAATAGCCACGGAATAGTCGCCTAACAATTTGCCGAACTTTTAACTGGTGAAACATTTAAAACGTCTAAGAATATGAATAACAATGAGCTATTCTATCCATTATGTTAAAGAGAAATGAGTTCTGGAATGCAGAAATATGAGGGAAATTATTAGGGGTGGTGTGATAAGTTAAGCAACTTATATAAAAAAAAAATTATAATTTCACCTTCCTCAATGCTTGTTTGTGGAAGTGAAACCTTACTGCTCAAGAACTGGAAACATTCGGTTAATGTAGGAAATGGTTTTATAAAGAGTTTTGGTCATTGTTGAGTCAGTGACGATCTATGAATATTGTTGCATATGGTTATGCTTAAGGAAGGCGTTAACTTCGTTCACAGAGATAAGAGGCTGGAGGCTGGGGATTGGGGGATTTGTCGCAACCATCTTGGATATCGTCACCGCCGCCATATTGGATGACATACCACCACAATTTTTGATGACCTTGACCTTTGGTGGCTATCTTGTTTATAGAATTTCCACTTCATGCTTTGTCCTTCCATCTTGTTAGTTCATGCTCCGTCATTCCTTCTTGTCTCTCTCATTCCTTCATTCCTCTCTCCCACGTCACTCTCCCCCACCTGTTACATCTTTCTGTCGCCTTCTTCGTCCGCCATCTACATAGTTACCTCATGACTGCTTCCTGCTGGGGGTGTTGCTGTTGGCCATGTTGTTTGTGACTACCAGAATGTGCTACCCTGTTACTCATTCTGTTGCCCGTGTTCCACTCTATTACGCAATTTTGTTCGATCCCACCATCATGGATGTCGTCTGTTATAGACAACCATCTTGTTTTGTCTGCTATATGCAACCATCTTGCTTCGTCTGCTATAAGTAGCCATCTTGTATGTCGTCTGCTGTAGACTATCAGTTACGTAGTTCCTTCGCCTGACACACTAGAGTGTGCATCTGCTGCATGCACATCTCTCGCCTCTTTTCGACAGCCATCTTTGATTTAAGTCATCTAGCAACACCCAGGAATGCTGTCATATCTCCAAAAATTCTCTGTTGAGGAGTGCTGGACCTTGGGTCAGCAAGTATACGACACCTTAGACTGCTTTGCTATCAGAGCAGTCTGAAGATTAGGGTTTGAAATGTCGTATACACATGACCCTTCCATCATCCCTCGAAAAATATATTTTTTCTTTTATTAAAATTTTATCACAAGTATTATTATTGACCACCGTCTTGGCTTAAGTCAATGGATTACATTCTAGGTGGAATTATTGGTTTTATTTAATATTCGTTATATCATAAATAAGTTTTTATTGTATATGTGAGGAGGAGGAAACATTTTTAAGTCTGTCTAAGATAATTAGCATTGAATAGCTTGTGATTCAATCATTTGCTGCATGAAAATAAATATTTTGCATGTGCATACCCCCATGTAGACCATCAAAGGTATAATAGTGCAAAATGAAAACATAAGTGTGGAACAGTGTATATGAACATAGACCAATAAATTCAAAACACAAAATGATGGTAGAAATTTCTACTCCTTATTAAACAAAGTGACGACGAGGGTGATGAAATAATGTCTCACAAACACAGATATAAATTAGATTGAAATAAAATTAACATATATATAACTTACACTAACGAAAACACACAATGACTACACTGGCAAATGATTTGCATCGTACGGACACCACAGTACCGCATGCAGGCTTCGTACCTCGTCCAAAAATATAATGCAGTTGGTATTGCACAGCTGGCGACTTGTATGTGTTGCTGCTGCAGCCTCCTCCCAGAAGAGGTGAACCTCGATGTGCACATTCCGCAGAGTCACCGCCTCTTCCTCTTCATCCACCTCGTCCAGGTCAGCGAGATGGTCGATGGACAATTATAGAGTGTACTCATCCCAAGGCCCCAGAGTGAGTACATGTTCGTTACCTGTAGTCGATGGTGTAGGAGAGGTGGCGGCGATAGATACCAGAGGCAGAGGCTGTATCCATGCGATGTCGGTCCTCTGTGATACTGGCAGTGATAATGGTGAGGCACACTGAACAGGTGAGGTGGGTGACGAGATATTCACCTCTGTCGTGTTGGTTACTGCAGACGAGACCTGCCTCGAATCCCCAATCCATCGAGAGGTCCTGGAGGAGGTGACCTGCTTCAGTCTGGTCTGTACCCTAAATATAATCAAATAATCTATTATCCTCCTCCGGCATTGTTCAGAATGCATGCATCTTCTTTGACCTCTCGAGCAATAATGATTGTTTGTCCCCTGGTAGGGTGGAGGGGGTATGTGAGTAGGTCACAATGCATGTCATAATCTATGCATCACAAGACCAGGTGGTCAGTCGATGATGTAGGAAACATGCAGGTCTCAGCAAGCTGTGGGTATAACACACTGAGCAAGAAAGGTATCAGGCGCCATGAAGGCAGGCCAGCCCCAAGCATGTCGTGGCAGGCCCATCTGAATCACATGCACTTGGCTTCCTTGTGGAAAAGCATAACAGCAATTCAATTTCAAGCTAAAAAATCACATTTATTCAATACTTTATACAGACATGCAAAAAATATGTACAGAGATATATGGTCTTCACACACAGAAACAAAAGTATGCATTATTATTTATCAGTAATGGATGATTTTGGCATCCAACTTTCATGACTAGAATATAAGCCAAGCTACCACACCAACAAGTTATTTCATTTGTGCTTCAACACTTGCTCGACCAAAAAATATGTGTAGATACTTGATAACTTGAAATTCTTTGTGCGCTAGTAGTTTCTTGTTTGTAATGGCGAATCTTGATAACCTTTCATATTTCCATACTCCACTTTGGAGTGTATGACTTTGCAAAAGTTAATTTCACTTGTGATATCCTGATGTTGTTTCTAAACTTTGCCTCAGGCTTGTGAGTGTCCAATTTCTTCTTGTTATTGAATATGGATATGGAGTTGTCATTGACATTGACAGGTGTCATCATATAGTTCGATGTACTTTGTGGTTGTAATTCGATACCAGGTGAGGTAAGATGTCCAGCCACTTGTAACTTCCTTGTGATAAAAATGTATTTCACGTTTCATTCTTCAAAGTGCGATCAAAGCATTCCGCATTTGTTTGCCTTCATACCCCATGTGTCGAGAAGTAGTTTATGCTATGTTTTGTCATCAAGGCACAAAATATAGGATTGTAGAATTATCTTCCGAGGTCCGTATGTAAATCCTTGAGAGGTTCTTTGTCTTGCGAATAAGAGTTCATTGCATTTCACACATTCTTGCATTTTTAATCCTTACTGGCACTACCCAAGTGTACTTGCTGTAACAGTCAATGACAGTCAATGGATATTTTAATCCTTTATTCACATATTATAAGGTATAATTTCAACCACATATGTTTGATATGTCTTACAAACAAACGCTAGCAATTTGTTATGAGAATAAAATAATCTTGCAGGCCGGTGTACTTCACTGTGCAATATATACAGTACGACTCAATCTATGTATCTGTCTTATTGTAGTTCTTCGATAATACTGGATTTTTCATTAGCATGAGAATCATTTTCTGCATACTGAGCAGCCATTATCAGATGCAGTCGGTCAGCAATTTCACTAACATCATTCCAGTAAATATATTCTAGATGTTGGCCATCTTCTATTTTGTTACTTAGATCGAGACTGGAACCAACTTCATCTACAACATCTGGAAACAACTGCAAAATCATGACAAATCTCGGGCGTGTTTCATCCTTATATTCATTGCTGGCTGGATTGTCATCCTTCAATTGTGCACTCATAAGTTTCAGCAGCCATTTTTACTGTTGCAGTGCATTGAGAGGATATCTGGTAGGGTTTGTAGGGACCTGTAGCCAGGTGGATCACAGCATTTTCAACTGGTACATCATCTTTGGCCAGTAGAAAAAATTGTTCTTTCCCCAAGAACCAGTTTTATATTGAGTATATACACCATATGTTCTATCATTAAACATAGATGTATAATATCTCAAACAATTATGAAGGGATGAGGTTCGATCACTCATCTGTTATTTTCTTCATTTCCACAAAGACAGTGCCAGGTCATCTTCATCTATGCCAGTATGTTTAAGTTCCTTTCGAGACTTTCGTTCGATGTCTGGTTAGGTCTTCACTGCTACAGTCAGTGGAGGGGGTGCAGTTTTCATATTGTTGAGTCGCTCCGTAATAGGTTTAAAGGCGTCTTCATTAGCCATATCATGCTCCATTCTGACATGATTGGCCAGTAAGTTTTTGAACGAATATTCTTAATCACGATGTCAGACATCATACTGCATACAAAATCGTTTCGTTCCAGGTTTGTATAATCTGCTTGCGAGGTAGCTAGTTCGAAGTAGTTGTCAGCAGGTTTTGGATATTATCGATGATGTTTTCTAGTGTTATTATATGAGGTAATATCTTATCCAGAACATCATCACTGGTACACTTCAGTAGGTATTCTATACTTCCGAGTTTCATGTCGATCAAATTTTCTATATCCATAGTGATAACCCTGAGTTTAACAACCATGTAATTTATGCTAACTTTAACATCATTACTTGATATTTTCAGCACACTTTGTATTAAAGTAGTCAAGTCGGCCTCGACATGAGCCTTGTTAATGTCAACTTTGTCTTCCTTTGTGTCACTGGCATCTTTAATTTGCTTCCCCTCCGTACTGTCGTTACCATCATCGGTGGATGAGAAACAGCTTTTGTCTTTCGTTTCATACCAACTTTGAAATTATGTAGCTCATCTCTCAATTGTGTATGAATATGAAGTGATAAAATCCTCGTTTTTACCTCCCTTTAAGTAGGGGGAAATTCTTGACAGTAAGAAGGGAACCATATTGGATTACTCCAACAACATGCATACATCTTTGATTAGTTTTTTAAATGGTATATCTGCATGAACATGATCAGAATAAACATGCTCAGAATAAACGTATGCATAAGCTTGACAAAAGTAAACTGAATCCACTTGTACATGTCTGCCCATACAGGAATATTCTTGAATGCATGACTGTTTGTCACTTGATACATCATTGAAAATAAATACAGAGTTTGGTAAGCTTCACTCGGAGGCATGACAGCTTCAGTGTCACTATCTCAAGACAGATGTGCTCATCCTGAGTTATGTTTTAGAAAATTTCAGATAGCTGTGCTTCGAAACATTTGTGCTAGACTGCTTACACCATGTTAGGGCAACAGGATTTTCGTTTGATGCACTGCTGCAGATGACAAAGGAAGAACTATAGCTACTGACTGATTATGATAATTACAAGTTTTTTGAGGCAGCAATCCATGGAGGGCTGGCTTAATGCGTGAAAATACGATGCAAAGCAAATAACAAGCACCTGCCTGAAATGTTCGACTCCTCCCAGCCATCAGCCTATATACAGTATGTCAATGCCAACAACCTTTATGGAGAAGCAATGTTGTTCCCATTCCAAAAATCTGACTTCTGGTGGTTTGATACCAATATAAATGTGATTAATGTGGCTTATTACTCTTACGCAGGTTATATTTTAGAGGTAGTTGTTGAATACCCTACCTCCCTGTATGAAGATCATATGTACTTGCCTTTTCTGCCAGTCAACAAGTGTCCTCCAGGCTCAAAGCAGAAGAAACTATGCACAATGCTGGAAACGAAGGCTCACTATGTTGTACAATATCACTATTTGAAGCAGGCAATGGTAAATGGGCTAAAACAGAAGAAAGTACTCCATGTTCTACAGTTCACCCAGGCTCCTTGGCTGAGTCCCTAAATTTACTTGATAACCAGGAAATGGCAAGCTGCTAGCAATGACTTCGAGCAAAGTTTTTTCAAGCTGGTGAATAACTCCAAGCTTTGGGAAGCTTATAGAGAATAAGTGGAAAAGCAAGAGGATGGAATTATTATGCGACGAGCGACGTATCAAGAAGGTGATTGCGAAACCATCATTCAAGGTTTGGACAATCTACAGTGAATCACTTATACTGATGAAACTGGACAGAAATACATTTTTTTTTCGATAAGCCAATCTATGCTGGTTTTGCTTTCTAGGCCTATCAAAGACAGTGATGTATGAATTCCATTAAAGTTTCATGAACAAGAAGTACAGCAACAACAATCTTCACCTCACATATATGGACACATAGCAGTTCATCCGTGGAATATTAACAGCTGACTTCTAACACAAATTGGCCAGTGGTCCTGTGTTTCTGAATGAGTTTGGTACTGCTTGTTATCCTACCTCTCACCCTTGCTACTTATCTATCAACAAAATGTACTTGGTAAATTTAAGGATGAGTGCAATCAGTTGGTGATGAGAAATTTTGTGGACCTGAGAGCTAACATGTATTTGTACAAATGTGGGGGAAAGGCAGCAAAAAGAACCAAAGCTGTACAAAGGTGTGTTGTGAAGAAGAAGATTACTTTTCAAGATTAGCTGATTGTTCTGGAGAAACATACCTATATCAGATGCAAAATGTATAGTATATTATCTCGTCGCATATTCATTCTGAGTGTTCCGATAAATTATCACTAACTTGGATGGATGATAAGAGGTTCGTAATGGACGATGGTGTACATGTGCTGCCTTGCGGCTATGAGGAGGAACTGTAAATAAGGTTTAATTAAGATATAAACCAATATTGCTCTGTTGTTCTATTATGAAGATAAATACATATGATATTGACAGGAATTTGATGCTTCAACCAGAGAAGAGAGATGGGAAGCACTAGGATCTATTGTTTGCTATCTACAATGTACCATATGAAGGTTGGTAATGAACTTATTCATATGTCCACTTATCTCCACTTACTCTCAGTCTTCACTTATGGAATTCTCCATAATTTTGATATCAAGTTTTCTCTCTGTTGTTTTCTTCAATTTGGGCATTGTTTTCTTTAGTTTCAGCATTGTATTCATTTAGTTTCGATATGGTTTTCTTAGGTTTCAGCATTGTAAGCTCGCCTGCACAATACTCTTAGGACATTGGAGAATTATTTTTGAGCTTGCTGTGTAAGTTTAATTATGATTTTAAAAAGAATGTATTGCTCTCCAATATGGTTGAAAGAATGTTGTGTAGACTGCAGTCCCAATGCCCGGAGAGCTGTTGACATTGTTACACTGCAAGCAGTAAGATCGGGGGCAACATTTCATTGTGTGTTTTTGTGTGAAAACTAATACATATATATGTGTGTGTGTGTGTGTGTGTGTGAGTTGTATATTTCTAGCTTACCATTTGATCCTTCTTGGGTCTCCCCTAAATGGATCTAGGAGAAAACAATGAGAGGAATGTGGAACTGTCAAGGGCTCTAATTAGCGACTCTAAAAGTATTAAGAATATATATTTCAAGAAAATTATTGAAACAAAAATTACACTTTATTAATTACTGTATTGTCTTCCGATGAATTTTGTGAAAAAATAACAAAGACATTAAATTACCTATTATTTCTTAGTTTAATCCTCAGTCATCATGTGATGCAGCACTAATTATTTTTTAATTTTGCATTTGTATAACTCTGATGGTCAATGTAGAATATGCACATGCAAAATATTTATTTACTTGCAGCAAATGATTGAATCGCAAGCTATTCAGTGCTAATAATCTTATACAGACTTAAATATATTTCCTCCTCCTAGTACATACCTTACAAATAAATTTTTTTATTTCATTAATATTAAATGAATCATAATTAATCCACCTAGTATGTTGTTCATCTACTTAAACCAAAATGTTGGTAATAATAATACTTCTAATTAAATTTTAATAAAAGAAAAAATCTGATCTGATAGCCGAGCAGTCTAAGATGCCGACCCAAGGTCCTGCACTCTTCCAGAGAATTTTTCGAGCTATCACAGCACTCCTGGGTGTTGCTAGTCGAATTAAATCAAATATGGCTGGCGAATAGAGGTGAGAGATGTGCATACAGCAGATTCACACTCGATTGTGTCATTCATCGACTTAGGTGAAGGAAATACATATATGACAGCCTACAGCAGATTACATCCAAGATACTGCCTACAACAGACGAAACACGAAACGATATGGCTGCCTACAGCAGATGAAACAATATGGCTGCCTACAGCAGATGACATCCAAGATGGTGGGGCCGAACGAAAGTAAGTAATATTTGTATTGTAAAGGGCTTTTTAATGTCTGTCGGTTTTATGCTTGAAAGCTTAGTAGCGGACGGCTTACAGACTAACTTATGACCTTACTTAAAATAACACCCATGCCTTATCCGGATTCGAACCCAGAGCCTCCCGCACCCCAGATTGATGATGCACCAACCGACTGTGCCATGGGAGGTCGGCGAAGGTGAGTAATATAGTAGAGTGCTGGCAACAGAATGAGTTATAGGGTGGTGCACTCTGGTAGTCGCAAACAACATTGCCGACACCAGCGTCCCTAGCAAGCAGCAGTCAAACGAAGATTGCGAGGGAAATACATATAGAGCGAACGAAGAAGGCGACAGAGAGACATAATAAATGGAGGAGAGAGGTGAGAAAGATAAAAGAAGGAATGAGAGAGACAAGAAGGAATGACAGAGCATGATGTAGCAAGATGGAATGACAAAACATGAAGTGGAAAATCCTAAAAATAAGATGGTGACTGGAAACAATATGGCGACCCCTAAGGTCAAGGTCATTCAAAATGGTGGTGGTGATGCAATCCAAGATGGCGACAATGAATCCCCCAATCCTCAACCTCCAGCCTCTTGTTCCAGAACCACCTATTTCTCCCTACTGTTGTAAATAAATAATGTTTGATTCTTTGTTCGCAGATTGTTTATTGGTGACTAATCATGCCGCAATATACCGTACGACAGTGTTGGTGGAAAATTGAATATTATTTCAGAATTTATAGAACAGGGCATGATTGTGGACCTTCCTTGATTAGTGTACGCAGTGGTATTCTGGATCATTCCAACTTACTAGCGCCACCAAATAAAACCCTATAAAAAGGGGTAGCCATGTTCAGAACAACTGGTTCAATGACGATGATGATGGATGATCTGGACGACTACGGATCACCAAAACGAGCATTAATGTCGGTCAGGTGTTGACAAAGTTCTTTACTCTCCAAAGAAAAGCATACGATGTACCTCAAAGGCATTATCAATCAAGAATAAATAGTGTCCTTCACTGGCAAGAACATTGGCGCTCATTCCTATCGTATACAAGTTGTTCATCAGCTGAGAACTCAGTGTTTACGTGATCGCATTCACTACTGTGGATGTGTTATTGCAAGTATTGTTAGTAATTTCCTAATGAACGTCATATATATTCATTTCAATGGACTAGGATGGTAAAGGCCAATCAAGAATGCGCAGAAACCACTTCACTCGGAGAACTGCGAGGGCAGCAGTATCAAGTTATTGTATTAATTAGGGAGGGGGGAGGCATCAATACCATGGCTTGATACTGCTGTCCTCGCAGGAAGTGATATACCAGTTTCAAGCAGACCTACAGGACGTCTGCGAACTGAATAATTTGGATTGGGACAAGCAAGTTCTCCAAGAGCATGAAGCCACTTCACACACAGACCGAGAAAACCTGGCCTTGCACTTTTAAAGGAACTGTGTTCGCATCGGCCGGTGTAAAGGGGTTCTGCCTTTCAATCCTGGCCTAGCACTTTTAAAGGAACTGTGTTCGCATCGGCCGGTGTAAAGGGGTTATGCCTTTCAATCCTGGCCTAGCACTTTTAAAGGAACTGTGTTCGCATCGGCCGGTGTAAAGGGGTTCTGCCTTTCAATATGAACCTCGCCTCGAAGTCGAGACTTGACGATATGTGATGCGTTTCTGTGGGGAATGTTAACAGAGCAATGTTTCTCGCCAGTTCTACGAAATTTGTAACAACTTCGTACGAATATTGGAGCACTGATTAGTTATATCACACACGAACAGTGCTTTAACGTGGTTTAATTGTTAATTCATCAAATGGAACAAGTCGTTCATGGAGAATGGAGACATGTAAAACATGTCATCATACGATAAAGAGTCCTAATGAATACCGCGTAGTGTATGGAAGACACGATAATTTCGGTTGCCTTTTTATATGCACGAACCATCCTGTAGTTTAAAATGTCAAGTTATCTACTGTAGCGCGTCTCACTCTTAGATTGCAGGGTGTGGTTTAATGGACATTCGCTCTCTCTTTCCAATACATGGTTTCTGTCGTTAACTCTGTCCTTGTTCCTGCGTGCCCTATTGCCTGATGTGTTATCATTATCCAGCCTTTAGAAAATGCCATTTTCATTGCGTGCGCGACATGTAATCACAATGATAGGGTTTCTCATAGGCTTCAGTTTCAAAGGAGCGGCTTAGCTTTGCGTCGCACGATTGGATGCCTTTAAGAGTTGGCAGGGAGGTAAACAGCTAAAAATTATCACAATAAGGCCGTTTCCTTCACCGCCGATTTGTTCCGCAGCTCGCCAGTTACGTCACAGAGCTGAAGTAATCTGGCAACAGTGAGCGGCATAAGCCATGTATTGCAATCTAAGCGTGAGACGGACTATAGCAGACAACTCTGAAAAAAAATCCAGCTTGCAACAGTTGTATCTGTGAAGCAGACTCGTTATCTCTGTGGGTCGAGCGAGTGAAAACTGCGGCAACTGCACGTGAGGTATGTGTGTGACGATCATGACAAGGAGAACACAAATGTGACGCCCCCCCCCCCCCCCCCCCGCCGCCGCACACTCTGCTGGCACACCTTGACAGAGACAAGCGCCTGCACATGCCAACTGTTGCGACATATACCCATTACTTCCTTGTTCCAAATGCACAGCCTTAACTGATAATAGTGTCAAGTAGCCGTGTAAACATTCGCGTGCGTTCTAAGCAAGTAGGGAAGGGACAGAAGGGGCTCTGGTCTACTACCATATACTACCATATAAGTTTATTTTAATTTTTTGAAATATTTTAACATCGTATTTTTTCAAGGTTCTTTTACTTTTTATATATACTCAACGGTTGTATTTACTTCAATAGACAGGGATTTTTGAGATGAATGCAGTTATTTTGGGGAACACAAGGGGATGTCAAGACGAGTGTTTAGATGTAATGAGAATAGTGCCGGAAATGCATCATTGCGCTTCAAATAAAATAACACACAAGATGGCTGCCCTGTTGCTGTTGAATATACCCTCGCGGGTAACCAATGCCTCGTCTGTCCGTCACACAATGGCAAGGAAGTGATGCGCTGCTGCAAAAACCACCTAGCAAAGCCAAATACGACGACAATCGTTGCCACTCCCACACGTCCTGGTTCGAGTACAGCGGTAATGCATGCCGCAGTGCAACACCGTCAACCGCCATCACTTTCAACTATTCTTGTAATACTCTACTCGCAATCTCGATGTCAATTCGCTTTGAGTGATGTGCTACATGTTCTTTACATAGTAATTGTTGCTTACAGCATATGTTTCTTGCGTTTTATTTGTTTGTAGCATAAGGATGCATTTCCGACACCATGTTCATTGCATCAATACTCACGTCTTGCTATCCTCTCGCATTCCCCAAAATATCTGCACTCATTTCAAAAACATCCTGTATTAGGAATTTACCTGCAATCTGTAGCATGGCAAAACATGTTTTATTTGTTGCTAATTGTGTTTATTTATTTTTTAATAGGTTGCTAATTTAAATGTTCAATTAATATTTATTTGTTTAATTTATAATTTACGTCACACCAGTGGAAATATATTTAAGAACACCCCGTAGTTAAACGTGTATCTGTCCCCAAAGCTGGTACACAATAAGAAGGTTGTATGTGGACTGATCAAAACATCAAGGCTGTGGGGTATCCACCGCATTAAATGCAACTCATACAGCAAAGGCTTTAAGAGGTGCAACCACACCGAACAGCCACACTTGCAGCAATTCTGGCGTGTAACCTGTCTTACAAATGCTGCACGTGCCTCTGGGGTACGGTATCTCTGGGCAACTATTGTTGGCAGTGCTGTGTTCGATGTTAGGCGCCGTCTCATCTTGTCTCACATATACTTGATGGGACTGTTGTTCTGGATATCTAGTAAACCATAGAGTAGCATGCCTACACCATGTAAAGACCGCTGCGTTACTCTAGCGACATGGAATGCTCGTCGTGCTGGAACATTGACTCCTTTAGGGTAACGAGATACGGTCTAAGGAGAGATTTGACATCACGGATGTACGACATATTTGTCATGCTCCCCGGAATGAATACCAGAGGTGATAGGGCTGTATAGCTAGTGTACCCCACACCATAATCCCATGTGTGGGCCTGGTAAGCGAGTGCGAATACACGATGGATTGTTCCGCTCACTCTCATGTCTATGAAAGCGAACACGGCCATCACTTCGTCCAAGGCAGAAACGACGTATCACTGAACAACACTGCTCGCCATTCTCCTCTCCAACACACACCAGAACCACCGGTGGCGTTATGAGCATGTTTTACAGGAGGGGGGGGGGGGGGCACAGTGGCTCTGATCGCATGTGTGGTTGCTGTTCTGTCAGCCAGGGCGGCCGGGACGATCCTTCTGTCCTGGCGCTCATCAGTGCAGCGAGGTGACACCGGTGAGGTTGGGAGGCTGTGGGAACCCATCTTTGCCGCTGGACCACCGACACGTCACGCAGCGTGTGAGTGACAATTATACAGAACGTTAAGACAACCTCACTTAACTATTCAGTTGGTTTTTTCTTTGAAGTCGAATGGCAGTTGTGAGTTCATGATATTATGTTGGTATGATTTGACTGTGCCCATTGTCGACCATGAGACTAAATAAAATAAAAACCGCACACACACAGAATTCAGCAAGACAACAAAACAAAAAACCTTTCACAACACCACAGATAGAATATTCGGAAAAGCGGTTTCCTTATCTATAGGAAGTAGATATGTAGAGTATATAATTAAAACAACTAAAGGACTGAAGAACAAATTATTATTATTATTATTATTATTATTACAAAACAGGACAGACAACAAAAGTAAATCAAAAGAAAAGGCATTGCAAAAGCAAAAACATGGCACATGCGAACAAGCAGCCCGAAAACAATATCAGTGGACACAGATGAAAAAAAAAAAAAAAAAAAAAAAAAACTAAAAAAAAAAAAAAAAAAAAACACACACACACACACACAAATAGGACAAAAGAACAATGAGATGCAAGTAATTATCTGTATGTGGTGTTGAAAAGGTTTTTCGTTTTTTTGTCTTGGGTTCTGTTAGTGTACGATTTTTATTTTATTTAGTCTCATGGTCGGCAATGGATACAATCCAATCATACCAACATAATAACGTGTTCAGTTGGTGCTGACCATCGTTTAGGCATTCCAAACACATTCTGGGATACACATGCAATGGAATCCAACAGTCAACTGCACTCATGTTGTCAGACGACCTACGATAAGAAACTTGGTCTAATGGCTGCAGGCGAATGTTACATTCCAATAACTATCAGAGCGCCATCGATATTAACAGTTTTTATTGTAAAACCCATTTGGACTGGATAATGTTAACTACATGTTTTTTAAAACTCATTACCACTAGTGTACACCGCCGGACAAAAAAAATAGTGCACATACAGGAATGCTTCGGATGGTACTGAAACTATATAGAGGTAGTGATACAGATGAGTACTACACATGGTTACAAAAACAGAGCAGCAGGAAAATTACATATGGATGTGTGTTACGCTCTCCTGTCACCTTCAGTGATGTGTCACAGCCCCTCACACTGCCATACATGCTGCAACATGGTCTGCTATGGAGTCCAACAGACGCCGGATGTTGTCCTGAGGCAGACGGGTCCACAATTGTTGGACCACGTGTTCCAAATCCCTAATACTGTGGCACGGTGGCAGCTTGCATTTCAATTGATCCCACACATGCTCCATTGAGAACATGTCAGGGGAACAAGGTAGAGTTTACCATGACGGAAGCAGTCCTGAAAGACCCATGCCCCTGTGTGGTCGGGCTTTATTCTTCTGGAATATCGCACCTGAAATCCCGGCCAGAAATGGTAGCTAATGGGGGCATGGAATCTCATCAACCTACCGCTTGGCCGTCAACATTCCACGTAACACGACTAGAGCAGATTGGCTATCGTATAGGCTATGACTCCCCATACCATAATACCTGCATTGGGGAAGGGAAGTGTGCCGCTCAACAATGAGATTGGGATTGTGGTATTCCCAGGCGCCCTTCACAACCAGACGCAAAAATCATCAGCCCCCATAATGAAGCAGCAGTCATTACTAAACACACATCGCTAGTCCACATCGATATGTCTTGGCACTACTACAAACTGAGCCACCATTGCCGAGTTAGTAGCAACATGCATGACAGATGCTGGGGTCATAGATTCGTTCGCCTCCGAAAGGCATTGGGTAATGATTCGTTGACATGCAGGTGCTCCAACTTTGGCCAGTATCATAGATCAGGTCGCCATGAGATCCCTTCGCCCATGGTATACGATCCGTCGAACATCTCGAATAGTGGTCGACCTCATCAGTCCTAAGCCGGTCCTCCGTGTGTGTGTGACTTCACGTATCCACTGCCCTCAACAGTATCGGACAGTATGGTCCCAACGATCCAATTGGTGGGCTATGCGGCAATATGAACACCTGTGGTTTTTAGCCTGATTATGAGTCCTCTCTCGAAGTTAGTCAATTGGCAAAGCGATGTGTTTGGCGTCTTCCCAGCATTCTTATTCGCTTTTTACGCTTACCTGATATTCGTCTGCTGTTTCTCGCGTCGGCGCAGCTTCGACTACCCGACAGTCTCAACACCACTAGTCGGGGCTTCCAACGCTCCTGCTGGGTATGTGGTCAAATGTAAACGCATACATTTTGGGTCATGTGTGCACACCAGCTCGTACTCATGCTTTTTACATCGTTTCGTGGCTGCCACGTGGTTTATTCGTGGTGCGCTATTTTCATTATCTGGCAGTGAGGTATTTTATGTACTTCTTGTTTATCGCAGCTGCTGTTATATTTGTACTCCAACATCCCTTTCTAAATCTTTAAAAACTGGCGCCTTTGCATGCAACCTGCGCACGATACGACTCCGTTATTATTGCAGCACTCTCCCCCTTTTTTATTAATCCGAGCATTTCTATTAATTCTGCAGCTTGCCCGTCTCGCACTCGGGAGTTCGTGGTTCAGGCCTTTTGGCTGCACTTTGAGCAATGACAAGTGTTGAGTGTTCCGCCTGGCTAGGCCATCGAACGGTACACAGAGATTCGAGGAAAAACTTCATGTTTCAAATGATTTAACATGCGCAAAATATATGCACCTAAAAATTAAAAGAACCTTTCAAATGCAACGATAAGTTTCAGGTTTTTGTTTCAGTTTCTAATGTGTATTTTTTTATATTTAAAATGGTTGAAACTAGAAGTTTCACAATCATTTTTGGATACGAAAATACCGCCGCAGGATATGTATAGTTTTCGATGGACGTGAGACATGCTTTTTTTCTTTATTAGGCTTACTACAACATCAAGTGCCAGGGTAATCGCTCCACAACTCAAGAGGCGAGTTGCCAATGTAAGAACTGGACGCCAGTTCAGTGCTGTACGCTTTGTTACGGGAGCAGGGCTCCGCGATAACCGGGACAAGAGCTGCGAGGTGTTTTGACTACAGTTCAGTGTTTGAAAACACATATTTTATCGCTGCAAAGCATCGAGTGAGAGCTTACCACAGCCAGCCGCCGCCGAGCCAAGATACGATGACGTCAGGCATACCAACCGCCGTAGCCGCAACAACGATCAGCTTTCTGCATCACTGAGTTGAAGAAGTTCCAACAGTTCTAAGCAGTTCATTACAGACATGGATAAATGTTCACGCTTGGCTAACTGTTTAAACACCAATAAGATTGCACCTACATATTAACTTATTAACATCATGCTCCCCCGAAGTAATCAACTTAATGTAGTGTAATCGTAATGTAAAACATAATGTAAACCATTGTGTTATTTATATTTTTAATATAGGACTTAAACCAGTATTACGTGTAATATTTATCTGAGTACGCTCCTCCTCACTGAACTTGTATGGTCGCCATGTGGAACCGTTACAACTTAAAAGCGATGAAGAATGTGATAAGCGTACCTACATTGCCCATGGCCATTCCCGCCATTTTAGGCCTCGGATCGAATATGCAAAACAACTCCAGCCAGGCGGAGCCATTGTTACTCTACTCGTCACACGATGTCGCGGCGAGAAAACGGAAGCGATCACAGATATAATTATTTTGTGTGAGAAAACAACAAAGCTATCTCCAAAAACGTGGGGAAAATATATAATTATTTCGGTCTCGTCCTTACTGCAGTGCTCGCAGCTTGAGGATTGCTGTCGTCTTCCTCTGGCTGTAGTGAGAGATGTCTGCCGCCTGCAAGTGTATTTCAGGTTGCCTGTGGTGCATGGAGCTAATTGAGCTGTTAATGACTGCCGCGACAGCTCGCACACTAATTAAACATCCTCACAACAGAACAGCTCCGTAAATCAATATTCTTAAGGTAGTACCAACAAAACTTCTCTACTAACTTCACAATATTCTCTTAAAGACCTCGCTGTTAATGTCGAACTTTTGAAAGTCGTGCCTAAAAGCCAATTTTTACGCCCATTCGGTATGATTCCGCCACACGTAAGATTATCATTGCCATTGGCCCGTTCACTTTATTCACGCGTCGACAAATTAAAACACTGAAATTGCTAGGGGCGTAATATTTTATAATACAGGCCTACCAAGTGTAACGCTCATGTGCATGATAGATTTATTTAATTAATTCAGCGTCCAAGAATTTCACCCTGGCACTTTCAGCACAAGTTTAAGATATAGAACTTATTTTCCTTCGGTGCTGCCCACTTTACGAAAAGCATGTCATTCAGTTTTCCGTCAAAATAATGTGCAGTTAGGGGAAGGTATTTCTTTCGAAAGTATATTTCAGACATGGTAATGGACTGCGATTATGGATTATTAAAGTTCTTGATATTAGTAAAACAACTTAAATGTTGTTGATATTATATTGGAAGTAACTATCCGTCCATTACTGGGAACAGACTACTCTGCCGTAGGACGTGTGTATAATTACAGAGATAACCAACGGCAATACCAGAACACCAACTTCTATCGTAGTTACTATCTACGCTTATCGATAAGCAAACAAGCATGCCTTCTCTCCCTTCATTGTGTTCCTGCAACCATATTTCCCCTAGTGCGTGGACATCGCACCCCAAATCCGGTATTGCACATGACACTAAGTAAACAAGACGTTGGCGCAAGTAACACTGAGCCTAAAGTGGTACTGCAGTGAGTCCCACGTTTACGTCAAGTGCCACAGTTTCTACAGGTTGTTCACGGTAAAGTGAGCACTTTTGAAGCCCTGGTTACTTTTTCTTTCTACCATGTTTTATCCTTTAACCACCCTTTAAAATAAATATTGCTATGTAAGTAATAAACACAGTGAGAGGACCTTCAAAAGTGCTCACTTTGCCGTGAATAACCTGTACGTAATAATAAGCTTCTCAGAGTCTCGTGTAATATCTGATACGAAATGTAACTATGTGAGTTTTTGATTCCATTGATTCCCTACTCTGTTAAGTAAAATATTATAAAATTAATGTTTAAGTAACTTCAAGCTGTGCCCTGCTATTTTTCATTTATAAATATTTGTGAAATAATTTATTTTGTGAACTCGACGTCATAGTTCACCACTGAAAAAATAATAGCAATTTCTTTTACGTGATTGTCGTCTTTTCCCGGTTAATGGTTTTGGATGTTAACATAAAAAACGGTCCAATATTAATTGTTTTGTGCAAAAGTACGCGTGTGTTACGTTATTTCATGCACGCATGTTTTCGAGCTACTTGCTAAATGAACTGATCATTATGACAACCCATAAGATTTGAACTGTAATTTTATTGGGCTAATCGCCAGTAGTTTTGCCATCATTAAGAAATGTTTGTTGTGGGACGGCTTACGACCCAAACTATTTATAATTGCAGCTAAAAGACACACCCATAGCCTCATCCTGCTCGGTAGTCAATGCCAGGACCACCGCAGTCCTTACCAGTGGCGTGTGGTGAAGTGTTGCAAGGTAAGCTGGTTTTTGCTCAGTGCTGTACTCACTCGGCACACGCAGCAGAGCGGAGCCGGGAGAAACTGAATCTACTACGGCCAATCACGAGACAGCGACGAGGCACCCATTACACAGCTCCTGTGACGTCGACTGCACTACTGCGTTTAAGTGGCCGATGTGTAAACTAGCAAACTATCAGGTATAGCACAGAGCAAAACACAGCTTACCTTGCAACAGTTCACCACACGTCGCTGCACAGTAAGAAGATATAGTCCATGTATGGTTACTTCGCACTTTTCAGCAGCCCTGCTATACTTCTACTTCCAGGATATTCCTCCGCCACATGCAAAAAAAATGGTTAACCAAATCTAGAAAATTACACCAAAGGGACATCGCACCGCATTCGTACACACTGAATGTAATAATATTTTGCATAAGAACTATTTCTTACTAGGAATTACCAACACACCCTTTTTCCTCCCTGTTTTTAACTATGAAAATTAAAAATGATATATTATAATTTACAAGTTTAATTTAACCAAAAATAAGGTACTTTTGTGCCAAGACAAGTAGACCTATAAAACGCTAGTGATACATTAAGTATTTAGGAAATAACCAAACATGTCATACAGCTGGGGTGATTTTTCATAGGATCGATTCAAAAAGTGTGATGAAACCGCGAACAGACTATAGTGTCTAGCGACTTCGACGACGAAGATCGCCTAATCCAGGCTCGAATCTGTTCAGCACAATGAAGCCTAGTTAAGCGCTCATCCCAATACTGTATGGTACATCTAACAGCATGATGGGGGGGGGGGGATAGACATTGCCTGCCATCTTCCGGGTGATATTTGACAACACACAAATAACCACCGTTTCGGCAGTATTCTACGAAGCTGTACGATACCACAAAAAACTTATCTTGAATGGTCAGACTGCTAGCTATCTCTATCCAGGCCTTATAATTTTGCGTCTAATTGCAGTATTCTCAACTATAAATAACGTACAAATGCCGCCTATTCTCTACATCTTGAATCAGGAGTTCTTCAAAACTGATATTAAAGTAAAAAATATTCCACAAGTTTTTAAAACAATGTTTACAAATACAAGCAGAGCAGCAAAAAAATTAACATACTTTACTATTCGGCTTCACGTTTCTTTCCCCTTATTTACAAACATAACAGTAGTTATTGTTCTTCTTTTCTATATTCTTGCTCCTGATTGGCTGTTTTCTCCAACGTCGCCGGGGACATCGCCTCCGCGCAAGTCAGGCTTGTCGCTTGCGCTCTTGTCGCTGACATCACGTCGCATCGCATCGCGTCGCATCGCGCTATTGTCAAGAGGGCATTAGTCGACAGTAGTTCGTCCCCATATCACAGTCGGCGAACACAGGCGCCAAAGTTCGCGGCCCTAATGTCGCATGGTTCCACGTCCCAAGGTCATTCAACTGCAACTTTTGTCCGTGTCCACCACACAAGGGTGCAACTGTAATAAATAGAAATAACATACACTTCACACAGAATTCCTAAACTGCAATCTTAAATGTTATTGAACACATCTTTGGCCCTTTCCACAAACACTGTAATATCACCATTTCCAATCAATCATAATCAGTAATTAAATATTTGATTTAAAAACACTATAATACTATGATTTCACAATGCAAAATATCCATAACTAGAATTCTGAGCTTAAGCACTCTCTTTATAAAATGTTATCAATTAAAATTTAGAGTGCCAACACATTTGTAATTGCTTTTAATACAGCAAAGACTTGCAGTGGTCAGACCTTGATTTATTTGAGCTGGCTTTCTACAAGTATTTTCCACACTGAGACAATTTTACGTGTATCGCCGCTTATTACGCATTAAATCAACTCACCAGTCCTACCAAGTTCCAACTTCAGCCTTAAAAAAGGATAGAAAGCCCTTTAAATAAATTCAAATACAGTAATATACTCACCAACTACCTCTTAAAAGACCCTCAGGTCAGTAGGGCTATAGCAATTAATTATTCCATGCGCCAATATCGCACCAAACTGTGAGATTTTAAATTGGCCTTAACACCAGTGCCTGAAAAGCTCGTACGAACAGCTCACAAATTGGCTTTTAAATTTAAAGTATGATTTATTACACCTGGTTTTTCTTCCTAATTTGATGAATGGTGATAGCGTACCTTGAATATCAGAAGTAGTACATATATGTATGATTTTATATAGTTGAAAAGGAAAAAATAGTTGTATAAATATTAAACAGACCCTTTAGTTATAAATTTGTGATATTCAACTCTGTATTAATCTATGATAATGTTTTGTTATGCAAACTGTTTTTTATGTAATGTTAGGAACGCTTGAAGGTTGTTCTAAAAAGTATTAGTTTATGTAGTCAAAATAAGTAAGAGGTTCCGATTTAATTAGTTTTTACTGAAGTTAATTTAATATTGGTGTTTAATTTGAAGACGTGTTCTTGTTATGATTGAATGTCGTCAAGTTGAATAAACAGAAGTATACGAAAGAAGAAAGAGTTACTGCATACTATTGAGTGGTCAGTAACAGAGGTGTCGACGACGAACTTTCAAATGGATTGAGAACTTCGTCATTTGGTTTCCCAAGTAACTTCTGGGCAGACATTATCATCCATTTTCTGAAGGAGGTACGTCACGAGGAATAGCTCAACCTTCGGGAACACGGTCACCGCCTCAGTGGTTGAGTCGGGGGTCGACTCCAGGACCGTGAATGAAGGAAGAATGTCGGGGTACCTATCCCGTCATGGAATGGCAGTCGACAGGGAGTTGTGACGTACCAGATTCGAACCCAGGAGGAGAACCGCAGATCTAGCTGTTGACTACTTTTTTTTTTCTCATCCACAGATAAGTCCAGCATACACCATATTATTCATGAACCTTTTGCGAAGGCTACTTAGTAATGCGTTTTCGAAGGGTGTTCCTGACAATTAATTGGAGTTATTTTATTATGTATGAATGCTTACGTGGTAGAATAATTTTCTTGTAGAATTCTTTCATATCTTTGAATAATATGCAGGTTTTAATTTTTATTTCATATTTTCATGTAATATTGATTTTTGCACTTTATATGGAAGTGTCTCATAGCCGTGGCAAGTAAATAATGAATAGTAATAATTGAATATATATACACACGTATAATAATTTGTACATTCCGTCATATTGTTCTGTTATTCTAGAAAGTTTTGTTGTGTAAATTTGATTTGTCGATGAGTGTGCCATATTAGTTGTGATAGTTCAGGGTGGTAGTACTGACTGATACTGATTCTTCAAGAACATTTTAATTAGATTTAAATCAAGGACTTCACAGGATAATTGCGCTGCAGTCAAAGGACCCATTAAAGAGTGGAAGATAAAAAAAAATTCACATTAAAATTCTGTAAAAGCAATAATTTCGTATGGTGGCCCCCCAGAATAATTAGTTGAAAACATTCTGATAATATTTATGGGGCCAAACAAAGCACCGCACTGTAAAACTTTACATACACAGTTACAATAATATTGTATAACAAAGCTATTCTCCTGCGCGAGTTCTCAACAGCTAAGTCTAGTTACACGAAAATGCAGTGGGTCAACCGAATGGGGCAGTGGCAAACAACCTTAAAGGAATATTCATAAGAAGCTTCACAAATGTCTACCAAGCAAATAAGTGTATACTTAAAACTAACGAACTGAAACATGAAACTATTAATTTACCATTAATTCCACCAAACCTCCAACTACTCTAGCTATTTTAACTGAATGCATCTAAGCCTCTAAACACAAATGACGGCCCAAAATGATTTTATAAGCTGCCGTCCAGACTCACCACCTATCGTTCCGTCTTGGGTGCATATTTTATAAAAATTGTAACATTACCACCACTTATTGCCATTAAACACACTTAATTTATGAAACGCCATTACTTTAAAGACCGCACATCAGAATCGTTGGTGTTGACTCGTGTTGTTGAATATTCCCGCAGGTGAGCTGGTGAGAGGCAATGTGCACAGATGGAAGGTCGGTATAGCAATCAGCTTTAGATGCGTGGCTGGAGTAGGAAGGTGGTGGGGGGAACCAAGGAACAAGTAGTGGAAGCCGAGCTGGCCATAGAACACGACTCTAGGTGCTACAAACTGTAGCAACGAAGGCGGCAATAACCAGTATACAGGCCAGCACTCCTGCACGTGGACGAGTCCCAAGTTGTTAGAGGAAGAATACGTTTGCACACTTGTAATAAAGGCAAATAATCATGTATTTATAGTAGTAGGCATATGCCGATTCGGGCACACAGGTACCAGGAGTGGCGCTGTATCGCCAGGGGCTCGGCAGCCATCTTGGATTCTATGACTTCCCACTCGGTCAATCCGGTTACGCGACTGCCATGTTGGTAGCCAGTATGCCATCATTTTAGTAGCCACTATGTCGCCATTTTGATAGTCAGAATGTCGCGATTTTGGTATCCCGTATATAATTTTGCATGCTCTATCATTCCATGTTATTTTCTCATGCAATATTATTCCGAGGCTTTTCCCAGAATGCTCCCATTTCTTTTCCTTTCTCTGTGTTACTTTCCTACTCTCTCCTTCATTCCTTTCATTCTTCTCTCTCTTCCTTTCTTTTTCTCTCTATTTTTTCCCATCAATTTTTATATATCTTTCACATTCGTTCTATTTGTCGCATTCGCTCCACTGCCATATTTGTCCACATCGGGTGTTGCTGGAGGGCGCCATATTGTTTTTTTTCGTTTGTCATTTGTCTCTCGCTTTCGTTAGACTGCCATATTTATTTATATCAGTTGTAATTTATCTCTCATCATCGTTTTACCGCCATCTTGTTTTTTGTTCGTCATTTGTTTTAGAGTTTGTCACTCACATCTGTTGCATGCGCTCAACCGCCTTATTTGTTTACATCGGCTGTTGCTAGTTGTCGCCATTTGATAGGATATTTACTCACTTTGTTCGATTAGTCGCACGTGCACCACTGCAATCTTGGTTCTAGAGTTGGCTGCTAGGAGCACTGGTGTCCCTCGACCGCCACATTAGTTTTAGAGTTGGGCGCTAGGGGCGCTTATTTTTTCAACTCAGAATAGCATCTGAATAGTACAGAATCGAACTACCAGACCTTGCGTTTCCAGACTTATGCCTTAGACCACTCGGCTATCGTGACATGCGCTGGGATAAGAGTTTATAAGAAGTATATAGCTTGTATATGTGGGGGAGGGGATGTTTATATATTTAAATTGTACATTTTTTTTTAAAGGACCCTACATCTCCTATTGTATAAAGCAAAACAATTAAATATATGTACTCATGAAATAACAAAAAAAACGTATTTACCAATAACTGTAATGAGAGACATTAAAGTCATGAATGTGGTATTTTTAATTAATTATATTTAACTTTTATAAAAATTTCAGATATAAGTGTATCTAGCGACGTGTCTACGAACTCATATTTTTAAGAAAAATTCGATTATGCAATCATAACAGTCAAAATATGCGAAGCTTAACTTTCATAACATAAAAATTAAATATTTCATTATATAAGTATATATTATTGAACTTTTACAAACAAGTGTATTGAGTGGTGTGTCTACAGATTCGTATTTTTTAGATTTTTTATGCAGATAAGAATGTGTCTTCAGAAATATGATTACATGACTATGGCCAGTGCCATATTGAATTTATAAGTATATAAATGTATTAGTAAATATTCCAAGTGTTGTATATTTTCAGACTTGTGTTTTCAAGTCACATGCTAAACCAACATTGTAAATATTGAATATTCGCACTTTTTCGTCGCCTTATTGAATTAAGTAGGCAAAGAGGCGACTTTTTTTATTTTTATTTACATGTAATTTTATTATTATTATTATTATCCCAGATTGAAGTATATTGTAGGGACTTTGTTACACTGAACTTAAAAAAATGTTTATACACCCTATGTTGAACGTGGAATATTTCCTACTCCTATTCTAGGAATTGAAATTTTTTTCCCACATGCCTATTTGTTTACAACATCCCCTTAACCTAACCATATTGTAAGAACTCATTTAGTCACCTTCGTTCCATCTCGTATAAGAGACTGAATATTTTATTTAGTAATTAATTTCTCTCGACATCCACTTAATGCAACCATCTTGTAAGAACTCATTTAGTCACCTTGTGTAGAAATGCTGTTACATACATATCCATCGGTTTTAACTAGTACTCCTTCGTCGGCAGCAGAAAAGCAGAGACGTCCTCATCGATGTTTAGGTTATACATCTCCTCATCACTCGATGAGTCGTGAAACGCCTCCTCTTCACTCAGCGAGTCGTACAGCTCAGTTCCCCAGTTGTCAGACATCTTGAACAAACCATTGGTAGATTTCAACTCACCACGCCATTGTCCTCTTAATTTTATCTGAAACTAGGGAGCAGCTGACCTTGTCAAACTTTAATTAATGTCAAGTGCAGTGTTGGCAGGTCTACACCTGCATGGTAAATGGAGCATGTACGTGCTGTCACGTCGATTTCACAATCTGCAGTGTCGGATGACCATGTGCGTGGGAATATCTGTATTAGCATTTTCACAGGCTTTCACCTGTGTGGTGTCAGGTAACTGGAATCTGTAAATGCTTCCTGGCCCTTTTCACAATCTGCATAGTGTCAGATAGCCTAAGTCAGCACATAGCAATAATATTCTGACTGCACCTGCTCGGTGTCAGGTAACTGGAGTTAACTAAAGAGAATGAGTCAGCATTCTTCACGAGCAAAACACTAACCCATCCATAATTGAACATTGGGTCAGCATGAATGAAGATGTTTTTCTCAGCTTCGTTCCAGTGCCATACTGCTTTATTACCTGCCCCGTGTACCACCTCCATCCAGACTCGAAACTACCCTGCACTACCAGCAATCCTACATCAGTTTGTCAAGTTTGGGGTAGTAGCAAAATTATATATCAACTCAGAAGACAAGACAGCTACAAGATTACTTGGTCGTCCGAGCACTGTGGCGGAGAACGTCATGCTGCCGTTTTGAACCACGGCAGAACAGCTTGGAAGACTATGTGCACATCACTAACCTGTGAAGTGTGTTTGCTCTGGGGAGCGCGTCGTTTTGCCTAAAAATCCGACAGAGTTTCTAAACGGAAAAGTTAGAAAAATTAGCATGTAAGACATTTAATAGTATGTGCTGACCCTATTAGTAGGTTTTGGAACTATTCGCGAGATCATGTATGTAATGCTACAATCTGCCATAAGAGTGCAGGGCGTGTTTAGTATTGTCTGCAACTTTCAAAGAGGAAACATAGTTCATTCAGATGGCGTATATGTCGCAATTATTTCATTTCATGCTAGAATTGGAAGATACATATTATTGACTGTTCACAGTAAAATGATCACTTTTCTTTTAGCCATATTTTTTCATTTAACCACTTTTTAAAATAAATATTGTCATGAGAGTAATAAACATAGTGTTATATTCCACCTGACTCTGAAGTTAACATCTAAGAATTAAATAAAATATATTTATTGACTATTATTCCAAATGAGAGGGCTTTCAAAAGTGCTCACTTTTCCGTGAATAGCCTATAGTACCGTTTACCATATGACATATACTTCTGTAATATTGTGTTGATTGTGTTATTAAAGCTTTATTTTGCTGCACATTCTTCAGTCTTTTTTCGTTTGCAATTTTACTGTTGTCAACACAATACGCTACTAACTGATAAGGTATTAGCAGTTCGAAATCTCCTTTGATGGAACCAATATTCATAAAACCCCATATTTTAATTTCGAAGGTTTTAAAATATATTTTTAATGTTCTGCTTTGCTATTTTAAGGCTGATCATGTTACTTTTTGTTGCTTATATTTGGTATTTCATGCTAAAAGAGTCCTGAAGAGCACTCCCATCGTTATTACCGAATCACTGACGGCGAATAGACAGCACGTCATGAAATCCGCAAAAGAAAATCGTGGTCCATGCATCTGTTGGACACAAGATGGGAGAAATGTTTTTCTGTATGCGAACCACCGTATTAAGTTATCCACTATGCGTGAATTTGTTAACATTCAGTAAATCCACTTATCACTGTTAGCTTTGCAGTACAATTTCATTATGGTATGTTTAATTATGTGCACAAGCTTGTGTGCATGTGTTTGTGTTCTCAAGTCTTTCTACGTATATCACTACAGTCGCCCTGTGTCGCCGTTATATCGAAAACAATGTTATGTCTTTATTACTTAGTTCTAACAATTATTAAACTTTTTGAACCCATGATCGACTATAGTACAGGCAAGTTGGTAACACAGATCTCCACTACAAAAGTTTTTACGAGAATTGTGTGCTCTTATCTGTGACCAGTGAAAACTGCCCTTTCTGTTGCTCGTCTTCCGCTGCTAACGGTACTTCCTCCGGGCCTCCGGCTAATAGCCACATTAGCAACTATTAGTAAACCTGCAGCCATGCCTGACCCAGCAACCACCAGTGCTATACTCTCTCAGAGGCTAGCTCGCAGTCCTAGGGATTTCCATGCAGCACATGTCAACAGCCAGTCTAGCTCGCAGTCCTAGGGATTTCCATGCAGCACATGTCAACAGCCAGTCACTACTTGGCCACATTGACGAGTTTAAAGGAATTTTCAGTCCTCTATAATTTCATGCAATATTAGTGCCGGAAATATGCCTTAAAGAGAGTCTCCCATCTTCGCTTGTCCACTTGCCGGGTTATAATTTATAAAGAGTTGATCGACAAGGTAAAGAAGGCGGAGGTGTGGGAGTTTGTGTAAAACATTTTATAGTAAGTTATGTGCTGATGATGTCGGGAACGTCAACCTAAGGCCCGTTCTACAACGTCACGGATGTGGATACGTATCACGTAACACACTCAGTTTCAGTATACAATGAGACGCATGCGGACACGGATCACGTACGGATGCACGTAAGAATGCTGAGAAACTCCCAACACTTCCCGTGTCCGTGAATCCGTTCAGCTAATACGAGTATTTGGTTGGTTGACAATTCTAGTATACACTGCCACAAGTGCACACATAATATACACGTTCACATGGTATGGCAGTAGTATTTACCCAGTATTTACACCGTAAAAATATACGAAATGAGATGTTTGCATTATTATACTTATATCTGTAATTTGCAACAGCTGAGTATTTTTGATTTCGTATACATTGTTTTCACTTCATCGCTAGTTTTAAGCAGTAAATATTTGTTATTATAAGGATAACTTGCCGTTTTATAATTTTCCAACAGCCAACAAACATACCTGTCGCGCAGATTTCGTCGGGGTATTGTGAACACTGGATACTATTTAATATGAAATTCCGCCGAGCTCTGACGTCATATCCGTCTGTCGTGTCGTGTTATTGTGACTCCAGCTTTTCGCATCCGTTCATTGTAGAACGGGTCTTGCCTAGGTGAGTGGCAGGCGACCCGCGCTCTACGGCTCCTGCTTGAGCGAACGCTGCTGCCAACCTAGTGTATGGCGGGGCATTGCTTCAGGTCGCTCTTCCTCTCATCACTTCGAGACCTTCACAGATCATGCATGCCATATGTGACGTCATCGAGGTGTGCCTTTCTACTTTCTTGACTGTTTCAAATTGTTGCAGAGAGCGCGACGGAAGAAACTTTGCCTCCCCCCCCCCCCAACCTGCCTCCCTCACCGTGTGGTGAGGGGTAGGTGGGTTGAGGAAGCGTTACCCAAAATGTGGTTGAACAAAAAAGATTGGTATATTTTTTACGGGGATTTTAGTATTGTATATAAATTGGTATTATTAATATGAAAATTCCTATTTGCACTTGAGGGGGATTTTGTTCACAAATTTGTACAACCTATTTTATTATATTTTGTACTTTTGTGGCCCTGGTGGTCAGTTTGCTGTTGTATCTAAATATTTTGAGATCTGCCTGGGGAAGTTTATAAAAGAAACAAATAATCTTTTTCCAAAATATAGAATGAGAAAAATAATAACGGGTTGCAACTTTCACAAACCCTGTCATTTTAACACATCCATACCCAGTGTACACAATTGTGTACATAATGCACATAAATACTATTTTGGGCCGGTGCTGTACTCTACAAGGATCAATGGCATATGATCTTCTGATCCTTAAACCATGTGTCTTAGTACAGGTTATTTTTGGTTTATATTTCTATAGCCGAACACAAAGCTTACAGCTCATTGGTTGTGGCAGCGGAACAAGTTTTGTGATTACAGCATGCGTCATAAAATTTCTCGTTTGCAACACCTGAGACTGTAAAAAAAATATATGTCTGAAAGGGTTAAGACACCTGACCTGCAGCACACCATAAAGGAAGCCATTGCATACAGTCGATGGAAATATTTTACTGACAAATCGTGTAAAACTGTTCTAATGATGATTAACACTTGTTTTCGTCCATTTATATCGGCTACTTCATTAATAATAATATAAGAGAGACTATCTCTCTTAATGATACCCCCTGTTTGCTTTAAAACCCTTGACTGGTTAACATCTTTTTAGCGGCGTTAATAGTGACATCAGTCTGTCAGGCTACGTTCAGATTTTAAATGCAGCATCTAAATAAACAATATTGATTATGATATATCATTAAGGCCAACACCAAGGCATATCAATTTTCCAGTTAGACGGGAAAAAATAAGATGTATAAAATTAAAAATTTTCATTTAAATTTAAAAAATTCTGTATATTTTGCCATATGTATGGCTGTCATTCTGCACATTTGAGAATACCCAGTTACAATTACCACAGAGAACAGACATTTACAGTTTCTTTACACAACCAGTGCACAGTTTTTTAAAACACTCCAAACAATTCGGTGTTTCACATTTCATGCACTTGTAATTCGTCATTCTGTATTTTCCATATGGACAATAACGGCAAGCTTTTCTTTTGTCCAATCTGTCAGTTTTCTCTGTTTCTCTTCCTCCGTCCTGTCCGTAGCCCGGGAAAGTATCTGTTATTATTTTCCTTATTTCCAATGGCAAATTTAGAATCGGCATTCTTCTTGTCATGTGTTTCTTTATTATACTGTTTGCCAGTGGCTTCATGAAATCAAATCTTGCTAGTGTCGACGTCCCATGTACAGCTGTGTGTATTATGTCTCCGTTTACACAGATTATTCAAATCATGTAATAGAAAATTGCTAGAGCCACCTCCTGGTTCGCCGATTTGACGAGTAATCGGCACATTTCATATCCATTGTGTCCACAGCAGATTTGGTAGCATCATAAAAGGATATTATTTCTGGTTTATTGTTAATGGCATCTGTATATTTTTAATGGTGCGTTTATAACACTAACAGCACAGCTTTAGATTTTTTTGGTACATGGGACAACAGAGTCATATCGTCTGTGAAGCCATACATCGAAGAACCAACTTCTCTAGTTTTGCCAGGTAAAAGTAGTTTTGTAACTTCTCTTTTGTTCTTCTTCAATGTCCGAGTGTAGTGAGTTTTTTCCTTCTTAGGTCTCTGACCAACTCTGCAGAAGAGGGCCAATTGTCGGCTGTAATATTGCGGTTAAGACCCGATATTGGTGCAGCGAGGCGCAGAACAGACCGTGTTGGTTTGGTAAACTTCCTTTCTTCATCGGACAAGGCCATTCCATCACTCTTCTTCCCCACGTATATGTATGAATTCAGTAAGCAGGAGTTGTGCGCGTCAGTAAGTCACATAAGCTTTATACTACACTTCACTTGTTTATTAGGCATGCACATACGAAAACGGCACCTGCATCTAAAAGGTATAAGCGCTTCGTCTACGCAAGTATGTGCTCCAATGGTGTACAATTCCTGAGAATTAGAAACCAGTATGTTGAAAATAAAGGAAATAGCTGCAGCTGGATCTTCTTTTTCCTTCTCCTTTCTTGAGAAAGAATCGTTAAATCTCAATGCCAACAGAAGAACTTGGCATCTCTTTAGAGACATCACACCTCGAAAAATCGGACGTCCGAAGGTATCTGTAGAGAACAGTAATTGAAGATTATCTCGTCGTGATTTGAAAATGGCGTAGAGAATCAACAAACCAATCAGTGCTTCAATTTAATCATAATCAGTGTCTTTGAAACGTGGAGAATCAGTATTTTTTTATTGCTCCTCATGTGTTAATTTAGTGGTCGTGCGTATTACAATTTCAGAAATAACCTCACAAGGGAAAAATATCCGCCACACTCCAATTACATTATAATTTGTATTCAAATTCACAGCAGCAGCTTTCAAACACGATCATTTCACTTTTACTACTTTGCTTTGTCTTACTCGGGGGTCTGCTGGTTCCTGCACGTTCCAAGTAATGCACTTACGTATTTGTACCATACACTTGTGCATTGCGCGATTCTACAACTTCAGTATTACAATTATTCTCACTTTCACTGTGTTCAGAAACAATACTATGTTCACTTTTTTGTCCAGCAGATTTTCCCACATGTTGAAAATCATCAGCGTCCGTTTCCCAGTCTGACTCATGACTGGAACATGACACAACGTCATCCGCAGGTTCATCGGAACCATAATCATCGTCACTAGCATGTGACTCTTCCAGGATGAACTGTACCAATAGTTTGGAACGGTCCTACGCATTCACGTTTCTTGTCATTTTCATCCGCAATGAAAGAAACCCCCGAAAATATCACAATAATAATAATAGCATTGTAGAATAGTGACAAAATTACTTGTAGAACTAGTAATAGATAAGCTGTAATAGATATAAAGTATACGAAAATATATATGCATGTATGATGGCGTCACTCTCTACAGCACGTGGTTAAATGACATGTTCCCCTGTGAAAGGCAAACACTCGAATATAGCTCGAAGTTCAAGGTAATATGATAGCCAGTGTAACCAATATCGAAAAAATTTGAACACTAACAGTCTGTGGGACTGATGTTACTAGTTAAGGGTTTAGTTGCTGCAGCTGCTGTAATGTCAATTGGTATATTTGTCTATCAATACCACCGCATACGGAGGGTTGGCAGTTTGTGTTAGCAATTTGGCGAAGGGTGAGGAAATGGCGAACGAAGTTCGGGCCACCGAGGGACGCCGAAGGAAAGATCCGATGGCGAATGAGGGTACGAGATACTTTTTGGACGAGTGTGTAGCTTATATGTATATATATAGTAGTTCAAACGGTGTTAATTAACTGTTTATAGAGGCTGATTGTAACAATTTGATGGGTTTAATTTCTGTTATGTGACGGATATTATCATGTGAGCTGTAATGTGTGATAGTCATTCTAATTTGTGGCTTGCTTATAAGTAAATCTGGATATTATTATTAGCTCTTTTATTTAACTGAGGCTTTCATCCCTTAGGAAACCCTACTATACCCACACTTTTAAAATGTTACAATAAGTTCAATAACGATCTGAAAATAGCTGCCATTACTTTTGCAGGCATCACGCTGCAAAATGGGTGATACCATTCAAGTTGTGAAATTACAGGATTAAAACTTTGTGAGTTTATTGTTACAACAGATTCCGCGAGAGCTCGTGATTTATAAACATTAATTACACTTTCTTCTAAATTTCTAATAATTCCCGATTATCAGTTTCGACACGCTTTAGTTTGGGTGAGACAAAAGTTTCTTTATCGTGGCTTCTGTGCACTCAAGGCAGAAAACACCATTCAATTCCTCATTGTAATGAGCCAAGGATTTGACGAAACCATTTCAACTATAAGTTAAATAATTTTCTCATATTTACAGGAAGAAATGTGATTTGTTGTTTATTGCTGGAATTAAGTTTGCGTTGTTTACCTATTCTAAGTTCATGCTGGTAAATAGTTTGCATTGTTTACCTATTCTAAGTTCATGCTGATAAATAGTTTGCGTTTACCCATTCTAAGTTCTTGCTGATAAATAGTTTGCGTTGTTTACCTATTCTAAGTTCATGCTGGTAAATAGTTTGCTTTGTTTACCTATTCGAAGTTCATGATGGTAAATAGTTTGCATTGTTTAACTATTCAAAGTTCATGCTGGTAAATAGTTTGCATTGTTTATCTATTCTAAGTTCATGCTGGTAAATTGTTTGCGTTGTTTACCTATTCTAAGTTCATGCTGGTAAATAGTTTGCGTTATTTACCTATTCTAAGTTCATGGCGGTAAATAGTTTGCATTGTTTGCCTATTCTAAGTTCATGCTGATTAATAGTTTGCGTTGTTTACCTATTCTAAGTTCATACTGGTAAATAGTGTGCATTGTTTACCTATTCTAAGTTCTTGCTGGTAAATTGTTTTGGTTTTCGTTTAATTCCTTTTGTTTTTCCGCTAGATATCAAAGAAGGATATTCATCACATAAATCCTCCCCAAAATTTACTGTTTTGTTTATAATTGTTACAACGAACCTCATCTGTTGTTGATGTAACTGTTTGAAAGCAGTTCAGTTGGCCAGTAATGGTAAATTCGGAAGTAAATCTATTACTAAAAACAAAATTAAACTTTTGCAATAAGCGCTCACGGGTTATAAGAATGCTGCATTAAACAATATTTTAAACTTTGCAGTTCAGTTTTATTGTTTATCTATGTCAGTGCTGGTTACAACTAGATCCTGCGAATCATGAATCTTTCAAAACGAGCCAGATAGCCAGATTTATCTTGACTCTCTTCGTTACAGACAACTTAGGTTACAGAAAGGCTAAGTATCGAATACTGTATAAACCAACAGTGTGTTTTGGGTTTACAGTTCAAATACAGGGAATATGTCATTGTTCCGCAATTTTGTTGGTATGTTCATACAATCTGACTTTATCTAACAACTTTGGGTTTGTGGGTGATGACTGTATGTACCAATTAGTAGATAAAGTAGTTGAACCGCCAAAGTGGGTTGCAGGAATTTACAGCGTGACTATTCCAATGAAGCCAAAAATCCCAGCTGATGAAGCTAGGTTAGCAGCTCAGAAAAGTTGTTATATTTGTAAGGAAGAACTTGGTAGAGATTTTGTGGTCGAACATGGCCATCCGAGTGGGGAAATCTGAGGTCGCGCACATAATAAATGCAATTTGAATTTCAGACTGCCCAAGAGACAACTTGTCGCTGTCTTTCATAACCTGCAAAATTATAATGCTCACTTTATCATAAAACCTTTGGCTGAACATCACGTAACACAACCTGGCGGAACCGACGTAATCGAAAACCGGGTGATCTTTCAGCTCTTGGAATGACCCTAGAGATATATAAATCCATCACCTAACATATTCCCAATGGGAGTAATTCGAAAACCGGGTGATCTTTCAGTTCTTGGAATGACCCTAGAGATATATAAATCCATCACCTAACATATTCGCAATGGGAGTAATTCGAAAGAAAAGGAACAACATTTAAAATTAAGTTTCATTGATTGGTTCCAGTAAATGAGTGCTTCTCTGGAAACTTTGGCAGGCAATTTACAACCTGGGCAATTAAGTATCACCAGCTCGATATTTCCAGCCAACACCCAATTTTAACTGGCAAAATGGAAGGAAGTTTTTCCTTATGACTGTATTAAGTCAACAGACAATCTGGTATGAACAGCACTCCCACCGAAGGACGCTTTTCATAATGTGATGAAAGGCGAAGGTATTGGCAATGATGATTGCGCTCATGCCCAAAATGCATGGTATGCATTCAAATGTATAAAATTGTTGCACTACGCCATACAACATTTGCATGTGGACACTTGTTTGCTGGCAGCTGTTATTGAGAATTTCAGGACAGCATGTTTGGATCATTAAGGTCTTGACCCCGCCATGTACATCACAGCTCCGTCTCATTCATGGGATGCTTTATTTTCGATGACACATGCACGCCCAGACTTTTTAACAGATCCCGACATGTATCTTTTTGTAGAACATGTGGTTAGCATTGGCATTACCCAGGTTTCCAGAAGGCGTGCTGAAGCCAATAATATTTACATGGGTGAAGATTACACTTTGCAGAATTTCCGCCGAGAAAGCGACATAAGAGTCATTGCCAGGTGCGATACGATTTATGGGGCTGCGTAGCTGGTAGGTCATCCTGCTTTCAAGGTGCGTCAAATAATCGTTGAAAATCTTGTCCTTATCGAGATGTCAAAGAGCTGTGTTACGTTTAACAAGTCTTTGAACACTGATGTTACCATTCTCGTCCTTTCCAAATTTTGCTTATATGAATTTAATTATCAGAACATGCGTACAAAATTTCCTTCGCCAACCTTGCAGCTCTTATATTGCGACACTGATAGTCTTATTTATGAAATAGCTTGTGATTATGTCTGTAATGTAATTGCCCCATATTTAAAAGCACTGTTTGATACTTTTAATTATACGCTCGATAATCCGCAAAACTTCTCACGCGAGAACAGAGGACATACCGGACTTATGAAAGACGAATGTGGTGGCCGCATAGTCACACATTTTGTAGGTTTGCGTCCTAATATTTACACATACATTGTTGTGAATGAGCAGTGTATATGTAAGGCGAAGGGTGTAAAATCTAGCATGTGTAAAAACTAAAATACGAGGATTATTGGGATGGTCTCGAAATAGCTCCAGGGTTTTGGAAACCCAATTTCACTTTCGTTCATGTGGTCATGAAGTCTACACCGAATGTGTGACCAAAGTAGTATTATAGGGGTTAGATGATAAGTGCTTCATAGAAGTGGCTAGAGTATCGACCTCACCCTGGAGGACCTACGGAATCCCTACCTAAATTTCTTTCCCCATCCATTTACTCACCCACCAGTGAGCTAGTTAACTGACACAATATCATCTACGAGTCAATCAAACTACCAGCCACATCACGAATGAGTGAATCAAACGTCCAGCTGTATCACGAGTGTGCCAATCAACTGCCAGCTATTGGCTTACAGCAACTAACATATAAACTGACAGTTTTTGCAGCCAGCGAACCAATGCTTTATCTAGCATTCGCTGTGAGTAAAAAACATATCACAGATTTGAGAGTAACGAGTTCGTTTCCCTGGACACCAACTTAATGTCATCAGCATCTTTCCCCAGATGTGGGGTTCACTGCATCACCAACTATATGTCATTAAACACGCAAAGTATAGTGCGCGAATGTGTATTTATATGAGTGTCTAACTTTCTGTTCCAGATATATAAAGAAAATTGATTGTTCTTTGTATATGTGAATAAATATTTTAAGGTTATGATTTTTGTATGGTTTTTGTATATGGTTGTTTGAAAAATTAGATATATAAAATGTATTTCAATCTGAAAGTTTGTTTCATTTATCTCCAAACAGAGCGTATATCTGGAATTTTATGAAGCATATATCTTAGAGTAATGAGTGAGTCTATGTTTACACAAAAATAAATATAATGCATTACTTTATCAACCAAGGGTCATAACTTTACACAGTGTTTGTGTGAAGAACACTTAATTATTCGTGGGTGTGGCCTTTTTACAGATATATCTTGAAACACCTGTATCAGCACAACAAAAGTAAAAATACCTGGTTAATTAATATATTTTCAGTGAGCAGAAATATTTGTGTGTAAAAATAACGGGGTTAAACACTTAATATTCATTCACTAGGCCTAACGAATTTGTTCACAACAACTGGCCTATCGTTTGTCTGATCGCAGTCCATATCAGTGAACGATACTGTCTTGCTGTGAAATCAGTTTACGTGAATATCATCTATAACAACGAAATCGTTAATATTTAATGCAGTAAAGACTTGTGTTTACAAAAAATCGCAACAGAGCAAACAATTTTTGCCTTAACTGCATCCCACGGAAAACAAGGTGTAGTAAATAAATAAAGTACAGTTAGTATACAGGATTTAAAAACACGCGTAAAATGTATCTAATGATATAATAGACAAATAATAGACAAACATAGATGGTTTCACTAAATATTTAAAACACATAAAAATGTAATTTATTCTGCATCCGCACTTATCGTGTAAATCAGTTCATTTACTGTGTACATCCTTGAAACAATTATATTGTGAGACGTGATAATACAAACGTTTTTGTGTGGGAGAATTGTGGATTCAGAAAACAAACCATGTTTGGAACTGGGCTGCAGTGCCCGAGGGATTGGTGGAATATCACATTTTCTCCAGAGGCATGGTCACGTGCGTTGAAGCCATTTAACCATGATCCAGAAATATGCAATCACTGCCATTTGGAGTGAGCGTGGATTGCCTTATTTGGTTATAGGTGACACTCGAGCGGAACATACATATATGTTTTCCACCTTGGAAGCCAATGCTTTGTGCTGGCCCCCGACCTCAGAAGGAAGTGAGACAAAGCGACTGAGAAAGAGAGAGAGATACAGAGAGAGGAAGCACAGGACATAGTGTATCGTGATAATTCAGTTTTTCCTGAACACCCACCCTGACCGGAGCGAATATCTATAGCTTTAATTCGTAACGTACAATATGATAAGAGACAAAATAATGGTTACGTGTGTTCATGTAGGAAATTCTCCATATAGGAAATTCGGTTGGTATGTTTATTAAACGTGCGACATTTTGCTGAAGTGAGAACAGGGAGTTGCGGACTGGAACAAGTCGCTGCGATGGGCACAGTCTGACGATGCGTTATCGTAGGATTGCTGCAGTGTGCTTAAATATACTTTTTATGTCATTTATGGAGTTTTAGTACAATTTTTGTAGGGAAAATCGCTAATGTGGTAAAGTGTGTTTTTAATATTTATATTTTGAATGTGTGATTACGTGTAAATATGTCATGAGTGAGTTAATTTTTTCTAGGGAATACATGGCAATTAGGGTAAGTTGTTTCGTGTGCGATTTGGTGATATTGACTTTTTGGGTGTTAAATTAATTTCTTTGTCCTTAGTTAGTATTTCATTTGAAACGTTTCGTGTAATTGTGTTAACTGAAAGTGGTATATCGTTCTGGGTATTTGTGACCAATGCTATTTGATATTAAAATAACTTCGTACGTAGTTCAAACGTTACGTTTTAGAGCCGATGAGGGCGAAACATAATTTGCATGTGATTTTTTATTTTTCTAATGAGTTTTTATAGCACCTAGATTCTTGGGCTGCAAAGAGATGTTGAATTTAACTTGTGTATGTGATTTAATGGAATTTGACGAGTGATTTTGGTTAGAACTTCATTTGTGTATAATTTACTATGGCTGTTTGGCATTACTAATATTGGTAGGCAAATAGCTTTGGGTATCCTTAATATTTCATTTGCGTTTTTGGGTCTGATTAGTACATTTCTTAATGTGTTGTTATGTACATACTTCTGTTAAGTGAAAGTCGCGGGATATCGTATTCATACCTCTTTGCGGATAATTTATTTGTGAAGTGTTTCAATGCATAATTTTTTTAACTTATTCTCTGTGTGCTAGGGCAGTGATTATGTCATGTGGGAGTCTCTGTTGTTTGTCGTAAATTATATTGCTAGGAAATAGAGTAGGATACTAAACTGATCCTTTATTATTGAACGCGTTGTTCCTACTAGCCTTCTGCGAGATTAAATAGTATTCATGTCTCTTTGCGTTTAATTGATTTGTAATTAAATATGTGCTAGTCGAACAGTGATTATTTAATCCGTATTTTAAGTGTGTGTCGTAATTGTCAATCGGGGTAAGTCAGTTTAATTGATTTGTGATCGGTGGCGATGCGTGCTATAATTTCATGGGCAAGCTACTGCGTGCAGGGGGTAATAGTGGTGTTGATCTCCCCAGTTAAGGGGGGTGTGGTCCGGGGGCCCTCCTCCGGGAAAATTAGTATTTCAAGGTGCAAAATGGTGCCATTTAAACATTTTTTCGTACCTTAATATAAAATACACAGCTTGTAAAAATATTACTATTTTTTAACATAAAATTTGCCCGATTGAAAAATATTACAAAGTTACCTTCATCAAACCCTTCGACAGTGAGGTATTTACATACGGAGCAATTTTGTCTGTACAGAAGTGTAGACAGGGAAAATCATTATTCGTTTGTGTAAAGTAGGAAATCAGTCAACGCGAACGAGCAGGAGGCAGGAAAAAACGAAACAGGTAGAGTACGCATCAAAAGAGAAGATTGTTCTAGCACAGCTTACGGGAAGGAAGCACAGAACGGGAGGTGTTCAGTGATATCCTACCGGCGGGAGGGAACACGAGAGGGAGGGTAGCCGAAGTCATAACAGCCGAGCTGAAAATATATTTACCGTAATCCCTGCGCCAGTGTAAGTTACTGTTCGTATCGTACAGCTGTCTTTCACCAAAAATAAACCGATGATGACATTTCAACCAGCTGCAGCACAGTTGCCAAGATATAGGGAGCAGATCATGCGGTGAGAGTGTGAAGACAGACCAAGGGTGTAACAGGTGTTTACGATATCCTATGTCCTTGAATTGCTAACCAGTGTAGTTGGACGCACAGACACTGAACATTGTCACCCAGAGCGATAGTTCGCAACACAGAGGTTGTCTGGCAACCCGATACATTTCAACCAGCTGCAGCACAGTTGCCAAGATATAGGGAGCAGATCATGCGGTGAGAGTGTGAAGTCAGACCAAGGGTGTAACAGGTGTTTACGATATCCTATGTCCTTGAATTGTTAACCAGTGTAGTTGGACGCACAGACACTGAACATTGTCACCCAGAGAGATAGTTCGCAACACAGAGGTTGTCTGGCAACCCGATACAGACGTAATACGCCTCCACAGGCCACGTCACTATATAGCTACAGGAAAATGTGTTATGAAAAGTCGCCTGAACATGTGATATTGATACATTCAAACATGTAACGGCTATTCACGATATAGTGAGCATTTTTGAAATCAACCTTAGAAAAAAATCACTGCCCCTGCCAGCATATATTTTAACGGGTGACCTAAGTAACATGCGCCCAGTAAAGTTGGTAACTATGGATGGGATGTAGTACCGTATCTTAACGTTGAATAAAATGTGTTAAGTATTTATTTCTGACAACTAAAATTATTTATTTCGATTTCTATTTATCTTTTAATGCGTCGACGTGAAAGATTAGCTAATTTGTTAGACATTTACTTTTCAAGTAATTTAATTTTTTCACTTGACCGGCGCATAAATAAAGTTAAATGAAGCCCACGGCAATGTTAATGTTACATAAGGCGGAAGACTACACAACTTGCATACAAGTTTTATTTTAAACAGGACTTTCAAAAGTGCCCATTTTACCGTGAATAGACTTCACATAGTTTTATTGTACTTATAGAGCAAATATTTACATCAGCCTTGAAATGTGAATGTAAACTAAACTAATGCGTACACGCGTTTTTCCTGTCTGATCAGTGTCCAAGGTCATTGATTGTACAGATATAGCACATGCCATAATCATATTAGAAAATGACTTGGTTAAAATAGCCGCAAACTCGTGACTGCGGCCATATTATAATCATCACTTTCATTATGCTTAATTTTAATTTTCTACCATATATACTGAAATCGAGAGTTTACGAGGATTCATCACCTGTACGGAGTTAGATAACATGTTATAGCGTTGCATTAACATTTCTGATAAATGAGCACAGATTACACTTATAATTATATCTCCAAACATTCACGTGACAATTAATATGCAGCACATTAATGTTTTAACGTAAAAGTATATTACATAATAAGTAAATGACAAATTTGAATGAATGTTTTTACAGAAATTTTTACAAACTCGCCTACGATGCGCAACATCCCGGCTGTTTGAATCACTACCAAGTCGCTCAAAGCAGTATACACTCTTCACTAGTATTTGCGTTTTTGGTACACTGTAGAGGGCGCAGGGGATTTGAAACAACGAACAACGCTAATTTTTGTACACAAAATCAATTTTTTTTATATATTTTTTAATACGAATTCCGCCGTGACACGTTCATAAAAACCGACGGCGAGTTTTGCCCCATTGTGTTCCGTGAGTATGCCTTTATTCGTTTTAGTGTGGAAAAAGAATGTTCCACAGATGACGTACATCGTATTGTCCACTAACGTACATAATTTATGGCATCTCGACTAGACACAACTTTTAGTTCAGACCGAAGCTTATCAAGGTCAAAGTAACTGCCATAGTATTCGATTGGGGATTTCAACTGGACCTCAGGAAAACTATGAGAAAACTCCTGGAGTTTTGTAGCACTTACAAGTTCTAAATATCTTCATTTGTTCATGTTTTCGAAATGTGCTTTGATTTGTGTTATGATGTATAATATTTCGGCATGTAGCCTGGATTACTCTCGCTTTGGGTCTACTTCGTCTTTGCATTTCCGACGTTTTTTTTTTTTTTTTTTCTGGTTCCAGGCCAAATTTTAGTATGTCAGAGAAAACATTTTCAAAATCGTGTCTGAGTTTACATAGAAATACTTTCGTTTCCTGTATCTCCTGAATACAGAAACTGATGCCCAGCTGTTTCGTCTGCTTTACGTTATATAGGTGTCCAGTGCTATCAAAAATCTTAGAAAACAAAACTAGACAAAAAACACATTCTCAAAAGTTTCTAGAAAACTGATGAAACCTTTTGCTGAAGAAATAGTGTCATTATCCCATTCCTGTGGATTTTCCGTCATTTTGGAAAACATTTCTATGAGGGAATCCCGATTGTTAAATGCACATTAGACAAGTCTGTCATTATAATTCCATCTTGTTGGCGCAACACCTGGAAGCCGTTTCCCAACTATCTTTTCTAGCAATGCTACCCGCTTAGAAGAGAGAGAGAGAGAGAAAAAAGCAGACAGGCCAGAAAGGGTACTGAATAACACTCTACACTTGCTAATGTTATTTACGGACTGGGCTACGACAAGGTTCAAAACATCTGCTGCGCAATGTACAAACTATGCACTGGAAAATTTGCCACGTACCAGTTTTTGTACACCATTGAAATCTGCCGCCATCATTGCAGCTCCATCATAAGACTGCGTGACAAGTTTATTGCCAAAGTTAGATGTCGTGACAAATTCAATTGCATGACTAGCTATGGCTCCCGCATACCTATCACAGCTAACATCAGTGAACCCATAAAACCGTTCATTAATCTCTCCATCACTCGTTACAAATCTAAAAACAGTGGACAACTGAGAAAGTTTGGCACAGTCCGACGTCTCGTCAATTAAAATTGTACGAAAACTGATTTTTCAATTTCATTTTTTATTTCAGGTAACACAATATTTTGAATGGATTCTATTATATCGTTCTGGATATTACATGAGAAACCAGAAAATACTGTGGACGTCTCAAGGTGCTGCGACAATACTGGATCATAAGTTGCAATTAAAGGACATAATTGCTGCAATTTTCTGATTCTTTTGTCTCATCATGACCACCACGGAATGGCAGTTCCTGTACAACCAAGAAACAAACATCTATTAAACGCTTCAACATTTCTCTGTTTCTTTTAACTTTTTCGTTATGTCGTTGTGTGCTTAATTGTTTCGATCTATCCAGACCAAAATAAACTCTATTTTTACCTAATTCTTTAAGAGACAAAACCAATTTATGTGAACTTCAGAACGCTCGTGTTTTTGAACAGCATTGCACAGATTGTTAAGGTCACAATACCCAGTTGCAGTCCACGTGTTAACATATCCTATGAGAACAATAAACATGGCCAGCAAAACAGTTCGTTTAGACTGTTACATCCAGCTAACCACGAGTGTTTCTGATAAATATTTTTTTTCGGAAATGATGTAAAAATTACCTTTCTTGCATGTTGTCGTGATGGTAAGTTCAGGTGTCGGCCTACTCTCTTTTATGATGCCACATCTTTCCTGAAAAGTGAAAGCACTGCTGGAAAAATGCTTCACTTGTAATCCACACACGCCACACATACATCCACATGTTTCTGCTGCACTCATTCTATCTACTCGGTTCTCAGTTTCACATGGTAATTTTATAATTTTTATGTAGGGTATACATCGCGCACGAATATGTATAACATTCTCAGCATCAAACTAAATTAAATAAAAACAATACGATTCGCGTTGGGCGCTCGAACTTGCCCAAGCATCGATCTAGTTACTGTAAACTACACGATGCCAACTGTCTGCGGCTAGGCCAGCTTCAGCTATGTCTGCTTCAGATCGGCTAAGAAAGCACTACCATCGTAGCTTCTAACACAGGTTAACACAGCCATAATCCCCGCCCCTCCCCGGGAGGTCTTTCTACCCTGCCGTCACGCTGTCAGTTGGGAAATCATTGCGACCCCTACCTGCTGAAAGCATTATTTACATCTCTTCCAAACATCTTGGTTTTGCTAGCCAACGAGTTGTTTTCTTATAATGTACAGCATTATTTCCCGAGTAGAATGTGTACTGCATGAGCGAAAATTTACCTTAAAGTAGCCTAAATATAAGTTATATTTAAAATAAATATTAAATTCTAACATTGTCAGGAAACTGTCTGGGCAAGCACTGCTTGCACTGTTTTGTGATAAATTCTATCATATTTAAGGAGTGTGACGTGTTTTTCAATTATTCATTTACTACTTAGTATTATGTTACATTTGTGGAGAGCGACGTGTTTTCCATTTATTCATTTACTACTTAGTATTATGTTACATTTGTGGAGTGCGACGTGTTTTTCATTTACTTCTAAGTCTCTCTCGTGTTTATTAAAATGCAATTTTTTAATGTTGCATAAACATTTAATGACGTGTGTTTGATACTTATTTGATATCGCCATAATACTATTCTTCGGTACTTTAACACACTTATTTATTAATAATCTCGAAATACGTGTTTCTGAACTCCGTCGTTTCGCATATCTAAACTTCAGTCTACATTCAGAAACCGGCCAAAGCGGTCGTATCTCCGACACCTCCTCCCCTCGACGAGCCTACCACCTCAGTCTTCTTCCAAACACCGGCCAAGGCGGACGTGTCTTGGGCTCCCGACACCCCCTCTCCTCACCCTCCTAAGCCGCCTACCAGATGGCCATGGGTCAACACATATGATGCTGCTGCTACAACAAAATTAATTGTTATACCACTCTTCCCCAAAAAATATAACTTATGCCACTCTTGCAACAAACTCAACACATATATAGCAATGCCCACACACCTCACAGCTGGAGGAGTGAAATCAGAGAGTAAAATCATTTATGCTGGAGTGCCTCAAGGCAGTATACTTGGCCCAGCTTTATTTCATCTTTATATAGACGATTTACCGAAACCAGACCACCGACTGGTCAATTCGGTTGCTATGCCGATGACATTGTCATATTTAGTCGCTCACACGACCTCGGCCTAGCAACACGACGATTACAAACTGTCTTAACAGCCTTTCAAGAATATTACACGAAATGGCGGATTAAAATCAATGTCGGGAAAAGCGAGGCGATCGTTTTCACGCCCAGGACACTACCCCAAGCTGCGAATAGTCCGCAAATCACTTTATATGGCGAACCCATACCCCGTAAAGATGTTGCTAAATATCTAGGCGTACATATGGACAGAAATATGACCTGGAAAGCACATATAGACGCCAAATGCGTAAGTGCATACGCCAGACTCTCCGCCCTATACCCTATACTTAATAGGCGAAGTGCAATAACACGAAACACAGCAGTATTGCTATATACCATGCTCATACGGCCTGTTATAACATATGCTGCGCCCACATGGGCCCATTTAGTTAAAACACGTATCAAGAGACTGCAGATTGTGCAAAATAAATGTCACCGAATTGCGGCAGACGCACCTAGATACTGCCCCATTACAGATCTGCATAACGAACTCAAAATCGAAAAACTAGACTACCACTTCGTCAAAATGGCGGAAAAATTTTACAATGATTGTGCCACACATGCGAACCAGAAAATATCTAGTCTCGGCGATTATGACCCCGACGAGACTCAGAAATATAAGCGGCCTAAAATCATTTTAGCTCAGAGGCCGCCTTAAAACACCGAAACTCGCAATGCAGGCCCTCAGCCATGCACCCGACTAGCAAATTTATTCCGGAAACCCGTGATACTGCAATACATTTAACTTCAAATTACACTCTTTGACAAAATAATTATCACAAATTAGCGAAGCAATGTGTGAACACAGAACAAGGCAAGCAGGCTCTGTACAGCTTCTGTCTCGGAGATGGCCCTGTGCTTTATATTGCAATTGTTTTTCTATGCTTCACTACGTGCGCACCCGAGTGTCAGCACCGCGGGATCCAACCTGGAGTCTCGATCTTGTGTAGACCTGTGCGTTGGCCCTATACATCTACCTGATACCCAATATGGCGTCCTCCAGGCTGGCGATAATCTTATTTATACCCTTCATTACTAATTACTAATTACCTAATTCTTCGACACTACACCAGTCACGCACAACACTGCCAGCACTACACACTACACCACACTAGCTGCAAGCGAATTTTCACTGTAGGTAATGCCATTTCATTACATCGCACTACCACCTCCTTCCCCTTCCTAATTACTCCTATATTTATGCTGGAAACTAACACTTTTTTCTGCTTCCAGAGAGATGACTGGCATCTACCGCCTCCAGGGCCATGCTACTGCGGTACGACCCTGGATACATTCCAGCAGCGGATCGACACATGGCATATTACCCCCATTAACCTCAGAAAGTTTATCTTAGCGAACTAACACTAACCCTACTTTCTCCAGCCCTAATCCAATAAAAGGAATTACTTTTATCCTCCGCGACTGTCGCATAGTTTTCTCCAGGCCCTCTCCGCTTTGCCTGGTTTTCTATGCCCCTTACTAGACCCTTCTTCTTTCGGGGTGTGTCCATGGCTACAATTGCAGCCATGGCACCAGACAACCCTGGTCAGCCGCGATGCATGCTCCCATTTTGTTAATTAAACCCAACCTAAGGCGTATGAGGCTTGCCCTGAGACGCATCCCATTCTCCAACCGTCTTAGCTACTAACATGCATGCCAGAGGGCACACAGAATTGTGAAGGTGGTCACGCTGGCGTAGCAGGATTTGAGGGCTCGCCAGATTTTAAAAAAATCCTCACAGCGCATCGCCTTCTAGACATTCAAGGGTAAACATCGATGACGCTCTCCAAAAATATAACCTTATCATACAATTACACATGCCATAAAAAAATTTAAAATAAAATAAAAAAAATCACAAATTTCCAGAATTTTCAAAAAGGGTTTAAACCATTAATCCTTAATACTATACATCGACTTTACAGCCATTTAAATCCGATTCGTAAATTGATCGGTAACAAAGTAATCAGATCCATTAATTAATTCATCCGGTAATCCATCAATTAGTCCCAATTAATCACAGGTGTGTTAGAACCAGCACGCACTTACTAGTGTGTAGGGTGATATTAGCGGGTTTTGGAGTAGAAATCCTGAATAAATACACCTACAGGAGGCCGGAGAGCCTGCCGCATTCTGTAGTTAGTACGAGATTATGTTTGTAGTTATCGTTACAAGATTGTCCAGGACATCGTTTCCGGCTTAGTGGACTGAAAGTCTACCGCTTCTCTACTTATTATTTCCTAATTTTATTTACAACAACAAGAAACAAAATTCCCTCAACTCAACGTCTCGCACTTACTGGTTACAATTAATGAATTTAATTAACACAATTTATAATTTACCTCAAATAAATCATTAAAATAAAGAATTAAGAATCATCCCAATAGACAGTGTATCGCCCGATTCAATTATTTTATCAATTATGTGTCCATATTTGACAGTTCCAATATTTACAATAAAATCCACTCAGTCTTACCACAGATTAGTCCATGTCCCGACAGTCCTCAATGTTCTAGACTTCTCCGAGTTCCCTCGCGCACATAGGCTTCACTCGCCGGGTTCCGCGCACTCTCGTCGATCCAAACCAAAAACATCTCGTCCGCAGTCATACCGCACTTCACTTCGCACCCGCACTCTGCTAAATGACTTTCGCCAAAGACTGCTGGCCACTGGACCGCGGCAGTATATTATACAATGTCGTAGGCCGTCACCTAAAAGTTTCTCTAACTCGCGTGCTGTGCCGAGCGTCCTAATTCCCAGGATATTCGAGAGCCACCTACAGGTTTCGGCTTCTTCAGCAGGGGAAGTAAGCAAGTCTCGCCGACATCAGTTATCCACGAGCTTCCTAGAAGTGGACCAACCAGGCAGCGGGTGCGTCGTTCTGGGAAGACGGAAGGGTCGAAGTGGGTCACCCCCCCCCCCCCAAGCGTAGGATAGCCTCCCGGCGCCAGCTGCAAAGTGTTACAATATCCACAAAAATACAGAATAAGACATTTTGGGGATGTTTCACTACATTTTTGAGGTAGATAATATACTTACCTTTTTAGGTAAGCGTCGTTTATCTGTCATTTGCAGTACCTCTACACTAGTAATTCTATTAAAAAATTTGGAGATATTTTAAGTTCCTATAGATAACTTGCAAATACATTATAACAGCAATTATTATTTCAGATCATACCAGGAGTTAACTGCACCGGAAGCCTCTCGACATTAAATAATATACATCTACATTTGTAGTCCCTCATTTCAAACATACAAAGTTTTATAATAATTACGATTACAAATAATTAAGTGTATGTTAGACGCATGTTCTTATTCAACTTTGTTAGGTTTTATGCATGAAGAACGGTATGGGACACTTTACTTCGAGCATAATTTACCTGACGTATTCTGTTTATCAGGTACTTAACTCAGTTGCAAGAATAAATATCGAACATGTCTTCCGTTTTGAACATTCCACATTTCAGCTTCCAGGTTTTACATATTTGCAACAAAAGCGCCAGACTACTTGTGAATTTGATCTAAATCGTTACCCGTGACGTCATTTAATGTATAAGACGTAGTTTAACTCAGTGTTAATAAATTAGGCCATTTCGGCGCCTCAGGTGTTTTAGTTATATTTCCAAACTATTTTACTCTCATATGGTATGTTAATAAGAATGTAAACCTCAGTAGGTATTCGCCATTTCACAAAGACTAAAACAGTAGTGGGCGTTAAATTTAATACTGTAGAGAGTGACGAAAGTTAAGAGACCAAAGTACAGCGTGAAATCCTGCAGAAATAAAATTAATTACACAACTGGAAGGCAGTATCACAGCTGTTCTTTCTTAGTGTAGCCTCTCTGGAAACACTAACTTAATTACACAACTGGAAGGCAGTAGCACAGATGTTCTTTCTTAGTGTAGCCTCTCTGGAAACACTAAATGAATTACACAACTGGAAGGCAGTAGCACAGCTGTTCTTTCTTAGTGTAGCCTCTCTGGAAACACTAACTTAATTACACAACTGGAAGGCAGTAGCACAGCTGTTCTTTCTTAGTGTAGCCTCTCTGGAAACACTAAATGAATTACACAACTGGAAGGCAGTAGTACAGCTGTTCTTTCTTAGTGTAGCCTCTCTGGAAACACTAAATGAATTACACAACTGGAAGGCAGTAGCACAGCTGTTCTTTCTTAGTGTAGCCTCTCTGGAAACACTAAATGAATTACACAACTGGAAGGCAGTAGCACAGCTGTTCTTTCTTAGTGTAGCCTCTCTGGAAACACTAAATGAATTACACAACTGGAAGGCAGTAGCACAGCTGTTCTTTCTTAGTGTAGCCTCTCTGGAAACACTAAATGAATTACACAACTGGAAGGCAGTAGCACAGCTGTTCTTTCTTAGTGTAGCCTCTCTGGAAACACTAAATTAATTACACAACTGGAAGGCAGTAGCACAGCTGTTCTTTCTTAGTGTAGCCTCTCTGGAAACACTAAATTAATTACACAACTGGAAGGCAGTAGCACAGCTGTTCTTTCTTAGTGTAGCCTCTCTGGAAACACTAAATTTAAAATACACCTACGAAATTAGGCAAACTGCAACATTGCGAAGCAGTAGAAATTTATACGTGTTACGTTGTTCTGTTAACTGCAAAATTCGTATGTGATTTATTGTTTTAAATTGTAGGGTGTCTAGTAATTGAGTAGTTTACGCCCCCCCCCCCCCCCTCCACAATCTGAAACGTAATTAGCTCGATCCAAACCTAAAACAAATTGCTTGGTTTTCCTTTTATGTGACTTCCCATTCCCAACACTCTACATTTGGTACACTTCCTTAATACAAGCCTTCCTATATCTCCAGTTTCATCGAGCTATTTCTTACAATCTGAAATTTTTCCATTCTCGCGGTTAACGTTCGGTTGTGTGATAATATTTGATGTGAAGGAATGCTACAAATATCTGTATCACAACAAATTTTGTTATGTCGGACGAGAAATGCACAAATATCGCTTACTGTTTAAATTTAAAGAAAGCCTTTCTATAAAACTTGTACCTGTCGTCCACTTCCGTAAAGCGCGCATCCAAACCGGAATTAACGCAATCAGGAAAAACTTTCTAACAGACTATATAAATATAGTAACTTTAGTATTCTAATCAATATATATATAGTAACTTTAGTATTCTAATCAATATATATATATAGTAACTTTAATATTCTAATCAATATATAAATATGGTAACTTTAGTATTCTAATCAATATATATATAGTAACTTTAGTATTCTAATCAATATATATATATAGTAACTTTAGTATTCTAATCAATATATAAATATAGTAACTTTAGTATTCTAATCAATATATAAATATAATGACTTTAGTATTCTAATCAATATATAAATATAGTAACTTTAGTATTCTAATCAATATATATTACAGTCAATTGTGTAAAACTAGCCATGACACTGTCGCACAATCGTTTAGAGTACAAAATCATCCATGTAAACTCATCTGCATATTTCAAATCAAATATAAAAAGCCTGAAATAAATAAGCAAAATCCTGTTGTAAAACAATTCGAATTTTAAAAAAAATACAGTAAGATAATCTGTCTTTGCAGATGTCGGCACGTCATCATGACCAGCAGACTTGGAGGTCACAATACCATTCTCAGCAGACTTGGGGGTCACATTATACATGACTGCATCTATGTTCTTGTTGCGAGTTGAGTAGGTCTCAGCATCATGCTTTGGCTGACAGATGTCGGCAAAAACACGTGCTCAGCAGATAAATAACCGCAAAGTAAGACATGTATCAGCGACGATCATCTAAATAACTGGACATTAGTGTTCTCTGAAAGTTATGCAGTAAAATCCGAGGGTTGAATAATGGGAAACGCACCAAAAGTAGTCATTCGTATCACGAATGATAACAGCGATTTTCACTGTTCCAAGTCTCCAATTCCCATTGCATTCCCGTTATTTGAAAGTCAGCAGTAATATCTTGATTTTCACTGTTCCAAGTCTCCAATTCCCATTGCATTCCCGTTATTTGAAAGTCAGCAGTAATATCTTGATTTTCACTGTTCCAAGTCTCCAATTCCCATTGCATTCCCGTTATTTGAAAGTCAGCAGTAATATCTTGAATTTCACTGTTCCAAGTCTCCAATTCCCATTGCATTCCCGTTATTTGAAAGTCAGCAGTAATATCTTGATTTTCACTGTTCCAAGTCTCCAATTCCCATTGCATTCCCGTTATTTGAAAGTCAGCAGTAATATCTTGATTTTCACTGTTCCAAGTCTCCAATTCCCATTGCATTCCCGTTATTTGAAAGTCAGCAGTAATATCTTGAATTTCACTGTTCCAAGTCTCCAATTCCCATTGCATTCCCGTTATTTGAAAGTCAGCAGTAATATTTTGATTTTCACTGTTCCAAGTCTCCAATTCCCTTTGCATTCCCGTTATTTGAAAGTCAGCAGTAATATCTTGATTTTCATTGTTCCAAGTCTCCAATTCCCATTGCATTCCCGTTATTTGAAAGTCAGCAGTAATATCTTGATTTTCACTGTTCCAAGTCTCCAATTCCCATTGCATTCCCGTTATTTGAAAGTCAGCAGTAATATCTTGATTTTCATTGTTCCAAGTCTCCAATTCCCATTGCATTCCCGTTATTTGAAAGTCAGCAGTAATATCTTGATTTAATGTCCAATAATGAGAATCTCATTGATGTCAAACGTATGAAGGAAAAAAAAAATAGAACATTACTTCTTTTCTGGATTATGAGTTAAAGCTGGGTCTCCTTTCCGTGTGTAGCGTTACACAACCGCGTTACATACATTTATACCTCATACTTTCCGTGTGTAGCGTTACACAACCGCGTTACATACATTTATACCTCATACTTTCCGTGAATTGTGAAGTGTAACAACTAACAATACATCGAATATATAAGGATAACATATGTGTAAACATACAGAGTGCGAGAGAGAGAGAGAGAGAGAGAGAGAGAAGTGGAAGGGGGAGGGGGTGAGCGAGTGAGTGAAGACATTTGGACGGCTCTTAACAGCGAGGTCTTGAGACCCAATGAAGATGATTTAAGTGAATATGGAGCAGCGCCGGAATGAAGAGGCGCAGGAAACGGGAGATCCTCGATAAATCCCGCCGACCAACGGCATCATCCTGCACGATTCCCACTTGAGAATATACCCTCCCCCCCCCCCCCACACACACATACATACACACGTGTTTATCACGAGCGTAGGAATGAATTCAAACCGATGACGTATGATTGTAGGCAAGTCATGAAAACATGACATAAGGACCAAAGTTATTTCTAATGGCCATGAATGACATAACAATAGAAGGGGAAATACTATATATTTTTCCATGCATCGTAGGAAGTTCTTTGAATAAACACGGAGTGTCTGGGGAACATGCAACCAAACTATGATATGCAACAACAGCAAAAATTTTCGCTGCCCATATGTTATATCATGGACGTGATTATCGTAGCTGCCATTTGTTTTTGTTTTAAGTGTAATTGCATAGAATGGTAAGGCCTTTAAATATCACTAATTAGCCATTGTTGTAAAATAAACAAAAGAGGTGATTTTGTGAGTTAGCCCTGCATCACCCAGTTGTGTGGGACCTCATGCCGTAATTTGGTAATCAAATACTACATTACGTGGCTGGATGTTAGATAGCATTGATACATTTCGTATCACGGAAAGTGCATGTTCCTTATGTGAAGTATTTTTCAGGAAAGTGTTATTAAAAAGTGATTTTATTTAAATAAATAACGGAAGAAAATTTTGCAGATAGAGATTGGTATTTCATTTTTAAGCATTAAGACATGTAAGTGTTAAATAAGTCGTAACTATCATTAAATAACATCGCTGAAAAATGTGGGCCATCGCCTTATAACGTCTTAAAATTAAGCCATATTACCATTTTGGAAGCCGGTAGCATTGACCTTGACCCCGTGACCTTTAATTACCTTGAACCGAAACAATTCCGGAAAATTCTCAATGTCCCCAAAAAAAATTAATTAAAAACTTTTGCTTATTTTAAATACTTATTAATTCAGTGATGTAAACAATCGATGGCGAGAGGATTGTTTAGATAAAATGTATGCGATCATGAGCAGGAGGAAGGCGATGGTTTGATCTCAAGTATTGCCTATGTCTTCCTGGGTCGTTGATAATGGATGAGTTCTCTATGGCGAACGAATGAAATGAGGGGGAATATTTTTGAGGAATGTTTCACAACTAGTTGGTTTGCCTGGTCAGTTGGCTTGGTAAGTTAGTATGACCCTTTGGTATGGGTCAGCTGTGGTAGAAATGTTTTGCAAAGATGTTGTGCAAAGCGTTTAGCTACAAGACTCTTATTAGAGACTTTTTTTTCAAGATTGTCGATCATCGTTTGTATAAGTGGATGGTATGGCAGGTTAGTCTTGTCGGTTGGTCTAACCAGTTTTTCAGTAACTGGTCTCGTCAATAGCTAGTCTTGTGCTCAGTCTCAGTCTCGCCAGGAACCAGTCTTAGGTGGAGTCAGCCGTTGGATAGCATCATTAGTCGGTATGGCCCCCTGTCATGACTAGCTAGTATTGGATAATTGTATGGACTGTGACTTTTCTCGATTTGCCTAGTTCAATATCATTGAGGTATGATCAAGGTCAACAACCAACACGGTGGCTAAATCGACAGCTACTCTAATGACGAAATTGATAGTTAATACACCAGCATCACCTAGGTGATGAAAAAGTAAACAAACGAAAAACAAGAAAATCAATATAGCGGCTGGAGTGCATTCGACAGAATGAGCAATGGATACGGGAGGGGAATGCTAATACAATGAGAAACATTGGTTGTGGGTCGAACGAATATGAGTAATCAAACACATAAAAACCCTTTGCGTGGTGACGGGTGCGGGGGGGGTGGTTTGGGGGGGGAGGTGAAGCAACACAAATAATCAACCAATGAGGAACATGAGTGGAGGGCGTGGAGGGGGAGGGAACCGACTAATTTATCAAGAGAAACATTGACGAGAGTCAGTCGTCTGCTAGGCATGGTGCAGAGGGAACCTTCGTAAATGTCACTTTTTAATCAACTTTTTTACAAATTTTTTTCATACATTTTTAATGATATTTTTTATTATTTTTTATAATTGATGAATGTTTAAAATGTATATTTGTGGAATTGATTTAGAATGTTTTAGGAATTTTTGCGATTCTTAGGTTTAGGTGAAAGGTCATGAGGGCCAAGTTAAAAAATCAAGTCCAAAGTTACTTGGATTCAATATGGAGGTTTATGACGTCAAAACATAGGGACTTGTCAGCTTGGTCCTCCGTCTCGTCTAAACATAATCATTCAAAATTATATTTTATAATTTTTTTAAATAAATGTTTTAACGATTTTTATAAATGCTTTAATAATGTTTTAAATGTATATATATATATATATATGATTTTTAGAATTTTTCGGGATTTTTAGGGTTCGGGGTCATTTAACGTTACGGGGTCAATGTAAAAGTTCAAGGTCAAGTCCACCGACATCCAACATGGCGGACAAGATAGCCGTCAGGGGACCGGGACGATATGTTATGTACAGCTCCGACGCTACGTTCATCCGTCCCCTTGTCCTCAACTTATTATTTTTCTACTACTCCTATGCATATTTTAATTATTTACTTGTTTATGTATTGGCAAGACGTAATACTATTTTTCATTGGTACATTAATTGTGTTGAGTGGTATGTAATTTTACTGCTCTTTTAAATTTTTATTTTTATTTTATCGTAAACCATTTAAGCATATTTCATTTCAGTCTGTTATTTTTGTAATGTGTTTAGAAGGCCCTAGTGTATGAGTAGTTATTGATCCGCTGTAATGGTAGCTAAGTCATTTGATGAGTAATTTTTGCCGCTAGCGTTCTCGTGATTGGTCAATCGTAGGCGACGTTTTTGGATTAAGTGTTTGCAGGGAATTTCTTGCCATCTTTGTATGAAGACAGGATGCTAACTCGCGTGGGTTTAGCACACAGGGTTTCAATTCAGTGTTTATTATAAGGAGCCGAGTTCGAAGCTGAAAACAGGACGTCTCGAAGGAGAGGAAGACGCGATGCATGTTTTAGGTAGAAGCAGTCCTGTGTCGGTCGCAGCCCGCCCGCGTTTATTTTTAGGATAATTAGTTCTACATCCCTCGTTTATTAAAATGTGCTGGGGCTGTAACGGCAGTACAGGCCCGAGAGCCTGAATAGTGAATCCCGAGATAGGAGGTCCTGCCGCATCCAGGGGGATGCGACAGCAGACAACGAGATAGCCACGAACTTCGAGAACTTCAAGAATTCTTCGTTTTTAAATTATAATCAGCTAAGTCAACAAACAATTTTATTAAGAAGCAGAGAAGTAATTTTCTATTCAAGTTGAACTGGCCTCATTTAATTTAACTACGGTCACCTTAGCATTAATAGTTTTTGCTTAAAACACTGATCTAGTCTGGAGCAAAGAGACAGATTAATTAATTAATTTTTCTGGAAGCCCAACATTTTAGTCGCTAAGCATAAAGAAAATGGATCACTTTAGTGACGAGAGATGCTGGTGTTCCTGAGGCCACAGATAAAATCATGCCCGTAAACATTTCCTGTCTGTCAGAAATTATTTGGCTATCAGAAAGTTACTTAAATTGCACGATTTTCTTGCAACGTCTTTGCTGAGTAATTATTTCCAGTAACAGTAGACATTTTTCCTAGTGACGTTTCTTGTTATGTTGTAATTTAATTTTGTTATATTATTGGCGTGTGTTCATCTGTCGCACGCATAAGTTACTACGCTTGTATTCCGTGTCTTCATCCTTACACGTTTATGTAACGTAACGAAGTTGTTACGCCTGGCTCCGTACGCGGGGCCTATACTAAAAGTACACGTGCACTCGTAGTAGTGTGTGAGCTACATAATTCCACTCCGACTACGTGGGCCGATATATAACATGCACAGAGGTCAGGTAGCGGTACTAACTAAACCTCAAACAGTGTGGTAAATACGTCGACTCCGACTGATCACTGTCATATCTAACTGGGGAGTACTAACCTCTATAGCATAGTCAAAGTACCTTTCCATTAGACCGTCAGTAAATATAAACAAATGTGACATGTAACTTACACTCTTATCGTTATTAGGATTATGTCCTGCAACTCCATGACTCAGCACGTTAATTCCACGTTCCCTCCCTCCTTCCAAAAATTCGACCCATAAAATAATTTTATTTTTGGAAGTTTCGGCTAAGAGGAAAATATTAAATCGTCGATGTTCAGTATGTATTTTCACCAACATAGCACAACTGCTCCGTACTGAGAAATACTTTCACACACTTGTATTCTGGCGGAAATGAGTAACACATTCCCACAATGACCACATCTTTGTCGGCGTGTTTTTCAATGTTATCTGACGTAAAGTGTTTCAAATGCCCCCTTCCCCTTAATCTTGGTGTATATGTCCCCTACAAGCGGCGAGGCTGAGTGTGTCGCACTAGGCAAAACTTCATTGTCACCAGTGAATGTTTTGCTAAAAATATCCATAACAACTTTAAATATCACATATATTTTACCTAACAAAGAAACTAACCAGCGGCTTTTATTTTACCAGTGTTGGATTTGAATTTTTACTGAGCTTCATAATATTTCGTTACAATATTTCGTTTACTTACAGTTTTATATTTTTAACATAATTTTAATTGTAAACTGGCGCGCCTATGATGGATAATAATCTCTCTGAAGCCAGGCATAGCGCAGCAGAATTCATAGATTTTTAAATTTTTTCCGGAAGATGTCTAAAACTTAAGAGATCTAAAACATCATAAGAAATCCAGATGCAGTTCAACCATAACTGTATTTTCCTGGGATTTTAATTGACGAGAATAGCTGTGCCAGCCAGCAGCTGTCAGTACAGCTTTGCCAATTCTTGGAAGGATATTTTTGTATTCCACACAACCAGAACTATATGTCTCCGGGTGTTTTTCTTCTAAGGTACATTCGCGTTAAGCCAAAAACTTCATAACAACTAAAAAAGAAATTTAGCAGTTTGTCTGCTCTAACAGTTTCCTAAACAATACAAACTCACCAATGTAAAACGTCTATGTTTTGTTTCTACTTGATTCGAAGACTTCCTTGTGCATAGATTTGCAATTTGTATTGTACAATTCAGATTTCACGACGTGTATTATGACGCGATAGATGCTTGATATATGCGGCATCAGGGCTTGGTAATGCTTGCCAATAGGCTGATATTAAACGGCCAAGAAGTCATGTGCCAGGGATAAGAGATCAAAGAGTATCAATGTCTGCAATTTTGCAGTAAAGCCGTTCTCCTTTGTTTAAACATAATTAAAATTAAAAATGTTGTGTTAAACGCACGCAAGCTATCACAATACTAATAATTAATTAGCATTACAAAAAAAAAATTTATGTTTGCGGTTTCCATATTGATGCAATACAAATTGCATAAATATTCCTTTATTCTACTGTGAATAAGGTTGTATGTTTCAGTTACGTATTAAAGAGGCTTATTGAAGCTACATAATTAATTGCATTCAAGTATTTTTAGGTACACAATTTTTTAAGCTGTCAATGCAACTGATTCCTAGTTTGTACAGAGACTAATTCACAGTAACTAACACCAGCAAATTGCCATTCAATCTGCATTTCTCGTGGTGCCGATAGGTTTTGAAATACGTCACTTTAAATTGTTTCTTTTCTTCAGCAGTAAGTATAATCGCAACGTGGCTGATGAGTACAATAATTAGTTCAGCACTAGTGTGTCACCATGCATTTAATTAGCAATTTTTATATGCAAATTAGAAAATTTAGCGACAACACTGTCATAAAAATCATTCCCCCATTAAGAATCAGTGCAATGACACTGTAGCACACATATTGAGTGCTGTGCGTGTTTCAATATTTCAGTTAAAAAATAATGACTTAATTCTGCAAAGTACGGGGCTCAATAAATTTAACACTGTGACAGTTTATATTAATTGTTAAAAGTTTGTAACTTCTTAGTAACCCGTCACCAAAGCACCAGTTTTGCAACTGCATCGGTAAATTTACTGAAAAATTGGTGACTTTGACATTGTCATTTGTTTCTTAGAAATAATTAGAATACATTGGTAGGATAAAAACAAATTGCAGTCACTTTTCTTTCTTACGAGTTATACTTTGTTCTTTGTGGTAAAATTATGCGTTAAGTAATGTAAATGTTTCGTCTTTACTGCATATTTAAGTAAATTATTAATGGTATATAATTATTTTTCAAAGTTTCTCCTTCTTAAGTTTGAATGAGGAAGAATTCGAAGAAAACACTATAGCAAATATATCAGTCTTGAGTTCGACACATTTATTTATTTTATTTTATGGGGATGAAATTACAGCCGCAACCTCGCAAGGTAACAAAAGTTGCAATAACATTTTTTATCACATTCGAGGACAGTTGAAATGTCCTTAATAGTTGTGTATCACTAAACGCAGCACAATTAAATGTCCTTAATAGTTGTGTATCACTAAACGCAGCACAATTAAAGCCACATAGGTATATTTTTGCATTATGTCAACACATTGAAGCATTAAATTAAATTAAGAGTCGCTAATTGAGAAATAAAAATAAACCAACAGAAAAACTTTGTTTATTTAGATGTAATGGGTAACGGACTAAGTGACATAAGAATATTTAGATGTAATTGGTAACATACTAAGTGACATAAGAATATTTAGATGTAATGGGTAACATACTAAGTGACATAAGAATATTTAGATGTAATGGGTAACATACTAAGTGACATAAGAATATTTAGATGTAATGGGTAACAGACTAAGTGACATAAGACTATTTAGATGTAATGGGTAACAGACTAAGTGACATAAGAATATTTAGATGTAATGGGTAACAGACTAAGTGACATAAGAATAAGATTTTAATCTGCCGTAGTTCATTTTACCATTTGTGAAGATTTGTAGCCTTTTCCCCCGTAAAATAGAAATCCTGGCTACGCCACTGCTGGTCAGGGGTTAAAAACTTTTAAAATTTTTATTTATAATTTTTTGTATACTGTGATATCAACAATTAAAATTTTGAAATTTTAATTTTATATCATACCTTCATTTTGAAACTCTCCGTAAAAGGGTTTCATAGCCATAATTTCATTTCAGTACAATTAAATATCTTTATGCTGTAGAAAAGAATACAATGACATCACCCTGTGTGAAAAACAAGTCTAATATATCCACTTCACATCAATGAGAGAGTTGTAGTTTTAAAAAAAACAATGCGTCATTTATGATTTATGTTTTTTATGAAGGCAATCTCAGCGTCACAACACCTCCGGGCAACACTTCGAAACTCTACGAAAAAATTGCACAGTATTTTATTGAATAACATTAATCTTCTGTATTTACGCACAACGCATTATTTATTCATCCCAACAGCACTAACATTCGACCCAAGATCAAGCCGCACTTAAGTATTAGTTTCATGGTCCATTTTAACTATAATATCGAATAATACGTATACGATGTTCAGATATACGATCAGTATTTCTTATGCCACATATAAAAAGTGGATCGATCAGGAGAGATGTAACACACATGGCTTTATACTTCAGCCACATTTTTAACATGTAAGATCTAAATTTATGAGTTCCTACGCAAACTTCTAGCAGAAAATCGTACGAACATTTTCGTTTGCTTTAAAACCAGGGCGTGCAACACTATTAGTTACTAATAAAATGAACTTGATGCCCTTTACAATACAAACAATGTTATTGTTTCGAGATATTGTACTAGTGGTGCCACCTATGTCGTAAATGTGAACAACAGAGAGCTCGTAGGTTGAATCAGAAAACAAAATTAATTTACCTACAACAGGCAACTGTCGTTTTGCATAAAGTCGTTTTTTCCTAAAGTCGTTTTGCCTAAAATTCTAGTCCCTCGAGTTGTTTCCCAAAAAGTTATTTTGCTTAAAGTCATTTCGCCTAAAGTCGTTTCGTCTAAAATCGTTTTGCCTAAAAATTTTAGTCTCTCGCTTAACTTCACAAACAGTCGTTTTATCTCAAGTTGTTTCAACTAAAAGTAATTTTGCCTGAAGTCGTTTTGCCTAAAGTGATTTTGCCTAAAAGTCAGTTCACCTAAAGCCGTTTTGCCTGATGTCATTTTGCCTAATGTCGTTTTGCCTAATTTGAGGAAAAACTATTTTAGGCAAAACGACGGGTGCTCGTACGTTCCCTGAGCATCGGCCTTCAACCAGTTTTCTTCAGCTTACGATCAGCCAAGTTTAATCCAAAGCAAAAATAGTGGTCTTTACGCCTGGGCAGAGAATGTGCAGTTAACCATTATAGACCACATATGCATAGTTTTCCATGCGCACTACAAGAAATGAAAAATTAAATATTAAGCAAAAGTGAACAAGATATTTGGTGTTGATCCCAACGCAACCATTTACTGTCGAAGTTACTGATGAAAAGTTCCTTGACACATTACAATCTGTTTAAAAAAGCATCCAAAGTAAAGTGCCACTACGATACGCTGAGACTGGGGGCTGCATAGTGCTATGGACCACCATGGACCACTCTGGACTGATCTTCAAACTAGGGTGTATGTGAATTGTTATAGACTCATTGCAGGTCACACTTGTGTGCGAGAGTTTGGCTTCTATGTTTCCGAAACTAACTTTGCCCTTGTTACAGTTGCTTCCGTATTTGAAATCTCGTGAAACGGGTGCACTTCATGACAGAACGAACTCTGTCCTATTTACAGACAGAAAATAACTTAGAAACTAACTGACCTGAAATAAGATCATTCACTTTAAAACTATATATCATGAGTTACTTCAAGAAATATTTGAAAACACTCTGTAAAATATTTTCGCAATTTTTAAAAACTGCAAAAAAATTAATATTTTCGCTTTTTTTTTTCACCAGTCTGTGAGAATTTTTGTAAAATATATTTTGCTAAACATATGTTGAAATTAATTAAGAGAGGATCTTCCTTGTTAAATTTACTGTAAATTTTTCCGTTTATTTTATTTGCTTGTTCCATAAACACTAAAATTTTAATTCTGACTTGCGAATATGCAAAAAATATGCTGTCTAAAATGTTTATATTGAGGTAAATTTATTTGTGAGTAAAGCCTTAAAGTTGAGCAGTTATGTATACAGATATAGAATAATGAATCCATTTCGCGACGAGCAGTTTTATGATTTAAATTGCGAAGGAAACATGTCGACTTATTGAGAGTGAAGTGGAGTTAACATCGAGGTCTTGACAAGCCGATGAGGATGAGGTGAGTAAGGAGCGACGCCGGAATGCAGGAGCGGGGGATACGGGATATCCTCGAGAAAACCCGCCGACGAGCGGCATCGTCCGGCACGATTCCCACGTGTGCGGAAATCCGGGCGATAGCCCATCAGGGATCGAACCCGGTTGGCGTACATGGGAGGCGAGTAGTCTAACCACTACACCACCGCGGCCTCACTTGGACTGTCGGACTGCACTAACTTCTCCCAGAGGATATCGTACGAAACCTCTCCTGCCCCACCAAGCCCACTCAGGTGGAATAACAAGATTTCCTTGTGAGCACAAAGCCTGGAACACTGCCCACGGGGCATCCCTTACATAGGGGATGCGAGACGGGGTGTTTATTTATTCATTCATTCGTGATCCCTTTCTCTCGCATGCTCAGGGGTGTAGATCTTGTCAGTAATAATTTATACACCGTGTAAAAAATGGCTGGTTGTGAAACCGGCGTTGCGTAGAGAAGTTAAAACAGAGACGAAAATATTTGATATAGGCAAACCGTTTGGTCTGGACGGCCCCATGTACCTACGTAGTCCACGACGTGTGTGGGACCCACCAGCTACGCAATGGCACTGTGATGACGGCAGTAAAGCATGAGTTTTGTGAAGAGCCGCGTCGTGCAACGACAGTACACAGTAATACACGCCACTCTAGTACGAACATAACTAGCGATCCACAGCACTTTGTTAGGCGGGCGAGATCTATACGAGATGAGATGTGTCCGCCGTACCACATCCGCTTGCACATTACAACCCATCTCCTCACCTATTGTAGTCATTGTGGCATGGCGACATATATGCTGTGCGCTCGATTCATGGCGCCGCACCGCTGCGAGGTTGGCCACACTATACAAGATCCGTACATGTTCTTATCTGTTATCTCTTCTCTACGCAATGGGCCTGTGTTACAATCCGCTTTTTCTACACGTTGTATAATGAACAAAAAATGCATAAACGCATATCCATGTTAAAAAGAGCATGAGTTAAATATTTAATAAACATTGTAAAGTTATTTCTTTAGTTACACAGTATACAAGAGTTTTATACAAGGTTTTGCCATTGCTTATGATACAACCAAATTAAAATACTATTTATCTTTTGAAGTTTTTCGAGTAAGAGTAGATGAAATTATATTAATGTTTAGAGAGCTCGTGCAATATGTGCATCATTCGTGTTTCCAAGAGGTATTTATTGGCTGTTGTATCTGCTGTCAAAGCCATGTGGCTTCGAATAAGGCGTTTTGAAAATACTATGTTTATACACGTATTGTCCGAATGTTACTACAACCGGCATATATTCAAAATGCACTAAATCATGTATATTTATACATACAAATGTGTGCAACATAAATATATACACATACCTACATCATAGTAATAGATCACTGCTAAACCAAATGTAAACAATTGTGCACGGCATTGTTTGAACACGTGACTTTGACAGCTCCGTTAGTGATTCGAACAAAGCTGGAAGGACCGAGAGCACAACAGCACTTCAAACATGGTTCGTATCGAGCAACAATATCGTGTATTTTCGCCACTTGATTTCCTTTCGTACGGGTGCTGCATAGTATAAAATTTAAAATTTAATATTTTTCTGACAGTATTCGTATTGTCGACATTTGAACGTGATGTCGTTCCCGGCAGAACGTATTCCATATATCTTGTTAAAAGACAAATATGTGCTGTTTTACTGTGCACACAAGTAAGGGAAACAGTGTAAAAAAGAAAACAATTGAAAACGAAAGTTGCAGTATTTATTCATTTTTATGTAAAACGTTTCTACACTTAAAAAAATTAAAATAAAGTTCATGTGATTACACATCGAGGTAGTTTTTCAATGGCATTATCTCTTTTCCAGAAGTAAATTAATTTCTGGTTCTGACAAACTTTAAAATTGTTATTACCTACTTAGTATGTTTATACGAAAAAACAAATAAATCTATTTTTCTACTTGAAATAACGTTTCATGCAATGTATAAAAGTTGACATTATTGATCAAAATATAAAGTGGATTTTTTTTATTCTCTACTAGTCTTAAAAATGTCCTTATCTTTCTCTGTACGCCCTCACTCCCTGTCACCTTTAAGGCAAAATTCCACCGCCGTCGAGCAATGAACTTTTTCAAATGTCAAGGCTCGCTGTGTTCAGTACTAGCGAAAACGTTCGAGTGAGGTCAACCACGCCATAGCGGCACTCACGGGCTGTTCCGGGTTCGAATCCAGAGAAAAGCGTAATGCAAAATTTCATTCGTCACTGTAATGCGAGGTCGCCGCCCTATCAGTGCAATACGCGAAGCTAGTTCCGGTTTGCACTGCATGTTAGGTTAAGGCCATTGGTGCATGAAAGCAGTATAGTTATATAATTTTTGCTATAATTTGTTTCACAGCAGATTTTTCAAACTTTTGGCTCGACCAGGCATAAATAACAACTTTTAGCACCTTCTTAAATATTTACGAATTCACTATGTTTATTATTCTCGGAGCACTAGTTGCAGATAAGAAAACCAAAATTATTTCATTTCTTCCATCAGTGTTTCGAGAATAATGACGGCAGTGAATATTTAACAACATAAGAAGGTGCTAAAAATTGTTATTTGCGCCTTGTAGAGCCAAAAATTTCGACAAACTCTTTGGAAAACAAGTTATGACAAAATTACATAACTATACTGCTTCCATGCACCAATTGTCTTGAGCGTGTGAGGTACGCCCTCCTCGTGACACGGTTTTCTTTGCATTATCCTATTTAATAATAGGACGATCTCTGTCTGTCCGTCCATCTTTAATACTTCTAAGTCCTTTGAAACACAACAAAAGTTATTCAAATTTTGCAGAACAAATCCTCAGGATTAAATACAGGTCAAGTTTGAATTTCAGCAAGATCAGATTACGCAATCATGGCTTTTGACACTAAAAACTCATTTTTAATTACTTTTTCCTATGAAATTTTTTTATTAATACATAGAGATTATTGCATAGAGATATGAAGGCAATGGAATATCATTTTTTCTCTCTAAATGTCGCTCTTCAATGTTGAGTTAATTAAGTGGGGCCACAGTGGTCAAGTGGCTAGAGCGATTCCAAGTGGGGCCGCAGTGGCTTAGTGAACAGAACCTTATCTAGTGGGGCCGAAGTGGCCCAGCGGATAGATATATAGCAAATTGGGCTGCGGTGGCCAAGTGACTAGAGCGATTCCAAGTGGGGCCGTAGTGGCCCAGTGGATAGAGACATCAAAAAAATTTCAGTCTTTGTATGATAACCAAATTTTTTTACATTGTAAATATTCTAGGCACGTGACCATACTGTAAACACGGTCACGGGCTAACCCCTAGTTTACAATACTTTTTATACTTCATTCACGGTTACTTTACACTTTTCTGAAGCCCTGCTGAAGTTCTACTTCCAGGATATTCCTCCGCCTCATGGAAACAAAGCTTCATCCAGTCTAGAGAATTACACCAAAGGGACGACGTACCGCATTCGTGCGCACTCAGCATAATAATATTTTACATAACAACTATTTCTTACAAGGCATTATCAACACACTTATTTTCTCACTGTTTTAATTCAAATTAATTATAAATGAAATTATATAATTTATAGGTGAAATATAAATAATAACTAATTATAACAAAAAATGAGATTCATTTACATTAACCGACGTATGAAACGTTTGTGATACGTGATATATTTAGGAAAGAACAAAACAGATCAGGCATTGGTTTAATTTTTCAAAGTTTCGATTAAAAAAGTATGAAGAAACCGCAAATAGACTATATTTTCAGTACTCGTCGGGAACTAGTACCTGCCTATCTCCAATTACAATCATACAATTATTACAATTATACAATATTACAATTAAATACCGCAGTGTTAAAATACGGATATTCGCTTTCAAAAGCAATTCGACAAGTGTCACAACTTACCCCATCGTCGGGGCAAGTTGTCACTTGCAATGGGGCTAATTGTCACATACAAACATACATAGTATAAACTAAAACATCTTAATTGCTACACGATTCCCAAGTTATACAAAACTTTAAAAACTATATAGGAAGAAAACCTTGTGAAAAAAGCAATTAAGGCTTCCATAGGAATTTAAGGTGGACATAGCTAGCACAGATATAACTGGTTAATTTGTCTTGTGTCATGGAGGCTACTGTAAACTGTTCTGGAGACGCTAAACAAATCTCGTTTAAACTTTGATAATTAAACACATAAATCTTAAACTATAGTTTAGTCTGAAGAATCAAAGTCACAGTTCTGGCAAACAAAATGAAACAGCTGTGATCCACTTTTCTGTGTGCACTTTTCATGAGTCCATGAGTGTCACTGAACACATCTCACCCATTCTTCTCCCTCAGTCCAAACGGCTCTTCACACACTAAACACAATGTGTCTTCGACTTCAGATGACGCATACGGCTGAGTAGAGCTTTTAGACCTTTTCTCGGATTTTAAAGACTTATTCTTTCCATGGAGATCTAAATGCGAAACTCTACTTTTCCCTTTCCCTGCAGCTAATGCATCTTTTACTGGCGTGTCTGCCAGGATAACCGATTTTCTTGTTTTCCTTTTGGGGGCCTTGGGAAACGGTCTGATATATTGTAGTGAAACATGGGAAGTAGAAAGTTTCGTGCTTAAATACTGCTGTGGACTTGCAGGAGCATCGGTAGAAGAATGCAAATCAGAACTGTCTTTTTGTAATGTAAGAACTGATGAAGAAGGATCTGGTCTGTCTGTCACATAGCTTGGCAGGAAGTCTACTTCAGAACGAATGTTTGGATTAAGAGGGCAGCTTCTGCAGCTCTTAATTCTAAATCAGCGGATGATATTTTTCTACCCGTTTTCTGCTTGTATGTCTTCACCATCTGCATAGCTAAACACGTTGCTTGGTGATGCATATACTATTTTCTATAAAATAAAATTTATAATACTACTTTTTCCTGTTAAATGATGAGCTGAACTATTAGGTTAAGTGTGCCTATGTACCTTATATTATGATTATGAATGCAAGCTCACCCTACTGATATAAACATTAAGCAAACCTAGTCTACGTGAAACCATGCTTTAGGCATTGGTGCCGACACAGCATTCTGTAGCTCGTACTATTTAAATAAATACGTCACAATTTACATTTATTTTCGTAGTTCGACTAAACAATGCTGATGTACATTACCCCAGTACCTTTACTTTTTTCCTTTTAGAGGCGAAAAAAAGGGAATGAATTTCTTAGTGAAATCACGAGCTTTATTTAAGTATATGAGCACCAAGGCAAAAAGAGGTGGTTCGGAGTACCTCTTTTTATGAGGTCCCATGTTTACATTTTTGCCCAAAATTAGGATATCTCAGTCGAAACTTACATATTTCAAACACAGAAAGTATTTATTTTCTACACAATTGTGGATAAAAATTTTCTCGGAGGTATACGGGACATGTTGTCACAGTGACAACTAACCCCGAGTTTTTTGTGACAACGTACTCTACAGTGTCACATTTCACTTGTTAGTCGCGGCTTTCTACAGAAATGTTAGACATGAAAGTTGAGTATAATTTTATATCTTACCGTTTTGCAGCAAAGTTGTCAGACTCACACACGAAACATGCACAGTCTTTTTACTAACACACTGCTAATGCAAACAAATATCCCATCTGAAGTAGCTAGAGCATTGAGTGGCAAATTGTTCATATTTTGCCCGCTAGATGGTGACTCTTGTTACGTCCGCACAAGACTTCATTGATAAAACCATTCAGCAACGATAGAATTTACAATTTGACAACTTGCCCCAGTCTCCCCTACCACGTGTACACTTGCTAAATGCTCATCACACAATTACCATCAACTACACATTTGCATATGCCCTAGCACCAAAACAGCCAAATATCGACTGACATATATCAAAGATAATTTCATTCTTTTTTTTTCGGAGTTTGTAATAATAATATAATAATAATAATTATTATTATTATTGTTATTTAACACAACACTCTGTTTCCATGAAAAAAACTCTGTGAGCGAATTATTTAACGTTAAGAAGTGTAACCCACCCTGTAATGGCAAGGAAAAAAGAAATAAAAAAAAAACAATCAGTTTTAACGAATATTTATTATTACCCATCAACCATCTTATTTACACATTTTTTTACACTGCTGCAATCAACTTAATTCTTCTATACACAATGCTTCAGTGAGTTTAAACTTTAAAGACGACTATGTAGGTGAATGATAATTATGAATCAGTAACACTGATCTTGTTGGTGTTATAGAGTTAGTGCATAAACTTCTGGCGAAACAGGAAAACTGTCTCTGCTGGTGATGAACTAGAATAACTGGTTTCGCTGAGGAATGTAGAGTAGCAGGCGGCAAGCAGCCTGTGTAGTAGGACAGGCATTCGCGCCTGCAGGCAGACAGATAGCATAGTGAACAGCCTTGTCACAATTAAGATTAGATGCAGGCTCGAAGTGCGACAGTCTGCGATTCGTAGTCGGTGGACGACAGGTTGAAGTAAAACTGGCTGAGCAGCTGAACGGTGTTGAAGATTCTGGTAGAGTGTTGTTGTAGCTGCGGCTATGAACTCGCAGCTGGTGGATGGACCCACAAAGCATATGTTGGTTTACATATGGCGATTAACTGGTTTACATGATATTTTACACATGTTGGTGACGGGCGATGGTAGAGATGACTGATAGAGATGATGACAGTGACGATGGCAGAGCTGGTGGCGGTGTACAGGTGGTGTTGCCTGTGCAAGCAGATAGCGGATGGTATGCCTGGTGGCTTTTGGTGAGTAGGGAACAAATTACTTAGGTACCCTTTTAATGCCCCCATACTAATGTCGTCACATTATCCTGTCCGACATACCATTTATCATCACTCGACAATGCTACTTTGGTTACACATTCGGTTAGATCTCATGACCACACAAACAGAAATGAAATTGAGACCTGAGAATTTTGGTCAAGGCAATCCACATAATCCCCATACAGGAAGTACTTCGGCACATTAGGTTTTGCCCTTTTCGCTTTATTAAGACATTGCTCATTCAAAACAATGTATGAATAAATTTTAGGGCCTAGCCCTATAAATAACATGATTATACGACCACCGCACTCATCCTTCATAACTCCTGTAACATTTTTGTTCAACAAGGGGAACTTTTACGGAATATCTGGCACATAGTTGAAAGTCTCATATCGTGCAGCCAAATCGAAGGAAATAGACTTATATACATCATAACAGTGAATTTCATATATTAAACTATCCATGTCACAATATATGAGGTGCAAAGTCTGCTAAGGAAATTTCTGGGCTATATACCTGTAGTTAAAGTAAAAATAAACTGGTACAATTTAGACAAGTAAATAATGTCAAAACCAGTATACAAAGGCTTGTTGAATTTAACAGAGATATTTTCCATTTCGATAAGGACCAATTCTCATCAAGGAGTTGCCCTGCCTTGAATATATGTCGTCCAATTAGTTCTGCCACCCTGTAAATCGTGTCATACCACTATACAACATGTACGTCCCTTTCCCAGTGGACATTCTGCAAAGTTTTACCATAGACTGAATTGTTCATTAATGCAAAAAACGATTTTTCGAATGCATTCGCAGCCTGAGCACATTTCTGAATGTTGAAATTGATATACGGAGCTATCAACGCCTCCTGCTCAAAGCGCAGAATGAAATGAACAGTGTTGAGTTTGGCTCCATACTTCAAATAGTGCTTCATTGTTTCCCTGTGTATAATGTAACTTTTCCATGGCATTAGAGTTAAAAGCAATTTCTCAGTCGTACCATTTGGAGGTATGCCAGACACTGGGGCAAGAGGCAGATCAGCTATTGCGTCGTGACAATCTTCTGGAAAGACAAATCCATTTTCGCGAGAAAAAATAACTTGTCTCCATCATTATACGTGTTAGCAAAATTCCATGCGGAAAACACGTTCGGTTCAACCCACTCAAAAATAGCAATAGAAAGCTTGCATTTCATTGTGTGACTGTGCATGCCATTAACATTGTTATGGTGTAATTTATTAATAATAATTAAAACAGATATTTCGTTAATTTCCTTTTGTTTAGCAAGGAGTAGTAATAGTTTATCATTATTCGAAGTTTGTCTGTGTTAGAATGTTCATCTGTAATGTGTTTGCTTTCTCTAAATACGTAGTTAAGGTTGCATCAGTAGTTGGAGATAAAAGTTTTTACCACTTTCATAGACATCTTTTCTTTCGAAATGTTCTATAAATTCGATTCATTTTAGTTACGACGCAGTTCGGCGCGGGGGGTGATTGCAAGGGGATAACGGACCACGCCATGCCCATATTTGGTCACATTTTTGGAACCATGGTGCGAGGAGTGGGGGTAGGCACATGGCGATTTGATCCCCGAGTGCCTACTGCCAGCTAACAGTCTACTGCAAGCTCGTGAATGAATCACGTCGAGCGTGAAGAATATCGCCCACACCAGTAGCATATACGACCTTAATTTCTATATATATATTTTTTAACTTCATGTACTTTCGAACTACAAACTCTTTTCTACAAAATTATTTCCGCCGGTGTGGGAGGTAAGTAGGGTTCCAGGAGGGAATTAATTTCCCTCCTGTCTTTTTTAATTTCGCTTTTGGTGTGAGCTTTTGAGTGGCATTAATAATAAATGAACTACTGCGACACTGATCTTTGTTTGTCTCTTTAAAAGCTGACTGCTCGTGGTTCTGCATTATTGGAAGCGTGTAAACCAGCAATTTAGAATTTAAAATAAAAATGATCTAATCCGAGACTTGAATTCTTTTTTTTTAATTTTAATATGGTGCCTTTTTAGTTTCATGTCTCTATCGATTGAGCAAAACCGAGCTGTGATTTCCAGTCGCCAATTCTGACGTCTGCAACATTACAACGTCAAAATAACAAATATATTTGTCTGCCACAGCAGTGTTATACTTCTCTCCCATATAAACATTGATGGCTTCCACATGCCTTTTGGAAACCTGGGTAATACCACCCCTTCCACAAACATGTACACGTCTATGTCCATGATCAACTCCAGCCGCACACATGTTTTTAGTAAAAAAAAAGCTTCCTATGAGAGAGAGGAAGCAGTCACGTGCATGGCAGGGTCTAGACTATATTCTGCCAAACATACGATCCTAATATTCTCAAAAACATCAGCCAACATACACGTGTCCACACGAAATTACTGAATTGTGTACTCCTTTTATTTTTTACAGTGGAAATCATTCCACATGGTTGGGCATGATCATAGTCTGCATAGTTAATGCTTTCGCCTTTCTATTACATTATGAAATGCATCCTTTGGCAGGAGTGAGGTTCAGTTCAGACTCTCCATAGACTTAACAAAGTCATAAGGAAACACTCCCTTTCTTTGAGCCAAACCAAACTGTGTGTTGTCTGGAAACTGTGAGCAAGCAATTCTCAACAGGGCAGAATTCTAAATTTCCTGCCAATGTCTCCAGAGATGCACTCATTAAATTAAATTAATCAATGAACTTATTATTTTAAAAGCATATACTCCAACCAAGAAACCTTTACACTGCAAGAAAATGTCAAGGTCCATGAGAAAATAGTTATGTCTACGAATGGTTAACATTTAGAAAATAGTAAAGTCTAAGAATGGTTACCCTGTAGAAAAAAGGTAGAAAACATTAAACTGTAGAATATGTCAATCACTCACCATGAGACACCGGAATCCATGAGAGCTTAGAAACAGGCCATGAGAAAGTAAAAGTGGACAGGAGTGTAAGGAATGTTATCGCTCGCGAGTGTCTAGAGAAAGTGAAACTGCTTGGATTGCCAGACTCCTCACAAGAGCAGAAAATATTTAAAGATGTTAGAAAAATTTAAATTTCATGAGAGGACAGAATATTTTTAATTCAGCAAACGTATAGAAATATTTTAAAGTTCACAAGATGACAGAATATTTTAAAGATAACAAGAGTATAGAAATATTCTACAGTTCACAAGACATCAGAAACATTGTAGTCTCCAAGAAGACAGAAGATTTTTAAGGTCCCCAATAGTAGAAATATTTTTTAAGTCAACAGAAGAAGTCGGAAAATTTTATATTCCTATTACATGGTAAAGTCAAATATAATTTAGAGTCCCAACTTACATGTTAGTTAGCACCAGTGATATCGTGGACGGATCTGGCAGTTACCGTGAGATGATTTGCATCAAAACACCCAAAGACAAGGTATAAGTTGACAGAACATTTAATTGAAGAACACTAGTAGATGCGTCTGCACGCGTTGGAAGTTGGTAAGAAAATGTCTCGAATATGGGATTATCAGGTCCTTTTTATACTCGAAGGTAGCTGTTGTTTACATGAGATTGGGATGCGTATTTATAGCTTGGGCTTTCTCAAATATACCTGAATGATACAGATGTTTTTTAATGCATATTAAATCTTTGTGACTTTTTTAATGTAACAAATCATTTGCAATTTGCAAAATAATTGTATATACTAAAGCATTTTTCCATCAAACGAAGTTAATTCCAGGAAGTGAATGTCACACTTTTTTCATTTCGTTTTACCAGTTCCCGGAATCGAACCACATTTCCTGGCAATACATGCTTTTTTCATTTCAATTACATGTTAACTCATGAATTGTATATAACACAACAATTATCAAATGGCGTACATTTTCGTTACGTGTTCATGTTACTATAAAAGCATTTCTTTTGTCTTACATTCACGTGAACCAGTTCCCTTAAATGGGGTAAATTTTGTTAATGTAACTCACATGTTACAAACCACAATTTAATTTCAAGTTACACTTCATGCATGCAGGAAGGGTAAATGCAAATAAAACATTGTAATAAGTTTCAAGCTATTTTGTTTTTTACTAAAAATTACAAGATGTTTTTGTTACAGTTAACAAGACTTGAATGCTCATGTCTTTCGTGCAGTCGGGTGCGTCCCAAATCACAGAATATTCTGATTCAGGGAATGTTTCTTGAAAATGCAAGTACACGGCTTGTCGATGCTCGTTGGTAACGATGTTGTTGAACACATGTGATGGAAGGGACATCTATTCACCTCTGGAAAGGAAATTAATTCATGCCTTTTTTCATTCCCCAGGCAGAAAAGCATAATTTTTAAATGGAAAACCCCCTCACACGTTTCTCCAAACTCACACAGATTTCCGCTAGTCCAGTATGAGTAGGAGACATTTGACTTTCCTGGTGTACAACTCCATTAGGGTTGGTTGGATGAAAATATAACTTTACTACACCAAAGCCAGATTTATACTAAGACTATTTCTTTCCCAAACAAGTTCTAAACAGTTTAGAATGTAAGAGACGTGTAAAAAATGTGCTAACATTTATCTTACACTTTGAACTTTGTACACATGAAAAAGTCACTTTATTATCTTCCATTTTAAAACTTTGCATGCAAGAAATTATTTATATAGTTTAAGTTTTATTGCATTTTTAAACTCTGGACGTCAATTTGTATTGGCGACTGCACAAGAGTAGGTACTGCACACTGACAGGAACGAAATACTGTTCTCTTGATAATTATAGTGTAGTGGACATCTCTATCGTATTTTTCTTTCCAGCGAAGACTGATCCTGCGCTCTGGTCGATCAAGTTGGTGGTTTATTATTCAAATTCCACATTCTTCTGTAATGATTTCGCTGTCACTAGCTGCCATTAGTTCCTGTAACATGCAGGATAGGCTGCTGTCTAGGTGCAAATACCGCACAGCGCAGTATTCGGTAAAGCAATCTTCACAGGTGAAACCTTTGCCAAATCCATGGCCCAGGTAGAAATCGAAGATGTATCAACAATGTTCGGTATTGTCGCATACCTGGACTTACAGTGCACCTCCATAGGGTTTAAAATAAACTTTTCTATATCCAACATACACCAGCTTGTAGGTAACTGTAGGATCAAATTTGCATGCCAAGATTGACTGAAGCTTCGCTAGTCCCCTCGCCTTTTTATATATACATGCTGGCATGCGTTCGACTGCCATATTGGGTTAGCCAAAATTGCAAGTATAGCCCTTACTTAGGAACACTTTGCAGTGCCACATACCACAAGGCGAAACTAGACAGCAATTTTCACCAGGAATTTCTGTGATGTGTTTCACATTGTCACACTTCTCCGTCCAAATTACAGGATTAACGTAATACTCTCTTCTTAACTTGTACTTTATTTGGTGATATGCTGGATATTTTATTATTTTTTCACCTTCCTTGTCCCACAATAGTTCAATTATACTACAAGGTAATTCGGTATCAGGATGCATGTTGAACATTGGACAGTTCACTTCAAAACATATCTCCCATTCTTCATACATATAAGATGGACTAATTTTTGGAAAACTCCAATGCTCTTCCTCATTGCATACCTGGATTTGCAGTGGACTAGTTTCGTCCACCCAGAACCAAACTTACACAGAGTTACATTAGATATTTTCAAGTCTCAGATGGTTGGCATACGAGAGAAGTTGATAAAATTAAGTAAAGAGAATGAATTTGTTTACAAGCATATTAGTATATTTTCGGTAATTCTAGCAAATATATTGGAGGCAACACAAAAGAGTGAAAGTAGAATGCACGAACATCTAGATAAATTAATGAGTGAATTTAATGATATGATACACAGTTATTACATCACAACTTATATCAGTGAAGGGTTGTCACAGTATATAAGTGTTGAACTTATTAATAATACATCAGGTTTAGTTACATGCACTGAACTACAATAGCAAAGTGAAGAACTGAAGTCACATCTGATTGTTGTAATTAATGATTTGCGAGGTCTGCTTGGAAGTAAATTAGGTAGTCTTTCAAATAAATTAGATAAAATTCAGGCTAGTCACACTAGCATTCCGACCAATAGGCCTGCTGTTGTACCTACGAAGCCAGCTCGATAAGTATACACATATAAGTGCACGGCATGTATGTGAAATACTCTTAAAATGTCTGCGCTTATGTCGTAATTAAATCAAGTTATTTCCGTGTTGAAAGAAAAGTATTTACAAGCTAAGCATGTGAGAATGGGCCATGACATATTACAATAACAGATTTTTAAGCCTGTTAAAAATAGATTGGACATTGCAATAAATAATGATAAAACACACAAAGTGGAGTTAGAACCTTTGAAGACTAAAAAACCCATAGTTGGCAGACTTTCTTCTCCATTAACACATAAATACTTAGGTTTAAAAGTTACGGCACCTTCCTGCGATACTACTATTGCTGTGCACCGACAAGGCAATACCTGGCTCCTTGGAGATTCTGTAATTATGTATATGCCGGACGATAAGATTCAAGTTGGTGACATTGTGCTGGATGCGAGCGAAGGATTGTTTGAGTTACTATTTAAGAATTTTCCTAGCAGATATTCAAAAACTGATCTGGACAGATACAAAGAGCTAGTTTTACATACAAATGCAAATAAACAACTAGCAGACTTTGACAAACATCCCAAGCTAGCTTTACTGAGTGATGTAGTAGGAAGTGGACTTTTCAAATAAGAAGATGGTCAAATTACCCCTATATATTGGGACAATACAAACGAAATTTGCGGACATCTTAAATTACTTCTAGCATCACGTCAGGTGGACAACACTTCTTACGGCAACAAAATATTGTCCATTATCGAGGAATTAAGGGAGGCTGTATAGTTCTATACATAATGAAGTTTACTAAGATTACTGAGGAATCACACTCACTTGCACAGGTTTGATACCCGAAAAAACATGTTATAAGTCTTGGAATTTATTACGTGTTTGTAGCTGATTTGTGGGACCTATCATTACTTACAAAATACAATAAGGGTCACAAGTATATTCCAACTATTATCGACATCTACTCAAAGTATGGATGGGGAGTTACTTCAGAGACTAAGTCTGGAAAGCAGGTTACTCGTGCAAGTAATAGAAGAAAGAATACCTAAAGTTATCCACACAGACAGAGGGACCGAATATTTTAATGTGCAAATTCAAATAGTTAATAAGATAATTTGGTATCAATCGTTGTGACGTACACTGAAGTTAAAGCTAGCATTGTGGGGTGATTTAATAAATCTATAAAGCAGCTAATCTATAAATATTTTACTTCTGGTGGTACATGCAGATGGTTAGACATATTGCCTGAGGTCTTAACGACTTACAATGCTATGTTTCACAGAACGATCAAAAGGGTGCCTGTAAATGTGAAACATGACACATTATTTCCTTCTCTGTATGTACAAAACATGAAAGTGTATGATAACAATTAACCTAGGTTCAATGTTGGAAATTTTGTAAGTGTATCAAAAGTGAAAAATATCTTTCATAAGAAATGCACTATTAACTGGAGTTTAGACATTTTTAAGGTTATTTCCATCAAAGACAGTTTTCCAAGAGTATATTTTGAAATAGTACAATGACGAAATTATATGTGGCATGTTCTATGAGTTTGAACAAAAAAAGGACAGTTACCAGATCTTTAATTGATTGAGAATTTAGTCAAAAAAGGCAAGAAGAAATCGTTGATCAATTGGGTTTCAAATGAGGAAAAAAAGTTATAATTGATGGCAGTACCTGTTTAGTGACACAAGGATGTTTTCCTGGTAGGGTTCATCGACAAGTCAGGATATATCCACGCTTGAAATAACCTAGGCCGAGTGTGTGAGATCAACATGTTTTGAAGTTGGGTGTGTCTTTGAGTGAATTGACACGAAGGGGTGAATTTACCTGAAGGAGAACTTTTTAAGCAGGAGGAAACTGTGCTAAGCCTTGGCGAGATACATAGAGTATCGGTTGGCAAACAACAGCCTCCTTCTCGTACCTACAGCACAGTGTGCAAGCTGCCTGTTGTAGTTCCCCTATTGTCTGTATGAACAATAGTTTAGTCTTTTGTATTGACATTTAGATATAAACAGTAGAGATCTATTGTATAACTTTTGTTTTGCCTTCTTGTGAATTAATATAATTGTTGTTTATTTATAAAAAGTTATCAGGTTATGGGTTCCAGTAAGTTTCCTATTTCGTGAACACTGTGAATACCTAGATAAGACAAAGTTTTTAAATTATAGAAGGCATAAAATTCCAAATAGGTCTTTTGGAAGACCAGTCTAACTGGAGAACATGGAATTACCAAGTGAGTGCTCTCTTGTGTGGAGTGTCTGGTTGAATGGACATTTTAGAAGGAACTTTACAAGAGCCAGAAAAATTAAAAATAGATGGTACTCCAGCAGAGGTAACATTATATACTTTAAATGTAGAGAGGTTTGTGAAGACTGAAAGCAATGCACTGCTTATCCTTACTACAAACATGACTGAAGACACATTGGAGAAAGTCATGAGATTCTAAACAGTCCGTGAAGTGTGGATGGAACTTCACAGACTGTTTAACTGTGGAAGTGGGGATAATATTTATGATGTGTTAATGGAATTTTTTAGTTTTGTAAAGGACATTAATGACAATACTGGGACACATATGTTGTGATGGGCGGCACCACATCACTACACGCCTTTGAATAATCATCAAACTTACAACTAAAAAAACTCTTAAAATTAATGGGCTGGACCACGTCGCACACGCCCTCGAAAAATTAAAATGAATACGTTTTTAGCAGGCTGGACCATGTCGCCAGTCACCCATTCGAATACTCACTGTGTTTGGTTACCTGATAATTTGAGGGGCGAACTGTCCGACATGCACGAACACTTTATCACGTTAATTTTGCTGCTAAAACCGTCAAAGTGATGCGAAAGTAATAAATAACTAAATTGTAATGTTCTTGCCAGGCTTACATTACCTTAAAAAGACTTTGAAAAATCCTGGGGTGCCAGGAAAACAACTGGTAATGTACGTGTGAATTTTCGCATGCGGTAGCAACCAGCTCTGGCAGACATTAGTGTGGTGGACTGATGTTTCAGTGGTTCGTCGCCTGAGTGCAGCACCGTCAACAGCGAGCGAGATCTGCTTGCCCTGGTGTGTACGCACCCCAAAACGGTAACATTTGGTTACGCAGTTTCCAGCAACTTGATCAAGAGGCCGGAAGTTTGATGGCGTACTGTAATATTATTAGTGTTTGACTTTTCGATTGTGAATACCCCTAAGGAAAATAGGTGTCCACTGCGTCGGTTCACCTTATTAGGTAACATCAACCGTCATTGGGCATGAATATCAAGACCCCTCCCAGGAACAATTGATAGCTCCAACTATTTCTTGGAATTATTTGTTTTTAGGGGAAAATATTGGATCTCTAATTTGATTGGTAGCGATAGGTGGTGGACTTGTGTATTTAATGCCTGTTCACGGTTCCTTCTGGGTCAGTCAGTGGCCTCGAGGGGACAAGCTTCTAGCAGATAAGTAGCATTCTTGTTTGAGACACGAATGTAGGCTCTCAACCGAATAGGTCCTTTACGTCATTCTGATATTACACAAGGGCCATTATGGCTGGAAATTAAAACATATTTTGAAGCTTGCGAAATGTTGGCCTCTTAACCAAAAATTGATACTGTTATCTTCTGTAGCCAGTTTCGTAAACCCATAAGAATGTATGTGTGACCAAGTCATAACCAGGCATTGGGTGGTTGTAACCACTGATAACCAAAAAAAATATTATGGTCTTCACATTTAGAAAACGAGTTAGGTAATTGTAGGCTCTATGCGATACTCTGTTGTATTTATTATTGGTGAACAATTTAGAAAACTTTACGAAGTTAAGTGCATTTTGCAAAATCATATTTACTCGTGGGAGTTAAGGCTGGCATTGCTGAGTAGTTGCTCCCATCCACTTGGGATCGTGAGTAGATTAGGTATTAAACATTGAGGTTGCAAAGTTCTTTGACCTCCGACCAGTAAGGTGTTAGCAAATTGGGTTTCCTGGTGTAGGAACAGAATTATTCTGCAATGTCAGGAGTAAATGTCTGTGTGAGAGATATAAATCCATCATTTTGTAACAATGGTAATTTGGGGTGATTTGCCCAATATATTTTGTGATGGCCTTCTGTATTTACTAACTATATCGCCAGTTCGAGGTATAAACATAACCTGTGTGGAATTTTGCAAGTATTAGCTGTATAACAGCGGATTTATTGCACTTGAATTTTCTGGTTACATTTTACTCTATATTTTGGCAACCTGGCTTTTTATGTAACTTTTTTAATAGATTTGTTACTTAGGGAGAGGAGATAATGTTGGCTTTTCCCCATGTATGTAAAATTGATAACAAATTAAAGTTTGTCCACATGTAAGATTAATGGTAAATGAAAAGAATTCAAAGAAACATAACCAAAATAAAATAATATTACCACACTTCCTTGTTTCTGTTACAAATCCTTTATCGTTATCAACTTACCCTTACACTGTACAGAAAAATGGTTTTTGCATGGCTTCTGACATTTTAGTGTTCTGTTGGTTTTTCTGTGTCTTTATGCAAATCCTGCCTAGCCACCCCCTTGGTTTAGAATGCAGCAAGGTCAGAATATCAAAACAGAAAGCCCTATGGAGCATACTCACAAAATAATTATCTACGAATAAGGACTGTAGTTGGGAAATACCCAATTTGTCATTAATATGTAAAAGTTTAGGTACACTGACTGAAGAATATTTTACATTTAAGTCTAGTTGGTTGATGATGAATAAATCTGAAATCACAACTAAAACCTCACAAATCATCTTTGCACATTAAAAAAGACCTTAAAAAGTAGGACTGCTGACTTGGGCAGGAACATTAAGGAAGGTATCGGATAAGCCGACAGATAAGGAGACAAAACACATCATCGGTAAGTCAACGTTTCTTTGTTATTGCTGTAAGAAACCGTATGACATAGTCAGGAATTGGATAAAATGGGTAGAGGATGGTAAACCACCATTTCCAAGGGGGAAGAATGAAGGCTCGCAGATAGAGGAGTCAGTTGGAGCAGTCGAGAGCCTCATTTCTGCTACTGCATCTCTGGCATCATGGTTGGTGTGTACACGATGGGGCTAAGAACCATATAACTTATCATAACATAACAGAGGGATGTTTGAAAAATTTAGTGTAACTCATTCGGTAAAAACAGCAAATGATGAAACAATTCAAGCAGTAGGTAGGGGATCAGTTATGGTTGAAGCTCAAGTTGGTGGGCGGTGAATACGGCTACAGTTTCGTTATGTTTGGTATGTCTCACAACTTAGCAGAAACCTGTCTTTGGTCTTAGATGCTCAAAAAAAAGACCCTGGAAGTGAGTTAGCTTCGACCGTGAATAAATGTTATTTTTAAGCGGATGGAAAACGGAAATGGGAAGGTACTCGAAGAAGGCATGGAAGTCTATACAAAATGTTATTTAGAAATGTCGAATTGAAAGAAATTGCTTCTTAGGCACTTGAAAACTCAATTCACTTATATCATGAGTGATTAGGGCATCAAAATAAAAGTTATGTCAAAAGAAAGGCACTAGAAGAATTTGGTATCATTTTGCAGTTAGATAATGATCTTTGTGAAGTATGTATCTATGGTAAAACAAGTAGAATAAAGTTTGGCCAAAGAGAAAGAGAAACGAGCCCGGGTAAACTGATTCATTCGGATGTTTGTGGCCTGTTTCCGCACTCCTTCTCAAATTATCGGTATTTTTTACTGTTTAAGGATGATTTCAGCAGGTTTTGCTCTGTTTATTATATACACCAGAAGTCTGAGGTACCAAAAAAGTTGAGGCAGTTTTTGAAAGAGACTCGTGTTATAAGACATGTGTTAAAAGAATTTTTAATTTATAATGGAGGGGAGTTTGATAGCTGTGCAATTAGAGAAATATTAACAGAAAATGTAACAAAGCAAAGACTGACGATGCCTTACACTCCTGAGCAGAATGGCTGCAGTGAAAGAGGAAACGGGATTTTGGTTGAAACAGCTCACTCGATTCTGCATGTCCATGGAAATATACTTCAGGTTCTTTGGGCAGAAATAGTAAATACAGCTTCTTACATCTTGAACTGAACAGGGCCCTCAAGCATAGATGGGAAATTCCCTTATGAACTATGGCTAAGTAAGAAACCAAGCATCAAAACTTAAGGATTATCGGCTCTACTTGCTATTAACAAATCTCGAAGCAGCAGAGAAGAAATATGGATAAGAAAGCAGAGAATTACATTTGACAGAGATTATGTGTACAGAGTTTGGTATGGACTGAATAATCCGGTAATGAGGTCTAAAGATGTCACATTTAATGAAGAACTACTATTCAATTCTCATATAATCAAACACAATTTGAATGAGAAAGTTGAAGACCAATCAAGTCAAGGGAATGCAGAAGAATTAGAATGGAAAATTAACTTTCAAGATAAGACTAATGAGGAAGAAGAAAGGAACAATGAAGATTACGATTCTGTGCAACATGAGCTGGGAGGAGATGAGGAGGAAGTGGAGTTGTTTGAAGAACAAGAAGAAGATAATGCACAACATGAAAGAGAATTACATAATTGAGCTAAGATTAGGCGTCCACAGATGTTGTCAGCCATTTAGGATGTCACTCAGCTAGAAGAACCAGTAACCTATGAAGAAACAGTGTCTAGTTTGAGAAGAAAAGAATGGATAGGAGCTATGGAGTGTGAAATGGGATCCCTGATGGAGAATGAGACCTGGACCTTAGAAAAATTGCCACCTAGAATGAAAGCAAATCCTTGTAAGTGGATGTATAAAATTAAAGCTGAGGCTGATGGGACTGTGAAAAGGTTTAAAGCAAGGTTAGTGGTAAAGGGTTACTCATAGCGAAAAGGAATTGATTATTCTCAAAGCAGGAATGATTAGATCTCTTTAGAGTGTCGCCACTAGTGAATGATTGACACTGCGGCAGTTTGATGTTTCTACAGCATTTTTATATGGTTATCTAACAGAAGAGACCTACATACAGCAGTCGGAGGGGTGTTTTGATGGATCGGATCGGGTTTTGCCCTACTCAAACGAATCTGTATGACCTTAAGCAGGCACCTCACTGTTGAAACCAAAGGTTTGGAAAGTTTTCGAATTATTAAGGCTTCAAAGCAAGTGATGCAGATTCCTGTGTATTCATAAGGATAAAAGGAAATAAGAAAATATTGTTGGCTCTGTATGTGGACGATGGGCTGGTCGCTGCTAAAGACACTCAGGAATTAACTAACTTCATGAGGGGCATGAGGACAGAATTCAAAATCAGAGAAACACCTGCGACTTACTTTGTAGGATTGGAAATAAATATAAAAGAGGATGGGACAATACAGGTTTGCCAGAATTGTTATGCAAATAAAATACTGTATAGATTTGGAATGTTAGAATGCAGCGGAGTAGCAACTCCCATCAAAGAGGAATTCGAACCAGGGAACCTATCGAAAAAGAATCAAGAGATGTGATAATATTTCAATGCAAGCAGGTGGTTGGAGCCTTGATGTACCTCATGACTGGGACTAGACTGGACATTGTGTATGCTGTAGGAGTAGCATCTAGGGCCCTGTAAAACCCAAGTAGGAAAGATATCAACTTAGTCAAAAGAACCTTTAGATATAACAAGAGAACCCTAGGCTATGGGCTTGTTTACAAGCCAACCACTAAGAAAGTATCTCTCACAAGATTCAGCGATGCTGACTTAGCAGGAGATGAGGTAACAGGAAGATCTACCACTGAAGTGATGTGTATGTATGGAGGTGGAACTGTCTCCTGGCTGAGCCACAGACAGACTTCTGTGGCCTTGTCCACGACGAAAGCGGAGATGGTAGCTGCCAGTGAGGCAGAAAGGGAGCTGGACACACTGAAACGGCTCTTCCAGGGAATGACTAACTTGACAAGTATTCAAGTCCTGAAGGTAGACAATGGAGCAGCGGCCAGATTGACCCAGAACCCAGAATACCATAGGAGAACGAAACATAGAAAAGTTCGGCACTTCTTTGTGAGGGAACTTGTGACAGAAGGGGAGTTGGGTGTTAAGAAGGTGTCAACCGAGTTCCAACTTGCAGATTTCCTTACAAAGCCACCACTTCAACAGCTGTGCTCAAGAATGGGACTTAATAAAGCGTAGGTGTGTTGTGTTCAAAAATTATTTGACGAGGAAAAGTGTTGTAGTTTCCTTATTGTCCGTGTGAACAATAGTGCAGTCTTTTGTCTTGAGAGTTAGTTGTAAAAAGTATAGAACTAGTGTATATCTTTTGTGTTCTTGTGCATTAATATAATTGTTGTTTATGAATAAAAAGTTATCACTGCCTCCTTTCAGAGTCGCTCCAGGAGACGGTTAACAACCTTTCTGCCTTCCCCGCCACCAACCTGGCTATCGCTTCTGCGGCGTGAAACAGTGTCGAATGCAAGGCGTTCGTCTTGCGCCTAGTTTCCGAACTCAACGTCGCACTCGTCCTAACCATATTTATTAGCACGTGCATGCCTTCACATAGACCATCAAAGGTATGCAAATGAAAGCATGAGTATAGTATACCAGAAAATAAGAAGTTTGTTTTAAATGACTTCTCTGTAAAATGTTTATGTGAACACTTTGTATATTTTATTTAATAAATACCAGTATGATTTTCCAGGTTGCATTTTTTAATCATGAACCCTTGTTTCTTTTAATATATTTTTATTTAAATAATAATACATATATTTTCCTCTGGTTACAATATATTTTTAACCTGATACACCTGTGGGGTTTCTGATGTCTCTTGCATTCATTGGTCTTATGCACATAACAAATCAGAAATATATACATGTTATCTTACGTACAATGATTACAGAAAGTACATAACATTTTTCTAACAAGCTTTGGTTTTAGGCACATAGTAAAATATACACACATAGTAATATGTACACGAGAGAATATGTTACACAGTTTTTCTCTTTAACATTGCTGTGGTTTTTCATATATAAAATGCATTCTCGTACATATATTACCACAGGGCTTCTACTTTGCATAAACTAAAGAACAGGGATTGTATAAATCAGTGAACATTGAATTTTGTAACTAACACATTAAAATTAGGACACTCATAGTAGTGCCGAATGTTCACAACTTCACTTTTGTTAAAGATTTCATTATACGTTTCTGTGATTTGCCCAACACGTAGATTGGATATTCTGGAATTATTATGTCTTCTGCGCACTTGAATCTGTCCTGGTAAAGTAATTTACCGCTATCTCATCTAAGATTGTGTTTTTTGTACATTTGCAATCTGTAAAGGGCATTCATTTCTGGTGTCAGCTCTGTCTGTGGGCGGAGTGCCATAAAAGTCAATAGTTTAGAACTGTTGTCATCATACGAGATTGCTATAGCTACTTGCTGAACAATAAATGTCTGGTTATAATTATTCTCAAACACCTCGATGGAGGCATACATGTTGTTTATGTGAGTTCCGCCTGCTTGAATACATTACACTGAATGCCTCATTTTTCACAACAATATGGTATGCCTATTTTACATCTGATTTTATCCTAAACAACATTACCAAAAGACATAACTAAAACTTCATATTTATTAAGTTTGCATTTCATTTTGTGTATCTTCCTACCCAGAATAATTTGTTCCGTTGGTTACGCCAATGCCCCGTGTCAGTTACACTATTTGACACATTTTTCGCCATTAACAATCCCTTTGGATGAGCGGATAATGGCCGAACCTGTCGTTGGATAGAGCTGGGATCCTTAGTGGACAGTCTTGACACTCGAGGTAACCAATGATGTCTTGATCTTGTCTCAGATGTGCTGGGAGGAAGTTGTAGGCAAATTGAATTTCGTGGGCTGCAAAACAGATTAGAAATTCCTTCGGAAAGTATGCTAATTCTTCTCCAATGTCCAATAAGAGCAAAGATTTACATTTTCCATAAGCGAGTATAGCTTGGTAATGACGGGCGCAGTTGACATCACGGCAGTTCGTGTAGTCCATTTCCCTACCTTTGTTTGGTTTCCTGTGGCGAGTAGCCAGCTGGTCGGTGAAAGTGCTCCTTTCGCTTTCAGTGTACAGTCTCGAGGCAGTTCCGTGCCACATCTACCAAGAAGCCTGCTGTATTTCCACAGACGTCGTCTGTAGCGTGTATTGAGTATCCAGGTTCAGACCTCGGGTGGTTATGGCGATGCTTGTGTCATGGTCTGGCTGCAGACCAACGTCGATGGCTCCCAGACTAGAAATTGGTATTTTTTAAATTAAAACCCGTCCTTTTATAAGCAAAGTCAAAACCAAGATGTCGGCCACCGGTAAAAATTGTTTGATTTTATCATTCAGGTTTCAGTCGTGAGCTGGGTTCTGTGGGTAGCGAATGTAGTCTTTTGGTACATTATGTAAGTGCATACCTGCATACTTGGTAAAAATTCAATGACTATATCATTATACATGTGTGTAATGAGTTCTTAGCATGTACATATGTGCATACTTGTGTAGTGAGTACTTGCTAATTGCAAGATGCATACTTGTGTAGTTGTTGGTAATTGTGTGATGAGTACTTAGCAAGTGTATACTTAGTAAATATTAATTCCATAGTTACGACTATGCAAGTGCGCCTATATTCATTACAAGGTCATGTAATTACCCGATTATGTCATATTCAATGAATTTCTCTCTCCCCTCCACAGTGGACCTCCAGTCGACACCAGCGAGTGCATCACATCAGTTGAGCGGGAACCATCGAGCAGGTAACATCTACAGAGCTGCACGTGTAAGTAACTGCATTCCCGTTTTTTCCTCCACACTTATGATTACACAATTCCCAGAAATGATGAGTGTGGGAATCGAACCCGGTATTTCTAAAATTATAAGAATTTCCAAAAATTACTCCTTGCCAAAACAGAAAATTTCTAAGTTAAAACTTACTCAAACACTCTGTCCGGGAATCGAACCCAGAATTCCCAAGACAAAACAAAAAATTTTCAAGTTAAAAAATAACGAACACATTGCAAAGGAATCTAACTTGGTAATCCCAATTTAAAAAAAAAATTTCAAAATGTTCCGAAAATAAAAATACATTAAGTATTCTGTCCGGAAGAACTCAAATTCTCCCAAGCCCAAAAATTTTAAAGGATTTCCAAAAATAAAATTAATGCCTTTGTCAGGAATTGAACCCAGAATCCCCAAAACGAAAGAAATTCCCAAGTTAAAAAATAACATAAACGCTTTGCCCGGTAATCGAATCTGGTATTTTCAAAAACATTAGAATTTCCAAAATTACATTGAGTAACCTGCCTGGTAGCCCAAATTTAAAAAAATTATCCAAAAATGAAATAAATGTAGTTGCCGGGAATCGAAAAGGTAATCCCAACTCCAAAAACTTTCTAAATTTTCATAAAATAAAGTAAATGCCTTTGCTGGGAATATAACCTGGAAAAAAAAAATCCCGAGTTTAAAAATACTTAAATGCATTGCCAGGGAATAGAACTCAAAATCTTCCAAAAACTTTCAACAATTTCCAAAAATAAAATAATGCTTTCTCTGGGAATCGAACCCGGAAACCTCAAAACAAAAAATTCCCAAGTTAAAAAATAACATAAATGCATTCGTCGGGGTATCAACCGCATTCCGGAAATCGAACCCCATGCCAGAAGTGCAGTGTACCGGAAGTTCAAAAAAGTGCAACCAGAGAAGTGCATCGCGAAATCTAGGTTGCCGGATGTGCACAAATGGAACCTAGGCCATGCTGTGCTAAAAAAAAGGAGGTTACACGTGCATATTAAAAGTAGGTCAGTAAGCAAAAAGTGCAATCAAAAGTAGGTCAAAGTGCATCCATAAGTAGGTCATTGGGTTAAAGGCCAAGGTCATAATGTCATGAGGTCAAGGTCGGTTTCGGAGTCATGCGCACCTACTACTCCCATCCTCCCGAGGAAAGACAATCACGTACGGGTGTGATCGCCATGGATTAATTCATAACCAAATCGATCAAGAGTACCTTCCACGGGGATGATGGGGCCTAGAGAATACCACGAGAATATTCCCCAGGCCACAGCACTGCCTCCACCGCCTTGTGGGCTAGGTGTCGGTTCTCCGACGTTTGTTTAAGTTCGTTTCTAGATTGTTTGTACGAGTCACGTTTAATAAATGTATCGCCTCATAAATATCTCAAAATTACTATATCAAATAATGGCTAGACGACACCGCAGCATGTAGGTAATGCTGATACCAATAAAATAATAAACAAATATTATGAAAAAGTAACAGCTCGCAATTTATGTCCCTGGAATTTTAAATAATACTTTATCAGTCAGTCATTTAACTAAC